>OZ024750.1:30172179-30189679 GCA_964016885.1 Eledone cirrhosa | reverse complement strand
AACCACATTGACAGAGTGTGCTGGGTGCTTTTTGCCGTGTCTTTTACGCGTCCACTTTACAGTGTGGGCTGGGTGTTTTGGGGCTGGTTTTCTATGGCTGGATGCCCTTCCTAACACCAACCACATTGACAGAGTGTGCTGGGTGCTTTTTGCCGTGTCTTTTACGCGTCCACTTTACAGTATGGGCTGGGTGTTTTGGGGCTGGTTTTCTATGGCTGGATGCCCTTCCTAACACCAACCACATTGACAGAGTGTGCTGAGTGCTTTTTGCCGTGTCTTTTACGCGTCCACTTTACAGTGTGGGCTGGGTGTTTTGGGGCTGGTTTTCTATGGCTGGATGCCCTTCCTAACACCAACCACATTGACAGAGTGTGCTGGGTGCTTTTTGCCGTGTCTTTTACGCGTCCACTTTACAGTGTGGGCTGGGTGTTTTGGGGCTGGTTTTCTATGGCTGGATGCCCTTCCTAACACCAACCACATTGACAGAGTGTGCTGGGTGCTTTTTGCCGTGTCTTTTACGCGTCCACTTTACAGTGTGGGCTGGGTGTTTTGGGGCTGGTTTTCTATGGCTGGATGCCCTTCCTAACACCAACCACATTGACAGAGTGTGCTGGGTGCTTTTTGCCGTGTCTTTTACGCGTCCACTTTACAGTGTGGGCTGGGTGTTTTGGGGCTGGTTTTCTATGGCTGGATGCCCTTCCTAACACCAACCACATTGACAGAGTGTGCTGGGTGCTTTTTGCCGTGTCTTTTACGCGTCCACTTTACAGTGTGGGCTGGGTGTTTTGGGGCTGGTTTTCTATGGCTGGATGCCCTTCCTAACACCAACCACATTGACAGAGTGTGCTGGGTGCTTTTTGCCGTGTCTTTTACGCGTCCACTTTACAGTGTGGGCTGGGTGTTTTGGGGCTGGTTTTCTATGGCTGGATGCCCTTCCTAACACCAACCACATTGACAGAGTGTGCTGGGTGCTTTTTGCCGTGTCTTTTACGCGTCCACTTTACAGTGTGGGCTGGGTGTTTTGGGGCTGGTTTTCTATGGCTGGATGCCCTTCCTAACACCAACCACATTGACAGAGTGTGCTGGGTGCTTTTTGCCGTGTCTTTTACGCGTCCACTTTACAGTGTGGGCTGGGTGTTTTGGGGCTGGCTTTCTATGGCTGGATGCCCTTCCTAACACCAACAACATTGACAGAGTGTGCTGGGTGCTTTTTGCCGTGTCTTTTACACGTCCACTTTACAGTGTGGGCTGGGTGCTTTGGGGCTGGTTTTCTACAGCTGGATGCCCTTCCTAAGACCAACCACATTGACAGAGTGTGCTGCGTACTTTTTGTCATGACACCTACACGATATATATATATTTTTTCAGTTCAGATCCTGTTGAGGTCAACATCACCTTTCAGTATTCCTGAGCTAATAAAACAGTACAAGCCATAAATCTTCACATGTATAAATATACTCTCTCTCTTTCTCTCTATTCCTCACACTCTCTCTCTCTCTCTCTTTCTCTCCCCCCCCCCACACACACACACATACACACATACATACACTCCTACACATATATAATCTTATATGTGTAAATATGTGAATTTTACTATGCATAAATTTGAATTTTGACAGGTTTATTGTATAGCTTTTGAACCACCTTCAGCCCCATCACTAGCACCATCATCATCTCTATCATCATCATCACCTTATTCATTACCATCATCATCATCATCATCATCATCACCATCTTCATCATCTCTATCATCATCTCCATCATTACCACCACCTTCATCACCACCACCACCACCATCGTCGTGATATCAATCATCATCATCTCTATCACCATCATCTCTATCATCATCACCATCACCACCACCACCATCACCACCACCACCATCACAATCACCACCATCATCATCATCTCTATCACCATCATCTCTATCATCATCACCATCACCACCACCACCATCACAACCACCACCATCACAATCACCACCATCATCATCTCTATCATCATCTCCAGCACATTCCATATATATTCATCACCATCACCACCATCACCACCATCACCGCCATCACCATCATACCTCTTTTCCAAGGACTGTTGTGTGTTCACCACTCCCAAATATATACACACATAGATAGAAACACACACACACATAGATAGAAACACACACACACATAGATAGACACACGCACACACACATAGATAGAAACACACACACACACACATAGATAGAAACACACACACACACACACACAAAGATAGAAACACACACACACATAGATAGAAACACACATACACACACACATCGATAGAAACATACACACACACATAGATAGAAACACACACACATAGATAGAAACACACACACACACACACATAGATAGAAACACACACACATACACACACACATAGATAGAAACACACACACACACACACACACACACACACACACACATAGATAAAAACACACACACACACACACATATACACACACACCTACATATATATATTCTGATTACTTTCGTACCTTGTCACATGTATTACAATATATATTGTTTTCTGTAATATTCCTACATGTCTGCTCTGGAATGGGTTTTTCACATCTTGCTTCTATTGAACTTTTAACAGAACAATAAAATTGAGTTAGCAGAGTCGTTAAGACATCAGATAGAATGCTTTATGGTATACGTCCCACCACATTGCACGCTTTGAGTTCAAATCCCACCGTGGTCAACTTTGCGTTTCATCCCTCCGAGGTCGATAAAAAAAGTACCAGTCCAGTACTCGGATTGATTCTTCCTCTATAGAAATAATTGTTTCTACTTTTGGCACAAGGCCAGCAATTATCCAGTACATTACTGGTACTTTATTTTATCGACCCCGTAAGGATGAAAGGCAAAGTTAACCTCGGCGGGATTTGAACTCAGACGATAATAATTGTTTCTATTTTAGGCACAAGGCTAGCAATTACCCAGTACATTACTGGTACTTTATTTTATCGACCCCGTAAGGATGAAAGGCAGAGTTAACCTCGGCGGGATTTGAACTCAGACCGTAAAGGGACGTAATTATGCTGGAAAGCATGGCGTCCGACTCTCTACCGATACTGCCAATCCTCTATAGAAATAATCGACTGTGTTCAGACCTGGAGAGGGTTGGGCTCTTCCAGGTTTAAAAGTGCCCTAGACATGCTGTATGACAGTGCCTCTACGACTCCACAAGGAATTATGGGATATTTATTCTTTTATCCTTAATATTATTAGTAGAGGTTGAAGTTTAAGCAAAGAATTTCTGCTTTCACCCTATACAGGATCTTTGAGCCCTCTTTGGATTTTGGTCTTTGTATTTATTATTATTATTGTGGATTGGCAGTATCGGTAGAGGGTCGGACGCCATGCTTTGACGCAAAGAGTTACGGCCCTTGCCATTCTGAGTTCAAATCCCGCCAAGGTTAACTTTGCCTTTCATCCTTACGGGGTTGATAAAATAAAGTACCAGTCATGCACTGAGATCGATTTAATCGACTTTCTCCCTCCCCCAAAATTGCTGGCCTTGTGCCTATATAAGAAACTATTATTATTATTATATATATAGGGCCATTCTGAGTTCAAATCCTGCCGAGGTTAACTTTGCCTTTCATCCTTACGGGGTCCATAAAATAAAGTACCAGTAATGTACTGGATAATTGCTGGCCTTGTGCCAAAAGTAGAAACAATTATTATTATATATATATATATATATATACATAGACATAGACATAAAGATACAAACATACTATATAAATGCTGATATGTAGATGTGTGTGTGTGAATGTCTGTATCAGTGTATGTATATATATATATATGTGCCTGTGTCAGTGTATATGTGTGTGTATATGTGTATGTGTGTGTGAATGTCTGTATCCGTGTATATATATATATATATATATATATATGTGCCTGTGTCAGTGTATATGTGTGTCTGTGTGTGACTGTGTATCTATGTATATATATATAAATATATATGTGCCTATGTGTGTGTATATGTGTGTCTGTGTGTGACTGTGTATCTATGTATATATATAAATATATATGTGCCTGTGTCAGTGTCTGTGTATATATGTGTGTGTGTGTGTGACTGTCTGTATCTATGTATATATATATATATATATATATATATATATATGTATATGTGTGCTTGTGTCACTGTCTGTGTATATGTGTGTATGTGTGTGTCACTGTCTGTGTATATGTGTGTCACTGTCTCTGTGTGTGTGTATACAAATAGATTCCTACTGCTCTATATTTGCATGAGTAAATTCACTCTCACAGCACCCCAACAGAGTCACACATCAAAATATTTCCTTCTTCACCACAAAGATATTTTCCCTCTTTTTTTCTTACCTGGCCCTCCCTCAGGTAAATTAGGACAATAACATTTAGGGGGTTTTTTTCAACCAGACAAGGGCAACTAAGGGCATAACACTATACTTATTTTTATCTATTTAATCAAGTTAATGTAAAGCTTAGTAATCAGTGACAGCTTGAGAAAGGTATCTGATACACCTTAGGACTTTAAGTGTTTTTGCAACTCTGTATTTATCCTGCTGTAGAAAACCCACCAGACAATCCTATGCGAGCAAGACAATCACTCTTGCCTCAAGTGGGAAAACTCCCGTCCAAACCCATGCAAGCGTGGAACACGGACATTAAACAATGATGATGATGATGATGATGTGTGTGCGTTTGTGTGTATGTATTTATATATATATATATTTACACACACACACACATAAAGAGAGAGAAAAATGGAAAGAGGGCAGATAAAGAAGACTCAAATGTTTTTGTCATTCAATCATTTTGTAGCCTCCATGAATTGGAAGGTTTTATTTCTGATTGGGAGATCCTCCAACCTTAGTAGTATTTTAAAGACACTTTTAAAATCTCTCTCTCTCTCTCTCTCTCTCTCCATTGCAAGAATTAATACCATGTGATTTATAACTTTTCATCTAAAACTTGTAGTTCGGTGTCCAGTGCCGCTGTGTAATACCTTAGGACCTTATGCAAGTATCTTGTTAATTGTAGTTCTGTGTTTAGTGCCACTGTGTAATGCCTTAGACAAGTATCTCATTACTTGTAGTTCTGTGTTCAGTGGCACTGTATCAAAGGACATCTGGCTGTATATTTTAGTCTCATCACCTGAAGGACATCTGGCTGTAGAAATTTACCACATATTAGTATATATATTTTAATCGTAACATGTAGCACCAAAGGGACATCTAGCCATAGAAATTTGCTATGAATGAAGCAGTTTCTAGAAAGTCCCCTTAAGGTGATTCCATATCACCTGTTGCTGTTGATAAAATATAGTTTAAGGAATATACAACTTGATGGAGGCACATGGCTTAGTGGTTAGAGCATTGGCCTTGCAATCGAAAGGTTGTGAGTTCAATTCTCAGACCGGGTGATATGTTGTTTCCTTGAGCAAGACACTTTATTTCACATTGCTCCAGTTTACTCAGCTGTAGAAAGGAGATGATAGGGACTGGGGTCCCTATCATTCCACTGTAAAGTGGTTGTGGAGGTGCCGTGGCAAAAAAGCACCCAGCACTCACTGTAAAAGAGGTTGGTGTTAGGAAGGGCATCCAGCTGTAGAAATCAAGCCAGAATCAGTTGCCGTCCCACGCTTGCAAGCAGGGAAAAGTGGACGTAAAATGATGATGATGATGATGATGATAACAGTCAATAAATCCTCTGTTTGTTAATCTTATTGTGTAACTGATACAGTTTTTAAACCAGAGGTTCTCACAATGGGCACAACCTCTCCTCTCTGGGGGAGGGGGGGCATTGAGAAGGTTCTGGGTGGCACTGGGGCCTAAGGGTGTGGTAGAGATGATATAATAGTATATTAAATATCAAATGATACATATTATATATATAAATATAGTAAAATAAAAAATATATATTTATTTATATATAATGTATATTATATTATTTCTTATATATATAAATTAACGATTTTATGTATTATATATTATTTACAATTCGCGTGTAGGCAGGTCTCTCTGGAAATAGGAGTGGGGCGCACAGGGTATTACGTGGTTGTAAGGGGGGGGGGGTCAGTCGCCCCAAAAGTTTGAGAACTTCTGGTTTAAACACAGGCAGCTCTGAGTGAGATAATGACCAGGAGAGCGGGGGTAGCTTATTTTTAGATTCTTCTGCATATTTTCCCCACCCCTTGACTATTAGTGCTTTTACTGAATGATTTGTGATAGATTAGAAATGTAATCCATCTATTTATATTATAACTGTTGTTGTACATTTGTTGTAACATGTAGGTGTAGGTCATACTGGGAAATAGATGTATCATCATCATGCTGTTAGAATAGATGGGAAATAGATGTATCATCAGCATGCTGTTACGGCCCTTTACGTTCTGTGTTCAAATCCCGCCGAGGTTAACTTTGCTTTTCATCTTTACGGGGTTGATAAAATAAAGCACCAGTAATGCACTGGGATAATTGCTGGCCTTGTGCCAAAAGAAGAAACAATATTATGGGAGATAATTATGTGAGATAAAGCGGTTACCACAAAAATACAATAGTATATATAGAGTAATGCAAATACTCCCATAGTAAACATTTTGTAGCAGGTTTGTTGCCTCTCATGACCTGACCTAACCAGCAAGTTGAAGATGCTGGATATGGATGGGATGTCTAATAGGGTTCTTGAAGGGACATCTGCCACTCTAATTAGCAGAGGACTACAAGACAAGGCACTAACAGAAGTTGCAGTATTTTAACCCAACTATTAGCAAACCTGACAGAATCAAGAATCTATGGCCTATTACATATCAATTAATTGTCTTTTTGTCTCGTTATCTAATTAGCTTTGACATTATAATTAAGATGTCCTTCCCCCCTCGCCCTCTCCCTCCCTCCAATAACCTTATTATCACTAAATACAAAAATAGCCACATGGTCTGATAAAATGATCAATTTACAGTTTTCTAAATTTTATCTCATTAATTACATGTTGGGAATGATGTTAGATTAATTAAGACATTGGGTCATGACCTGTAGAGGGGGTGGGGGGTTGCTTGCAGATATTTGAGAAATTTGGTTTTACAGTAAATCTACCTGATATCTTGATCGTCACCATCTTCAACAGCACCTCCATCATCATCATCATTGCTGCTTCCACCAGCACCACCATCACTATCTTCATGATTATCATCAGTGTTGTCACTACCATCATCATCATCATCATCATCACCATTACCAACACTACTACCATCATCATCATCTACACCAGCACCACCATCACTATCATCATTGTCGTCATTTTTGTTGTCACTACCACCACCACCATCATCATCACCAACAATACCACCATCACCAACACTACCATCATCATCATTTCCACCAGCACTACCATCACTATCTTCATCATTATCATCATCATTGTTGTTGTCACTACCATCATCATCATCATCACCAACACTACCATCACCCTCATCATCTCTCCCAGCACCATCATCACTATTATCTTCAACACAACACCTCATGTTACGTCCCTATGTCATCTCCTCTTGTGAGGTTCAACACCTTGAGCTTGCATGGGTTTGATAGATCTTCTCCAACACAGCACCTCCCCTCTTGTTGTGTTTCTGTGCCCTCTCCAATGGGTGGTTCAACATCTTGAGTGTGCATGGTTTGGCTAGGTCCTCTCCAACACCTTGAGTTTACATGGGTTTGATAGATCTTCTCCAACACAGCACCTCCCCTCTTGTTGTGTTTCTGTGCCCTCTCCAATGGGTGGTTCAACATCTTGAGTGTGCATGGTTTGGCTAGGTCCTCTCCAACACCTTGAGTTTACATGGGTTTGATAGATCTTCTCCAACACAGCACTTCCCCTCTTGTTGTGTTCCTATGCCCTCTCATAGCCTCTTCTACCTGATAGTTTGTTAACAAATATTTCATAAGGTGCGCCATATCATGTAACTATATATCTGTTATTGAGTTGTTAGAACATCAGATAGAAATCTTTAAGGTATTCGTTCTAGTTCTCTGCTCTCTGAGTTCAAATCCTGCTGAGGTCAACTTTGCCTTTCATCCTTTCAAGGTCGATAAAAAGAGTACCAGTCTAGTACTTGGGTCTATTCTTCCTCTATATCTCTTTCTCCTTTCCTCTCTCTCTGGAAGAAATCTGCTGGGCTCAGGCCTGGAGAGAGATGGGCTCCGCCAGGCTTAAAATGCCCAAGAAATACTGTATGCCAATATGGCGTCTCCACGATTCCCATTAGGCGTTACCAGACCATGCACATACACGCACATACAGATATCTGTTATTGACATTCAAATCTTGTGTTAACCTGGTTAACATGACTGAATACCTTACTACAGATGTACTGAAGTTGGATTAATGACAGGCTGACACCTATTACTAAGGATTTAAAAACAAAACTCTCCTATTGTTAAATGAAGGCTTGGTGGAGGTAGCAATTAAACCTTTTTATACCAACTGCTTGAAACTGCCCTGGATTTGTGACACCAAACTGCTTATTTTAAAATGTTTATCCTTATATTAAAACCTTCCATTAAAATTTTACTCTAGAAATTTCTGATGAGTAATGCTCTGATGATGATTTGTTAGCTTATGGGTTTTTTAGCTGAATATACTTGGTTTCCTACATCACTGTATCTTATCACACAGAGGAAACAACAGAGAAGTGATATAGTGATATCTCTTGAGAACTACATCAACTGGTTTAGCTAGCTATCTTATATCTTTAGATATAGCATTTCCAGTAATACATTGTGTCCTTGAGCAAGACATTTTATTTCACATTGCTCCCATCAAATATATTAGCTAGCTATCTTATATCTTTAGATATAGCATTTCCAGTAATACATTGTGTCCTTGAGCAAGACATTTTATTTCACATTGCTCCCATCAAATATATTAGCTAGCTATCTTATATCTTTAGATATAGCATTTCCAGTAATACATTGTGTCCTTGAGCAAGACATTTTATTTCACATTGCTCCCATCAAATATATTAGCTAGCTATCTTATATCTTTAGATATAGCATTTCCAGTAATACATTATGTCCTTGAGCAAGACATTTTATTTCACATTGCTCCCATCAACTGGTTAGATAGCAGCTTTCTTAGAGCTATAGATACATGTTAAGGGTACACACATTTGTGGAATACTCAGCCAGTTGCATGTTAATTTCGCAAGCAGGCTGTACTATTGATCATATAGCTGCAACATTTGTTGTCAATAACAACAGAAGTCTAACACACGCATGCATGCACACACACACACACTCATTCATACAACTGCAACACTTGTCATCAGTAGCAACAGATGTCCAACACACATGAATGCACATGTCCATGCACGAATGCTTGCATGCATATTCATGCAAGCATTTTGATGTGCATGCATGCATTCATGTGGGTGTGTTTGTGTGTATGTGTGTATGTTGCTGTGACTGTTTATATTTATTTCAAAACTTTCCATCATAATTTTATGTAAGAACCTTTAAGTTATGATCTAGCCACTAACTTAACCCTTTAGCATTCACATTATTTTAAATATACTGAGTTCAAATCCCGCCGAGGTTAACTTTGCCTTTCATCCTTATGGGGTTGATAAAATAAAGTACCAGTAATACACTGGGTATTTGCTGGCCTTGTGCCAAAAGTAGAAACAATTATTTTATAGATACTATTATATTTTCATGGTAAAGGCTTTACCTCACATAATATCGAATCTATGATGTGTTGTTTCCTTGAGCAAGACACTTTATTTCACATTACTCCAGTTTACTCAGCTGTAGAAATGAGATGATAGGGACTGGGGTCCCTATCATTCCACTGCAAAGTGGTAGTGGAGGTGCCACGGCAAAAAAATCACCCAGCCCACACTGTAAAATGGACGTTTCCTTGCTCCCCACTACTACAGCTTTCTGGGTCTCCCACTACTGTGACTTCCTGGGTCTCCCACTACTACAGCTTTCTGGATCTCCCACTACTACAGCTTTCTGGGTCTCCCACTACTACCGTTTCCAACAGATGTTTCATTGGCAAAATCTATATAAATTGTATATTCTTCTCACAGTACAAAGTAAGTAAATGTTACTGAAAATGGATAAAAATCCTGAAATACTATTTACTGTCTGGTTTTCTGACATGGATACTGAGGTAGCTGTGACATGATCACATATGTATGTTTATTATAAATTTGCCTTTCATCCTTATGGGGTCAATAAAATAAAGCACCAGTAACACACTAGGGTCGATTTAATCAACTTTCCCCTCAATTGTTGACCTTGTGCCAAAATCAGAAACCATTATATATATGGACGATGTATGTTTAATATACAAAAACTTATATATATTTTTATATACACCTCCAGACTAGCTTTATGCCTACCTCCATGTCAACCTTTACCTGTGGTCATGAATCTTGGGTAATGACCGAAAGAATATGATCACAAATACAAGCGGCCAAAATGGGGCTCCTCCGAAGGGTCTTTGGAGTAACGTTACTCAATAAAGTGCGTAGTTTGGTGATCAGAGAGTCACTCCAGGTAGAGCCTCTACTTCTCCGAATTGAGAGATCACAGCTCCGATACTATGGGCATGTGGTTAGAATGTCTCACAAAAGAATCGATGGACAGGTTTTATAGGCAAAAATAGCCAACAGGAGACCCAAGGATAGACCCTGAGCAAGATAGTTGAATAACATCCATAAGCTTGGCTGGTCATGCTTGGGGATCCAGCCAGATCAGTTGGAGATGTTTGCTTCTGACAGGACCTGCTGAAGGGAGTGTTTGAGGGCTCAGCTCCCACAACACTCTCAGGAATAAGTGGAAGAAGAAGAAGATCTCTAGACTGATTAAATTATAGATTATTAATCTGTTGAAACCCTTACAGTGGTTTAACTTAGTCTTTTTCAAACCTGAAGATACACCAGGCTTGTGCTTATTTTAGTTTCATTGGTGTTAAATGAAGCATTTAATCTGACACTAATGGCTGCCAATTCTTTGACTTAAACCCAGTAAGACCAGTTCTTTCACCAGTCAACAAATGTCTTATAATTCTAACTAATGTAATGATGACCAGTGCCAATTCTTTGACTTAAACCTCTATCATATTGGTTAGTAAGACCAGTACATTGACCACTGAACCAATGTCTTATAATTCTAACTAATGTAATCTAACAATAGAAATGTCTTTTGTTCTTATGGAAGAAAACCAAAAAAGTATTTCTAAATGTGATTTACCTTGGGGTTCTGAAGAATTCTTACATAATTATTCTCTCGTTTTTTCTCTTTCTCATTCTTCCCTTCCCTCGTTCGCTCCCTCTTTTTCTCTCTACCCCTCTCTCTCTCTCTCTCTCTTTCCTTCTCTCTCTCTCTTTCTCTTTCCCTCTCTTTTTTCCCTCTTGTCCTCTCTCCCCCTCTCTCCCCCCCACACCTTTCAAACATACAAGTAACGTTGTCTTTCGCAACTAATATGTTTAGTTCTGATATACACACTTATATATACTCTAAACCACTACTACATATATATACACACACATGCACACTCATTAATGTGCTCATATATCTAGATGATGATGATGATGATGATGATGATGATGAAAGACAGACAGGGGATATACTTACAACACTAACACACATCCACATTCAACCTATGGAAATCTGACATAAAATGCTTATATACATATGATATACATACATATATATGCACATACATACACACATACATACAAACATACATACATATATATATATATATATATATATATATATATATATATATATATACACACACACACACACTCATATATATATATATATATATATAGTGGAGAGATGCTGTGCTGAATAGGACCCGTCCCACCCTTGCAAGCAGGGAAACGCAGACGTAAAATGATGATGAGGATACACACATATATATATATATATATATATATATATATAGAGAGAGAGAGAGAGAGAGAGAGAGAGAGAGAGAGAGATGTCCGGTTTCCATATATGTGTGGCACATACAAGCTCATGTGTTCTTATACATACACACAGACACACAAACACTCACACACACATACACACACATATATCATTTTATGTACACTTTCTATATATGTGTGACAGATACAAGCTAATGTGTTCTTACACACACACATACACACACTGCTCTTATATAATGCTGTACATGGAAACCAGGCTAAAACTTATAATTAAGATTTATGTCTAAACTGCTGACAAGAAAAAAGTGGAATGAATGGTAAATTCTCTGGTTATTTTTTTTCTCTCATAATTCTCAACATTCTTGAATGGTTTAACAGAAAATGTCTAAAAACGGGTTTGTTAATTCAAATGATTAGAGTATCTTTACTAGTGGATAGATTGTAGTATTAACCTTTTAGCATTTACATTACTCTATATATATCATCATCATCATTTCCTTTTACGTCTGCTTTTTCCCTGCTAGCAAGGGTGGGACGGGAACTGATTCTGGCTTGATTTCTACAGCTGGATGCCCTTCCTAACACCAACCTCATTTACAGTGAGTGCTGAGTGCTTTTTTGCCGTGGCACCTCCACGACCACTTTGCAGTGGAATGATAGGGAACCCAGTCCCTATCATCTCATTTCTACAGCTGAGTAAACTGGAGCAATGTGAAATAAAGTGTCTTGCTCAAGGAAACAACACATCACCCGGTCTGAGAATTGAACTCACAACCTTTCGATTGCAAGGCCAATGCTCTAACCACTAAGCCATGTGCCTCCATATATATATATGATGATATTTTGTGGTAAAGGCTTTATCTTACATAATTATCTCACATGATATTGAATCTATGAGATTTTGATGTTACTAATTTTGAGAACAATACCTTAACATCAGTATGAGCAGCCAGTTATGGCCAGTTTGATTAAAAAGAAGTAAGAGAATTCTGGCTGGATATGGCTGGTTTAATTGTTAAAGGGTTAAACTAAAGATTTTACTTTCTGCAAAACTATTTTCTTTTATAACAATAGCTGTAAAAGCTGAAAATAAGTGTAAAATTACACACACTTGTACACCAGGTCTGAACACAGAGGAACCAAACTCCCACTGTCATCGCCTCTATCCCCCTCACCCTTGCCATCTCTCACAATTATGAGCAAATGTGGTGCACATGCTGGCCGCCCCGTCACCCCAGAGGATGGTGAGGGAGGGGAAAGTCAATTACTGTATTTACTAGCGGTGAAGACGCTACTTTTTTCCTAAAATAAGTCTTTAAAAATCTACGATGCGTCTTGGAGGCCAAAGGTTGTTTAGGCGGTGAATTGGCAGTATCGGTAGAGGGTTGGACGCCATGCTTTGATGCATAGAGTTACGGCCCTTGCCATTCTGAGTTCAAATCCCACCGAGGTTAACTTTGCCTTTCATCCTTACGGGGTCGATAAAATAAAATACCAGTAATGCACTGTGTAAATTGCTGGCCTTGTGCCAAAAGTAGAAACAATTATTTTTTTTCAAATTTTTGGTTGTCAAAATTAGGGTGGGTCCTCGAGGTTGAAGTGTCTTCAGCATCAGGAAATATGGTAAATTGACCGCTTTATTTTATCGACCTTCGTAAAGATGAAAGGCAAAGCTAACCCCAGCAGGATTTAAACTCAGAATGTAAAGAGTTGTAAAGTCTTTCCGATGTTCTGCCAATATTCCTAATCCACTGCCCTTTTTATTATTAAGGTGATGCAGTTAATTATATTTAAAATAATCTTGTGTCCATGATTGCTAAATTGTTACATAATTAGAATTGTCCTTTTATACATTAAAGAGTTTGTTGCTGTTTTGTAATTTTCAAGAATATCTATCTGTTGTGCTTTCATGTGGTACAGGACATTAAGGGTTAAACTATGTTGAGCTGTTCTAAAGAAAATAGTAACAAGACAGAGTGGTACAGGATATTATGAGTTGAACTATTTTGAGCTGTTCTAAAGAAAATGGTGGCTAGACAGTGTAGTACAGGATATTATGAGTTGAACTATGTTGAGTTGTTTGAGCTGTTCTAAAGAAAATAATAACAAGACAGTGTGGTACAGGATATTATGAGTTGAACTATGTTGAGCTGTTCTAAAGAAAATGGTGGCTAGACAGTGTAGTACAGGATATTATGAGTTGAACTATGTTTAGTTGTTTGAGCTGTTCTAAAGAAAATAATAACAAGACAGAGTGGTACAGGATATTATGAGTTGAACTATTTTGAGCTGTTCTAAAGAAAATGGTGGCTAGACAGTGTAGTACAGGATATTATGAGTTGAACTATGTTGAGTTGTTTGAGCTGTTCTAAAGAAAATAATAACAAGACAGTGTGGTACAGGATATTATGAGTTGAACTATGTTGAGCTGTTCTAAAGAAAATGGTGGCTAGACAGTGTAGTACAGGATATTATGAGTTGAACTATGTTTAGTTGTTTGAGCTGTTCTAAAGAAAATAATAACAAGACAGAGTGGTACAGGATATTATGAGTTGAACTATTTTGAGCTGTTCTAAAGAAAATGGTGGCTAGACAGTGTAGTACAGGATATTATGAGTTGAACTATGTTGAGTTGTTTGAGCTGTTCTAAAGAAAATAATAACAAGACAGTGTGGTACAGGATATTATGAGTTGAACTATGTTGAGCTGTTCTAAAGAAAATGGTGGCTAGACGGTGTAGTACAGGATATTATGAGTTGAACTATGTTGAGTTGTTTGAGCTGTTCTAAAGAAAATAATAACAAGACAGTGTGGTACAGGATATTATGAGTTAAACTATGTTGAGCTGTTCTAAAGAAAATGGTGGCTAGACAGTGTAGTACAGGATATTATGAGTTGAACTATGTTGAGTTGTTTGAGCTGTTCTAAAGAAAATAATAACAAGACAGTGTGGTACAGGATATTATGAGTTAAACTATGTTGAGCTGTTCTAAAGAAAATGGTGGCTAGACAGTGTAGTACAGGATATTATGAGTTGAACTATGTTGAGTTGTTTGAGCTGTTCTAAAGAAAATAATAACAAGACAGTGTGGTACAGGATATTATGAGTTAAACTATGTTGAGCTGTTCTAAAGAAAATGGTGGCTAGACAGTGTGGTAGAGAACATTGAGTTAAACTGTGTTGAGCTGTTCTAAAGAATATGGCAGCAAGATAGTGTGGTACACAAGATATTAAGAGTTGAACTGTGTTAAGCTGTTCTAAAGAAAATGGCAGCTAGACAATTTTTAATGACCTCTCCTACGTAATTAACTCTCCTCCACTCCAACCACATCACCCAGCAACAAAAAATATTAAATATGTTCAGAAATGTCAATGGTGACCTTTCAATCAATCTATTGTATCCTTCTTTGTTGTCTTTCTTGTTGGTTTTATTATTATTATTATTATGTGTTCTTGATGTCAGCCCTTGTGGCCAATAAAGAAATCATTATTATTATTATTATTATTATTCTGTTTTGCATCTTTCTCCGCCTCCTTTCTTTCTCTCTATCACTCTGCTTTTTCTCTTACTTCTTACTTCTACCACTACTACCACCACCACCACCACTATTATTATTCTCCCCATCATCATCACCATCAGGTTGGCGTGGTTTGATTTATACATAAATTCTTGGAACAAGTTTTTTTTTTGTTTTTGTTATTTTTGTATTTTTTTTGTTTTGTTTTACAATCTTAAGACATTTCTCTTCATAAAACTAATCACTAAAACCTAATTTAGAACTATATATTTCAGTAAATATAGGGTTCCAGTGATATAGAAAGAAAAAACAAACTTCTTATAGACACACCATTTAGTATAACAAGAATTACTAAGTTTGGCACAAGGCCCAAACTAGATATATTGTACCTTTTTATGTGACTTCATTGTTTGAGTAGAATATGTTTTATAGGGATTTTCAGAATAAGATATTTTATCGGTTTCGAGGACAACACAGGAAACTTAATATTCAGTGATACAATCTTCACCAATAGATGAAAGCCTTCTATTAACAGTAGGTATGAATTGCATGTTGTATGAAGCTGATTGGTCATTGTAACCACGTCAGTTTGTGTACGTTGCCATCCTTCTGATCTAATACATGAAGCTGATATATCAGTCTGGACATGTCTCTATCTCTCTGACCTTATACATGAAGCTGATTGATCATTGTAACTATGTCAGGTTGTATATGTCATTAGCTTTCTGACCTTATACATGAAGCTGATTGGCTGTTGTAACTATACCAGTCTGGACATGCCCCTACCTTTCTGACCTTATGCACGAAGCTGATTGATCATTGTAACTATATCCGTCTGTGTATCTGACCATCTCTCTGACCTTATACATGAAGCTGATTGGCTACTGTATCTATACCCGTCTGCGCATGTTACCTCTCTGACACTATATATTTGTACAAAGGAGCTTAGTTCATCACAACTATTACACTCCATTTTCTTTTTCTGTTGAAAAAAACAGCGGTCTTAATCCTGAATTAAGAAATTCAAAGTAAAAGTGTAAGCTGTTGTTTTGTCTAACTTCCCTCCTGTTTCACCTCATTAGGAACTTGTATTGTACTGGCTTTCCTAAAACAATTTTAACTTCATATCTCACAATGTTTTGCCATCATCATCATCATTTAATATTTGTTTTTTCATGATAGCATTTATTGGACAAGTCATCATGGACCAAGTTAGTACTCAAGAGGAGTCAATGTCAACAATGACTGGCATGGTTTCTATGGCTAGATGCCCTTTCTATCACCACCCACTTTACATATAAACTATAAACTGAAGTTTTGTATTGTTTGTCTTGCTTCCATCTTGTTTTCACGCCTTTATTTCTAATTTACATTGGACTGGCTTTCGTAAACTTTTAACTTTTTTCGTAAACTTTTAACTTTTTTGTTAGTATATAATTTTGTTAGTATATAATTTTGTTAGTATATAATTTTGTTAGTATATAATTTTGTTAGTATATAATTTTGAAATAATTTTGAAAATAATCAAAATTTTGGAAGAATTTAATATAATTAACTTTCTCATCAAGCTGGTGTATGGAACATAACAAAAGTTATTTTGGGAACTTCTTTTTCCATCTTTAAGGGTCTTCACCCTATTTTATAAGCTATTTTATAGTATCTCTGTGCATGAGCATACCACTCTTTATATTAACTTTGTTCTCTCAGCACTTTGTAAAAGTCTGAGAGATTGGTTATGTATACATGATGTTTGTTGATATATATATTTATATATATAGCAGAAGAATGAAGAATAACATGGTTGGCTGTACAATAGGGTTTATTTACAGTATTAACAATTGTTTCTTTAGTTAGGTGAGTCTAAAAGTCGCTGATCGTTAGAGCTACATCACATGACCTTAATTACAGTCGATGAATACTGATATCATCTGACTAAACAATTGCTTAATTGTTAATACTGTAAATAAACCGTATTGTACAGCCGACCATGTTATTCTTCTGCTATTATTACTCCAAGAAC
>OZ024750.1:30162179-30167179 GCA_964016885.1 Eledone cirrhosa | reverse complement strand
ACATCTGGACAGATTCAGCATCTTCCACTACTGTACTCTCACCAGCAGCATCAAACACACACACACACCCATTTACTCACACTTATTCACACACACACACACCTGAGTGTGTGTGTGTGTGTATGTTTAGTGCATTCATACTTGTATCTGTTTATATGTATATATATACTTGTGTGTATGTGTGTGTGCATGTGTAGGTATGTTTTGGGCATTCACACTTGTATGTGATTATATGTAAAGACATAAAGATCTGTCTCCTCTTCATTACATCTGGGTGGCATCTGGGCTGCTGTATGGGTCTGAGACTTGGACACTGACCAAGAGTTTCATATAAATACTTTAAAATAAACTGTTTTATATCATATAACCAGGTGTGATTGGAACATATCTTAACAAAGGTTCTTATATAAAATTATAGAGTTTCTACTTTTGGCACAAGGCCAGCGATTACACCAGTGTATTACTGTTACTTTATTTTATCGACCCCTTAAGGATGAAAGGTAAAGTTAACCTCGGCGGTATTTGAACTCAGAATGGCAAGGGCCGTAACTCTATGCGTCAAAGCATGGCGTCCGACCCTCTACCGATACTGCCAATCGACCGCCCTTATAGAGTTTCTACTTTTCGCACAAGGCCAACGATTACCCCAGTGCACCACTGGTACTTTATTTTATCGACCTCGTAAGGATGAAAGGCAAAGTTAACCTCGGCGGGATTTGAACTCAGATCATAAAGGGCCGTAACTATGCTGCAAAACATGGTGTCTGACACTCTACCAATATTGCCAAACCACCACCCTATATATAAAATTATGATGGGAGATTTGTAAATAGATATAAATAGGTAAAAATATGGATGAAAGGCAAAGTTGACCTCAGCGGGATTTAAACTCTGAGAGCAGAGCTGAAAGGAATACTGCAAAGCATTCTATCTGACATAAACAATATGCCCCCACTCCCCCCACCGCAAAGTGGTCGTGGAGGTGCCACGGCAAAAAAGCACCCAGCCCACACTGTAAAGTGGACGTGTAGGCGCCACGAAAAAGCACCCACCACTCACTGTAAATGAGGTTGGTGTTAGGAAGGACATCCAGCTGTAGAAATCAAGCCAGATCAGTTCCTGTATGAGCAAGGCATGGTCAGCCGACCAGACACTGCCCACAACAGGACAACCCGTCTAACCCATGCTAGCGTGGAAGAACGGACGTAAAACGGTGATGATGATGATGATGATTCTATCGACTCTGCCAATTTGCCGCCTGACATAATAAATACCAGTCTAGTACTGGGGTCAATTCTGCCTCTATATCTATTTCTTACTGCCATTCTATCATGCTTTCTTTATCCTTCTCTGGAAGAAATCTCCTGTATTCACACCTGGAGATTAGATGGGTCAGCCGGGTTTAACCCTTTAACATTTACATTACATTATAGAGGCACATGAGTTCAAATCCCGCCGAGGTTAACTTTGCCTTTCATCCTTACGGGGTCGATAAAATAAAGTACCAGTAATGTACTGGATAATTGCTGGCCTTGTGCCTAAAGTAGAAACAATTATAGAGGCACATGGCTTAGTGGTTAGAGCATTGGCCTTGCAATCGAAAGGTTGTGAGTTCAATTCTCAGACCGGGTGATGTGTTGTTTCCTTGAGCAAGACACTTTATTTCACATTGCTCCAGTTTACTCAGCTGTAGAAATGAGATGATAGGGACTGGGGTCCCTATCATTCCACTGCAAAGTGGTCGTGGAGGTGCCACAGCAATAAAGCACCCAGCCCACACTGTAAAGTGGATGTGTAGGTGCCACGGCAAAAAAGCATCCAGCACTCACTGTAAAGGAGGTTGGTGTTAGGAAGGGCATCCAGCTGTAGAAATCAAGCCACAATCAAGTTGCCGTCCCACCCTTGCAAGCAGGGAAAAGCGGACGTAAAATGATGATGATGATGATTACTCTATATATACTGTTGTATTTTTGTGGTAAAGGCTTTATCTTACTTAATTATCTCACATTATTCTTAACTTCGTCGAGGTTAACTTTGCCTTTCATCTTTACGGGGTCGATAAAATAAAGTACCAGTAATGTACTGGGTAATTGCTGGCCTTGTGCCAAAAGTAGAAACAATTATTCTTAACTGCGCCTTTTATAACAGCTTAGTCTTCGTCAACATCCAAAACATAAGCATACACATACCGACCATAATTAAATATGGAATGATACGCGATGGCTCCCCCCCCCCCCCCAACACACACAGCCCCGGCGGTCAGAATGGAGAAGACGTTTCCCCAGAGGATGGCAAGGGAGACGCGCTGGAAAAGCCACTCCAACTCGTGAGGCTAACACCTGCGGCTGGCCAGCTCAGCGCCTATGGTGAGTAGGGAGGTAGCCCTAGAGCCAAGGACACCAGAATTCTCCACTGCAAGAATAATGTAAATAAATTAGTAGAAAGAAAATTATCTCACATAATATTGAATCTATGAGATTTTGATATTATTAGGGTTGATTGGCAGTATTGGTAGAGGGTCGGACGCCATGCTTTGACGTATAGAGTTACGGCCCTTGCCATTCTGAGTTCAAATCCCGCCGAGGTTAACTTTGCCTTTCGTCCTTACGGGGGTCGATAAAATAAAGTACCAGCAATGCACTGGGTAATTGCTGGCCTTGTGCCTAACGTAGAAACAATTATTAATTTTGAGAACACTACCATAACATCAGTATGAGCAGCCAGTTACAACCGGTTTGAACAGATATAGGTGAGAGAATTTTGGCCGGATATGGCCAGTTTAAATGCTAAAGGGTTAAAAATGTCCCAAGAAACATCATATGTCAATACCGCACCCTTTCGACTCCCTGACTCCCTTAGGAGTTACCAGACCATGCAGTTAAAAATATATAGTTTAGTATTGTAGTAACAGGCGGCGGGGGGGGGGGGGTTAGTATCAAAAGCAGTAAATGGAATATTTTAATAATAGCACACCTCATTAACTTACTCCAACAGGTGTTGTGTTTCTTTCATACTTATCACTCTCCACAAAGGTGGCTGTGGTATTTCTATTGCTTTTTTTTTATCTTGTTAATGTTGTTGTTAATGTTGGTGGTGGTGGTGTTGGTGGTGGTGGTAGAGGTGATGATGGAGGTGTTGGTGGTGGTGTTGGTGGTGGCAGAGGTGATGATGGTGGTGGCAGAGGTGATGATGGAGGTGGTGGTGGTGGTAGAGGTGGTGGTGGTGGTGGTAGAGGTGATGATGGAGGTGTTGGTGGTGGTGGTAGAGGTGATGGTGGTGGTGGTAGAGGTGATGGAGGTGGTGGTAGAGGTGTTGATGGGGGGCAGAGGTGATGATGGAGGTGTTGGAGGTGGTGTTATTGTTGTTGTTGTTGGTGGTGGTAGAGGTGGTGGTGATGGAGGTGTTGGTGGTGGTGGTAGAGGTGATGATGGAGGTGTTGGTAAGCAAATGTAAGCAAACTGCAGCAAAGATGGGTAGTGGAAGACTGAGGCCCTGGTCCATCTGTGTGGTCAGTGGCTCAAATTTAGTGTTACCTTCATCTGTGAAGACTCATCCAACCCATGTTAGCAGGAAGGACAGTCTTAACCCTTTAACATTTACATTACTCTATATTTACTATTGTATTTCTGTAGTAAAGGGGTTTATCTTAAATTATTATGTGGATTGGCAGTAATCGGTAGAGGGTTGGATGCCATGCTTTGACGCATAGAGTTACGGCCCTTGCCATTCTGAGTTCAAATCCCTCCGAGGTTAACTTTGCCTTTCATCCTTACGGGGTCGATGAAATAAAGTACCAGTAATGCACTGGGGTATTTTGCTGGCCTTGTGCCTAAAGTAGAAACAATTATTATTACTGGTACTTTATTTTATCGACCCCGTAAGGATGAAAGGCAAAGTTAACCTTGACAGGATTTGAACTCAGACCATAAAGGGCCGTAACATGGCGTCCGGTAGAGGGTCGGACGCCATGCTTTGCAGCAAAGAGTTACGGCCCTTTATGGTCTCAGTTCAAATCCTGTCAAGGTTAACTTTGACTTTCATCATTACGGGGTTGATAAAATAAAGTACTAGTAATCATCATCATCATCATCATCATCATCACCGTTTTATGTCCGTTCTTCCACGCTAGCATGGGTTAGACGTGTTGTCCTGTTATGGGCAGTGTCCGGTCGGCTGACCTTGTCTTGCTCATACAGGAACTGATTCTGGCTTGATTTCTACAGCTGGATGCCCTTCCTAACACCAACCTCATTTACAGTGAGTGCTGGGTGCTTTTTTCTCCATGGCACCTCCACCTTCACTTTACAGTGTGGGCTGGGTGCTTTTTTCTCCATGGCACCTACACGTCCACTTTACAGTGTGGACTGGGTGCTTTTTGCTCCGTGGCACCTCCACGTCCACTTTACAGTGTGGGCTGGGTGCTTTTTTGCTGTGGCACCTCCATGACCACTTTGCAGTGTGGGCTGGGTGCTTTTTTGCCGTGGCACCTCCATGACCACTTTACAGTGTGGGCTGGGTGTTTTTTTGCCGTGACACCTCCATGACCACTTTACAGTGGAATGATAGGGACCCCAGTCCCTATCATCTCATTTCTACAGCTGAGTAAACTGGAGCAATGTGAAATAAAGTGTCTTGCTCAAGGAAACAACACATCACCCGGTCTGAGAATTGAACTCACAACCTTTCGATTGCAAGCCCAATGCTCTAACCACTAAGCCATATCCTGGGATAATTGCTGGCCTTGTGCCAAAAGTAGAAACAGTTATCTCACATAATATCGAGTCTATGAGATTCTGATATTATTCATTTTAAGAACAATACCTTAACATTAGTATGAGTGGCCACTTACAGCCGGTTTGTACAGAAAGAGGTGAGAGAATTCTGGCCGGTTATGGCCAGTTTAAATGGTAAAAGGTTAAATGATAATGATGATGATGAAACACATTCTGCATATACCTCCCCACATACACACACATTTTTCCCCATCCTCCTCCCAATCT
>OZ024750.1:30154679-30159679 GCA_964016885.1 Eledone cirrhosa | reverse complement strand
AACATATATATATAGACAGTTCAACATATATAGACAGTTTAACATATATAGACAGTTTAACATTTATAGACAGTTTAACATATATAGTCAGTTTAACATATATAGACAGTTTAACATATATATATAGTCAGTTTAACATATATAGACAGTTTAACATATATAGACAGTTCAACATATATAGTCAATTTAACATATATAGACAGTTTAACATATATAGACAGTTCAACATATATATAGACAGTTTAACATATATATAGTCAGTTTAACATATATATAGTCAGTTTAACATATATAGACAGTTTAACATATATAGACAGTTTAACATATATAGACAGTTTAACAGATATATAGACAGTTTAACATATATAGACAGTTCAACATATATATAGACAGTTTAACATAGAGTGTTTAACATATATATAGTCAGTTTAACATATATATAGTCAGTTTAACATATATAGACAGTTTAACATATATAGACAGTTTAACATATATAGACAGTTTAACATATATATATAGACAGTTCAACATATATAGACAGTTTAACATATATAGACAGTTTAACATTTATAGACAGTTTAACATATATAGTCAGTTTAACATATATAGACAGTTTAACATATATATATAGTCAGTTTAACATATATAGACAGTTTAACATATATAGACAGTTCAACATATATAGTCAATTTAACATATATAGACAGTTTAACATATATAGACAGTTCAACATATATATAGACAGTTTAACATATATATAGTCAGTTTAACATATATATAGTCAGTTTAACATATATAGACAGTTTAACATATATAGACAGTTTAACATATATAGACAGTTTAACAGATATATAGACAGTTTAACATATATATATAGATTTCTTTATTTACCATAAAGGCATAAAAAGAAGGGACAAATACAAAGGGGGAGTTTACATATAATCGAGTAAAAAGGGTGTAACATGAAAATAATCGAAAATAACCTCAAAAGGGAGGGGACGTGATGGGGGTTGCACACACCCCCGAAAAAGTGTGCAATCCTTTGCCCGGGGAGCACATGGAGAAGGTGCTCCCCTCTCCTTTACTTCTTTACCTACAGGATGGTATACAGAGAAGGCCCATTTACACGAGCCATTCTCGCCACTATCACCCACCTTTCATAAAACTGCCTGTGGCCAAGCACCTCTCTCTCCATTCTTATCCTTCTTCCGAAGTGATATCGGAAGAAGTAGACCAGACTATGGCCAGAGAGGAAGTTGCCTGACCTCAGACCTTTCAATCGTGTCCACCAAACAACCTCTTTCAACATGGCTATTACGCACAGAAAAACCGCCTTTGCTTCCTTTGTGAAGAGGGGAGGCGGTTTGATTGTCATCACGGACTCGGCGGTCAATTTAATCGGCGCCACCCGCGACAGCAGTTGTTCGGCGTAGCCCCACAGATCAGCCACGCCCGGACATTGCACCAATGCGTGCGCCACGGTTTCTTCGTGACGCACGCATCTAAGGCAAATCTTTTTTGAGGGATCCCTGCCCGGGCGCCCGTGTCTGTAGAGCCTCTCTCGAACGGGTAGAGCCCCACGGTAGCACTGCCAGGCCAGTGACTTCTGGAAGTTGTCCATTGGTCCTGGGCCGAAAGTCCTACCGAACAGGCTGGCCAGTTCGTCTTCCTCCATGTCCAGCGACTCTCCAAGGGTGTCATCGCCCCTGCTAGCCACCAGCCCTCTATAGAATGATGAGGTGGATTCTCCACCGATGGCCCGGCCCGCTTGCCAGAGAGCCCTGAGCGCCTGAGCACACTCAGTGTGCCAGTCTCCCAGTTTTCCGGATCTTTGCTTGACCCAGGACTGTAGCTCGGTGAGTGAGACGAGTCTCGGAAAGGCTCGTTTCACGAACGGAGCCCACACCGGTTGACCAGTGAGGAATACCTGTAGGTGCCGTAGCCTTAATGCGTGCCTACGCATCATCAACCACGGCATCCCCAGCCCTCCTTTCGAAGGTTGTTGGCAGCAGATGGATCTTCTCACCATAGGAGGACGCTTCTTCCAAAGAAATTGGAAGAGCATGCGTTCCATGGTGGTGAGTGTTTCCTTAGGGCAAGGCACGACAGTCAGGCGGTAGTAAGTGACGGACGCTATGTAAATGTTCGCCACCTCCGCCCGGCCTTTTAGGGACAGCTTACACTTGGCCCATTTCTGGGTTAGTGCAAACACCTTGTTCGTAACCTCGTTCCAGTTCTTTTCCACCTGGAGGTCCGGTCCAAACCAGACCCCAAGCAACTTTACCGGGCCCTCCGTCCAGTGTCCGACGACACCGTCAGGAGGCATCGGTTTGCCTCTCCACGTTCCGAGTTGCAGCCCGATGGATTTTTCCCGGTTCAGTTTCGCTCCTGACAACCTTTCGTACTCCTCCAGTAAGGTACCGATCGCCTCAATCTCCGAGTCGGTTGATACCATTACTGTTACGTCATCGGCGTAGGCCGACACCGCTTTGCTCAATCCTGGTTCCAGGGGGATACCCTGCAACAACTCCAACTTCCTCAGTAAAGGCTCGAGAGTCAATACGTACAGAAGGGAGGAGAGAGGGCACCCCTGTCGAATGGATCGTGTGATTTCGAACGGCTTCGAAAGGTAGCCGTTCACCTTGATCCTAGAACAGATGTGGTTGCTATGTAGGGCAGTGATCCAGCCTCTGAAAACAGGACCGAACCCAGCCGCTGCTAGCACCGCATCCAGGTAACCATGGTCGACCCTATCGAAGGCCTTAGACTGATCCAAGTTGATCAGGGCCCCACCGAAGCCGGGTTTGTTGCCAACCCTCTCTATGATGTATCGCATGAGGTGGAGGTTATCGTGAATGAACCTGGATGGGATAGCACATGTCTGCGCATCTCCCACCAGGCCACCCACGACAAGCGCCAACCTCTTTGCTAACACCTTGGCCAAAATCTTTAACTCTGTGTTTAGCAGGGTTATGGGCCGAAAATTATTTATACTATCCCCCTTGTTCTCGTCCTTCCTCACCAGCGTGACTACGCCCTTGGCTACAGAACAAGGAATTCTCCCGTTCTGCTGCCAATTGCAGTAGACCGCTTCGAGGAGTTCGGAGAAGAAGACCGGCATTGCTAAATAAAGTTCGTAAGGTATACCATCGAGACCTGGAGATTTGCGTCTGCTGCATTGGCTCAGCGCATCTCCGATCTCATCAGCCGAGATTGGTCCCTCGCAGGACTCTGCCTCTTTGTTCGAGAGTCAGTTTAACATATATAGTCAGTTTAACATATATATAGACAGTTTAACACATATAGACAGTTTAACATATATAGCCAGTTTAACATATATAGTCAGTTTAACAGATATATAGACAGTTTAACATATATATAGACAGTTTAACATATATAGACAGTTTAACATATATATAGACAGTTTAACATATATAGACAGTTTAACAGAGATATAGACAGTTTAACACATATAGTTTAACATATATAGTCAATTTAACATATATAGTCAGTTTAACATATATATAGACAGTTTAACAGATATATAGACGGTTTAACATATATAGACAGTTTAACATATATAGACAGTTTAACATATATAGACAGTTTAACAGATATATAGACAGTTTAACACATATATAGACAGTTTAACATATATAGACAGTTTAACATATATAGTCAGTTTAACATATATAGTCAGTTTAACACATATATAGACAGTTTAGCACATATAGACAGTTTAACATATATAGTCAGTTTAACATATATATAGTAAGTTTAACATATATAGTCAGTTTAACATATATAGAGAGTTTAACATATATATAGTCAGTTTAACATATATAGACAGTTTAACATATATAGACAGTTTAACACATATATAGTCAGTTTAACATATATATATATATAGACAGTTTAACATATATAGACAGTTTAACACATATATAGACAGTTTAACATATATATATACAGTTTCACATATATAGTCAGTTTAACATATATAGTCAGTTTAACATATATATGGTCAGTTTAACATATATAGACAGTTTAACATATATATATATAGACAGTTTAACATATATAGACTGTTTAACACATATATAAACAGTCTTAGATATATATATATATATATATATATATATACAGTCTAACATATATAGACAGTCATATATATATACAGTCTTACATAAATAGACAGTCTAACATATATATAGACAGTTTAACATAAATAGGCAGTTTAACATATATAAGCAGTCTAACACATATATAGACAGTCTAACATATATAGACAGTTTAACATATATATATATATACAGTCTAACATACATAGACAGTCAAACCTACATAGGCAGTCATATGTATATAGATATTCTAACATATATAGACAGTCTTATATATAGTCAGTCTTATATATATAGACAGTCTTACATATATATATATAGGGTGTAGACCTACTTACTCAGGTAACAATTATGTAAGGAAAAAAATAATATGTGTGTGTATATGTATGTGTGTTTGTGTATATATGTGTATCTTTGTAAATGTATATATGTATGCCTATGTATATATATATATATATATGTGTGTGTACATTATATATATATATATATATATACACATAGAGTACTGCCCTGCTTTGCGCTTCCTCCCCGATCTCAGCACTGCAGACTTTTAATATATATATACACACACATATATATATATATTTATATATATACATATATATATATTTATATATATACATATATATATATTTATATATATACATATATATATATTTATATATTTATATATATACATATATATATATTTATATATATACATATATATATATTTATATATATATATATATATATATATTTATATATATATAATATATATATATGTATATGTATATATACTGTACCTTACTATTATTATTATTATTATTATTATTATTATTATGGGTGATGGATTGGCAGTATTGGTAGAGAGTCGGACGCCATGCTTTGACGCGTAGA
>OZ024750.1:30107179-30147179 GCA_964016885.1 Eledone cirrhosa | reverse complement strand
GCCACTGATTTCCACATCTGTGCATTATATTGACATCTGCTGGGCAGCTGATTTTCACATCTGTGTATTATATTGACATCTGCTGGGCCACTGATTTCCACATCTGTGTATTATATTGAGATCTGCTGGGTCACTGATTTCCACATCTGTGTATTATATTGACATCTGCTGGGTCACTGATTTCCTCATCTGTGTATTATATTGACATCTGCTGGGCCACTGATTTCCACATCTGTGTATTATATTGACATCTGCTGGGCCACTGATTTCCACATCTGTGTATTATATTGACATCTGCTGGGCCACTGATTTCCACATATGTGCATTATATTGACATCTACTGGGCCACTGATTTCCACATATGTGCATTATATTGACATCTGCTGGGCCAGTGATTTCCACATCTGTGTATTATATTGACATCTGCTGGGCCACTGATTTCCACATATGTGCATTATATTGACATCTGCTGGGCCACTGATTTCCACATATGTGCATTATATTGACATCTACTGGGCCACTGATTTCCACATCTGTGTATTATATTGACATCTGCTGGGCCACTGATTTCCACATATGTGCATTATATTGACATCTGCTGGGCCACCGATTTCCACATATGTGCATTATATTGACATCTGCTGGGCCACTGATTTCCACATCTGTGTATTATATTGACATCTGCTGGGCCACTGATTTCCACATATGTGCATTATATTGACATCTACTGGGCCACTGATTTCCACATCTGTGTATTATATTGACATCTGCTGGGCCACTGATTTCCACATATGTGCATTATATTGACATCTACTGGGCCACTGATTTCCACATATGTGCATTATATTGACATCTGCTGGGCCAGTGATTTCCACATCTGTGTATTATATTGACATCTGCTGGGCCACTGATTTCCACATATGTGCATTATATTGACATCTGCTGGGCCACTGATTTCCACATATGTGCATTATATTGACATCTACTGGGCCACTGATTTCCACATCTGTGTATTATATTGACATCTGCTGGGCCACTGATTTCCACATATGTGCATTATATTGACATCTGCTGGGCCACCGATTTCCACATATGTGCATTATATTGACATCTGCTGGGCCACTGATTTCCACATCTGTGTATTATATTGACATCTGCTGGGCCACTGATTTCCACATATGTGCATTATATTGACATCTACTGGGCCACTGATTTCCACATCTGTGTATTATATTGACATCTGCTGGGCCACTGATTTCCACATATGTGCATTATATTGACATCTACTGGGCCACTGATTTCCACATCTGTGTATTATATTGACATCTGCTGAGCCACTGATTTCCACATATGTGCATTATATTGACATCTGTTTGGCAGCTGATTTCCACATCTTTGCATTATATTGACATCTGTGCATGCTATCCTTTCTCTGTACCATATCCTTATGTCTGCTATGTTATGTTTAGATTTTATAAGGGTTTTGGCTGGAATATTCCATCAGTACACTTTCACAATATGCGAGTTTGCCCTCCACATCACTAAAACCTTTTATGTTTATTGTCAGAGCTATATTTTCTATAGATTGCATTGTACAGTGTTTTGGCCATTACATTATGCCTCATAGGTAGATAGTATCATGATGATGATCTTTGGACAGCTGAGAGTAACATCTTTATGTTTATTCCACAGAGTCTGCATCTGTTGTCACATCTTGGTGTTTTGCTTACATCCTTATCTTTTATGTGTATCAGGAATTTTGTCATTTCCTGTTTGTCTATAGCCCAAGTATATCCTTTCATGTGAGAACTAATATACCGGTTGTTGGTCCAAAATAGACTACTTTGCTTATTTATATTACTCTCACCTTGAAGCTTACTGACATGTACGTGTGTGTGTGTATGGATGTATGTGTGCATGTGTGGATATATGTATATGGGAATGTATGTTTGTATGTGTATAAATATGTATGTATGTCTGTTTATATGTGCACATGTATGAATGGATGGTTTTATGTATGGATGGTTTTATGGATGGTTTTATGTATTTATGTATGTATGTATGTATATATATATGTGGATATGTGTGTATGTATGTATGGATGGATGTAAAAATAAAAGTTGCACTTAAATAGAATGGTATATGAAATCATATACAATATGCTTATGTATAATAAAAATACAACAGTATATATGTGTGTGCTGGCCTATATCGACGCGCCTTTGAATAAGACACTCCCTCTTTTTTTAATTATATTTTACGTTATAATTTGATGTTTATAGGTATTTTTATGGACCATGTCCAATATTTGCGGTTTTTCACTCTTCACGAGTGCTCTAGGAACATAACCTCTGTGAATACCAGGGGACAACTGTATATATATGTGTGTATGTATGTTTGTGACTGCTCTATTTATTCAACTCACATGTGACATAAAAAGAGTCAAACATCTAAAAACTATTTATAATCTATTTATCAATGCAGGATTAACCCAAATTACTTCTGAGATAAAGGTAGGTAGAGGTTGTCACATATATGACTGTCTTTAGAGCATTTGTGTCAAAATAAATGAAATAACTAAGAGTGGGTATATAATCTACATTCAGGGTTGACTGCCCAATAGCTTAAGTGATTTCCAGCTAATACCTAATGAGGGGAGCTTCAATATGCAGACTGAAGGCCTCCTCCAGAGTGTACTAGGTGCATTTATCATGTCATGTTTAAGTGATTTCCAGCTGATGTCCAAAATACCCCTCAGAGACCTTTCCTGGAATCTTCCCAGGATCAAGATGTGGTTTTAGTTGAGTGTCCATGTTTCAGAGATGTGCAGCTATGATGCAATGACACATGCATCATAGATGTAGAGTTTGGTGGAATGTCTTATGACCCTGTCTGGCCAGACTCATTTTTCACGAGCACCAAATATATATATATATATGTATATATATATATATATCCTCATCATCATTGTTTAATATCCATTTTATAAGCTAGCATGGGTAGAACAGGCTGTCCTTTTGTGAAAGATCTGGTCGGAGGATCATGTTTCACTCATGCAGGGCTGATATTGGCTTGGTCTCTACGGCTGGATGCCCTTCCTGTCACCAGCCACATCTACAGAGTGTGCTAGATGCTTATTGTTGTGACACCTATACGACCACTTTACAGTGTGGACTGGGCACTTTCTGTCGTATCGCCAATGTCCACTTTACAATGTGGGCTGGGCACTTTCTGTCGTATCGCCAATGTCCACTTTACAGTGTGGGCTGGGCACTTTCTGTCATATCGCCAATGTCCACTTTACAATGTGGGCTGGGCACTTTCTGTCGTATCGCCAATGTCCACTTTACAGTGTGGGCTGGGCACTTTCTGTCGTATCGCCAATGTCCACTTTACAGTGTAGGCTGGGCACTTTCTGTCATATCGCCAATGTCCACTTTACAGTGTGGGCTGGGCACTTTCTGTCGTATCGCCAATGTCCACTTTACAGTGTAGACTGGGCACTTTCTGTTGTGTCGCCAATGTCCACTTTACAGTGTGGACTGGGCACTTTCTGTTGTGTCGCCAATGTCCACTTTACAGTGTGGGCTGGGCAATTTCTGTCGTATCGCCAATGTCCACTTTACAGTGTGGACTGGGCACTTTCTGTTGTGTCGCCAATGTCCACTTTACAGTGTGGGCTGGGCACTTTCTGTCATATCGCCAATGTCCACTTTACAGTGTGGGCTGGGCACTTTCTGTCGTATCGCCAATGTCCACTTTACAGTGTAGACTGGGCACTTTCTGTTGTGTCGCCAATGTCCACTTTACAGTGTGGACTGGGCACTTTCTGTTGTGTCGCCAATGTCCACTTTACAGTGTGGGCTGGGCAATTTCTGTCGTATCGCCAATGTCCACTTTACAGTGTGGACTGGGCACTTTCTGTTGTGTCGCCAATGTCCACTTTACAGTGTGGGCTGGGCACTTTCTGTTGTATCGCCAATGTCCACTTTACAGTGTGGACTGGGCACTTTCTGTTGTGTCGCCAATGTCCACTTTACAGTGTGGACTGGGCACTTTCTGTTGTGTCGCCAATGTCCACTTTACAGTGTGGGCTGGGCAATTTCTGTCGTATCGCCATCATGACCACTTTACAGTGTGGGCTGGAGGTTTCGCTGGATATATACTTCAGCTTGTCCTCATGCAAGTGGGTGGGGAGGGGTGGCTTGGTGGATGCTATATATATGCTTCAGCTACAGTCTGTACCCATGGGAATTCAGGTCTTCTGTATTACTGCATAACGCCAGAGAACTTGGTCCTGTGTCATCGCCTTTAAGAGGCACAATTTTGGCGAGGGTAATATATATATATATATATATACCTCCCCTACTACCCTGACTACATCCCCCCCCAGCCCCTCCACCCTCCCTAGTCACCACTGTGTTGTGTCTGTGACAGAACAAAGGTGCCCAGTCCTCACTGTAAAGAACATCCAGCCCACTGTAAAGTGATCGTGTAGGTGTCACGACAAAAAGTACCCAGCACACACTGTCAATGTGGTTGGCGTTAGGAGGGCATCCAGCTGTAGAAAACCAGCCAGAAATTCTCCTATATGAGCGAGACACGGTCACCCGACCCAACTTGCCTCTAATTGGGACAAACCCGTCTAACCAATGCTAGCGTGGAAGATAGAAGTTAATCGACGATGATGATGATGATATACACACACATATATATATATACACACATACACATAAATATATCATCATTGTTATTTTGCCATCTTGGCATGGGTTGACTGAAATTCTTCCTGTTACTCTACTATATACCATGTCACACTACCATATACCAGCTGTGTCTCAGTACTATGTCACACTACTTTATACTATATAAATCTATTATATACCAACTTGCAATTACTGTTGAACACGAAAAAGAGATTGTTTGAGTGTAAAACCATTGGCAGCATTTATTCAATAGCTATCCTGCTGTGACAATAATTCTTTATTTTCTGACATCATGGAAATAGTGGAAATACCATATATATCATCATCGTCTTTTTATATATATATATATATATATATATATATATATATATATATATATATATATATATATATATATATATATATATATATATATATATATATATATATATATATATATATATATATATATATATATATATATATATATATATATATATATACATCATGGAGACACATGGCTTAGTGGTTAGAGCATTGGACTTGCAATCGAATGGTTGTGAGTTCAATTCTCAGACCGGGTGATGTGTTGTTTCCTTGAGCAAGACACTTTATTTCACATTGCTCCAGTTTACTCAGCTGTAGAAATGAGATGATAGGGACTGGGGTCCATATCATTCCACTGCAAAGTGGTCGTGGAGGTGCCACGGCAAAAAAGCACCCAGCACTCACTGTAAATGAAGTTGGTGTTTAGGAAGGGCATCCAGCTGTAGAAATCAAGCCAGAATCAGTTCCCGTCCCACCCTTGCAAGCAGGGAAAAAGCGGACGTAAAATGAAATGATGAAATGATGATGATGATACATCAGAGAAAGAGAAGCCAATACATGTGTGTGTGTATGTGTGTGTGTGTGTGTGTATATATATATACACACACACACACACACAGACTTGAGGGCGGCCGACCGGAGTAGAAGCTGCTAAATGTTCGGTCGCCCTCGTGTCTCTGGTTTTCAGCCCCATGGGTTTTGTCTATTGTATTCCTTTGTTGTGTTTCGAGTGCCTGATGATGTCACCGGATTCATGCTGAACCCGGTCATTGAAATGATCATGGTATAATAGACCTTTTGGGGAATTGCACCAGTCCAGCCTTCTGTTATTTTATATATATATATATATATATAACAAAGTAAATGTGGTAAGGAACCAGATGGACCATAACGCACCAGAGTACTCAATACTTGGGGTAGTAGAGTGGGTAATAGGAAAAATTATACGGCAGAGCTGAAGCCGTTTCGACGGCTATTTCTGGACTGAAATAGGAGTCCAGAAATAGCCGTCAAGCGGCATGAGCTCTGCCGTCGGGGTCATACTTTTTCCTATATATATATATATATATGTAAAAGTTCTATTTAAATTGTTGGGATACAACAAGCAAATATTTTTATAACTGATATAAAGCACTCAACAAATTATTGAAGTAAAAATACGATATTAACAAATGGAAACTATATTTATAAAACCATATTTATTTCATTATACATATTTCAAAGACACGAAGTTAAATTATGGTGTGCTTTCATCAGATAAAATATAATATAGAGCAGTTTTATAAATAAATATTGACATACCCTTAAAGAATGCAACCATTACTGTTGGAATCTCCCGGATAGTCTATATATATATTTGCTAGATAAGGATGTAATTCACTTCAAGCACTCAACGTCATATTACTTCTTCAAAATAAGGATGATGGAGTATATTTAGAATGAGGAAAATGCGAAGTTGTAGATGTTATGGAGTCCTTTATTAATGGAGCCATTATACATATTTCAATGATGATTGATATTGTTATTTCACCAGACAGCAAAATTGGGTAAAAGATAATATTTCTGAGGCAATTATTGGTGGAATGGAACGGACTAAAACAGTTATGCTTTTACTTTGGTTACCTGTCAAAAATAGTGGAGAGATGCTGGGTTGTGAAGGACCTGTCCAACCCATGCACGTGTGGAAAAATGGATGTAAAAATCATGATGATGATTCATTTATATCAATTGCAAAAATTCTTTTCCATATTTTCTTTAATAATTATCAAACATATATTTACTATATTATGATGTCTTTGTTCTACCAATGTATCTGCCTGTCTTCTGACTGCTGTTGGGATTTGTGGTGCTCTGTTGTTGCTGTTATTGTTATTCTTCTATGAAGAAAGAGACATTGATAACCATACATAAATAGATAACTATAGATAGACAGTTAAACTGACTGAGGTATGTAGTGTAACTGATGTACTTAGAAGAAATTAAACTGAAGAAAGGAGGGGAGACTTGTGTGTATTGGCAATTGCCGGTTTCCTATAAAACATCTCAGCTAGGCCTGTGTCTGGAATTTCTAGATGCAGAGTGTATTGGCAATTGCCGGTTTCCTATAAAACATCTCAGCTAGGCCTGTGTCTGGAATTTCTAGATGCAGAGTGTATTGGCAATTGCCGGTTTCTTATAAAACATCTCGCCTAGGCCTGTGTCTGGAATTTCTAGATGCAGATCTATGGTTTTACAAGAAATACAGGGACCCCATATACACAATGTATGCATGCATGGTCCCATAACTTCTGATGGAGCTGTAGGGTACTGTAGTGGCTTTACTGGGATTCTAGGGCACTTTAAGCCTGGTTGAGGACATCCCTCTCCATGCCTGAACACAGCAGATTTCTTCCAGAGAAAGATAGAAAGTGAGAAAAGACTATAAAGAAAGAATCGATAAAAAAAAAAAGTGGTATCTTTTTTATCGAACTCGAAAGGATGAATGGCAAAGTTGACCTTGGCAAGATTTGAACTCAGAGAGTTGGAATAAATACGGCAAGCATTCTATCCAATGTTCTGACGACTCTCCCAATTCTCCACCTGACACAATACCCACCCCTAAAATAAAAGAAATGATGGCTTGGTCATGGCTAGAGTGGTGTTGATTATAGACTTGCTTAGTTAGGACTGACCTGGAACTAACAACAATGGCCATAGAAGTGACACAGCTTAGTCAGAACTGACCAGCAGCTAACAACATCAACAACAACAACAACCATAGAAATGACACAGCTCAGTCAGAACTGACCAGCATCTAACAACAACAACAACAACCATAGAAATGACACAGCTCAGTCAGAACTGACCAGCAGCTAACAACAACAGCCATACAAGTGACACAACTTAGTCAGAACTGACCAGCAGCTAACAACATCAACAACAACAACAACCATAGAAATGACACAGCTCAGTCAGAACTGACCAGCATCTAACAACATCAACAACAACAGCATCAACAACAACAACAACCATAGAAATGACACAGCTCAGTCAGGACTGACCAGCAGCTAACAACAACAACAACCATAGAAGTGACACAGCTCAGTCAGAACTGACCAGCAGCTAAAACAACAACAACAACTATGGCCATAGAAGTGTCACATTATTTATTATTCATCAGAGTGTTGAATATTTAATGTTCCAAATAGGATTGATATGAAATATTCCCAGTTTTAAAAATGCTTTCATGAGACACAAATGACCTGTAGCTTTATTATACTCTAACTTAAAACTAATTATTATTATACACTAACCTAGAATTAACTAACAAAATAGAATTAATTATTTTATTTGTTTATTTATTATTCCTATTGTATCCAGGCACGAAATACCTGGGAAAATATGCTATAGATCTGCAATAGATCTGAAAAAAAAATATATCTTTGTTATTTATATAAGATATTTGTTAGTTTTGCACTAATAACTCTAAATATGTATACCCAAGCAATTCTCTTGAGAACATGGCAAATAATAGATTCTTTTCTGAAATACACTTACATCCAAATTGAACTACACAATGATATAGTGTATACATATGGGTGTTTGTGTGTACATACAACTGCATATACTTAACCCTTTGTCATTTACATTACTCTATATATACTATATATACTATATATACTGAGTTCAAATCCCGCCGAGGTTGACTTTGCCTTTCATCCTTACGGGGTCGATAAAATAAAGTACCAGTAATGCACTGGGTAATTGCTGGCCTTGTGCCTGAAATAGAAACAATTACTCTATATATACTATTGTATATTCGCAGTAAAGACTTTACCTCACATAATATCGAATCTATGAGATTTTGATATTATTTATTTTGAGAACAATATGTTAACATCAGTACGAGTAACAAGTTTCAACCAGTTTGAACAGAAAGAGGTGAGAGTATTCTGGCCGGTTTAAATGCTAAAGGGTTAAACATGCAGCAAATCTCTCGCAATAAAAGAAAGACTACATTGATGGCATGACAGAGAGGTGGACTCACACCCAGAGATTTAGTTTCACATATGTCAAGTAAATTTGTGGGCACACCTATGCACTAACATCAGTGACAACTCATGGCAACAGCAGTCATAGGAGGGTGACCACATCATGCAGAAACACTTGTCTGAATGTACACATCATACAGTCACACTTGTGCACTTATCATATAGATTTACTTGTATGTACAATCACAGCATGTCTTGCAGGTAACAGTAAATAGCTAATTAGAAATCATTATGGATTGATATTGGTCAGTAACTAATATTATTAATAATTGGATTGGCAGTATCGGTAGAGGGTTGGACGCCATACTTTGACATATAGAGTTACAACCCTTGCCATTCTGAGTTCAAATCCCACTGAAGTTAACTTTGCCTTTCATCCTTACGGGGTCGATAAAATAAAGTACCAGTAATGTACTGGGTAATTGTTGGCCTTGTGCCTAAAGTAGAAACAATTATTAATAATTATTTCAGCAAGTACAGGAGATAACTCTATACATGTTTCTATCTTATGATCTCAACAACAAAATATCTTTCATAAATCTGTATATTAACCAGATATTTCAACTATTAGTACAGCTATTGTGCTGTGTAAAGCACATGTCTTCACATTACTTCATTTTGTCTGACCGATATAAAACAGGTTTTACTTTTCATGGTTGAATGGTTAACAATAGGAAGAGCAGTTGCTTCAATAAAAAATATTCCATTCATGTAAGCATGGGAAAATATTTCTTGTCTAGGTTACAGAGTTACTTCTGTTTTGGTTGTAAATATATTTAAATATTAGGTGATAAATTGGCAGAGTCATTAGAACGGTGGATAAAGTGCTTTGTCGTATTTGTTCCAGCTCTCTGCTTTCTGAGTTCAAATCCCGCTGGGGTCAACTTTGTTTTTCATCCCTTCGAGTTTGATGATCAAAGTACCAGTTCAGTACTGGGGTCGGTTCTTTCTCTATATATATATCTTTCTTCTCTTTCACTTTTTATCCTTCTCTGGAAGAAATCTGCTGTGTTCAGACATGGAAAGGGATGGGCTCCACCAGGCTTAAAACACCCTAGGGATGGGCTCCACCAGGCTTAAAACACCCCACGGATGCTGTATTCCACTACAGTGCCTCTACAACTCCATCAGGAGTTACAATTGGATGCATGCATATTTAAATATTAGTCAGCTTACTTAACACTTTTAACGTAGTATTTCTCTTGAAAATCACTGCCCATACTTTTCAAATATTGGACGCCATACAGTCGAGCTCTTCCGCAAGGTCGGAACGTTGGTGGCCAGTCTGAGGAAGGAGCCCCGCGAGGTGGGGTGGCTGTTGCAGCAGGTGTCACTTGCCATTGTCCAGGTGAATGCTTTTGTGGTCTTACCCTCGGAGCGCACCCCCTTTACCATTGTACTCTGGGCCCAGAACCCAATCACCCTCACCTTCCCCATTCTTCTGCAACACTTCAGTCGTTGCCATTCCTTCCCTTTTTGGTTGTTTTTTTTTCTTTTTTCTTTATATTTTTCTATTTTACATTCCATTCTTCCTTCTCAATCTAAATTTTGTTTTTTTATTGTTCTATTAAACTGTATTTACATGATATATTCCTTAATAAATTAATTCATATATATTTTTTAAATAATCAACAATCTACCAGGAATTAGTAATAACTAAATTTCTCGCTGTTAAGCTGGCGTTTGAAACATAACTCCATAAAGGTTTTTACAAAGATATTATGACAGAATGTTACTCAGTATCTCCTCTTTATATTTTACTCCATCTTGGCATAAAAACAAGATGGAGTAAAATAAAACAAAGGGGAGACATGATGGAATATTTTTAGATAAATGTAAACAATTAAAAAGAAACAGTTTAGTATCATAGAACCAGGGGCAGTTTCAGAGCTGTAGTTGAGTCAGTTCTTTTATATGGTTCTTCAGCATGGATAAGGACACAAAGGTTAGAGAACAAACTTGGCAAGACATACACCCATTGTTACATATAGCACTGAACAGGTTCTGGAAGCAGCATTCCTTGAAAGAAGAACTATATGGATAGATTCTCTTGTATCAGCTTTAGTTAGGGAAAGAAGGATAAGATATGTTCGTCACTGCTGCTGATACCCTTTTGATATCAACATACCCTAATCTAACCCTTTTGATACCATCCTATTCTAATCTAACCCTTTTGATACTTCCTTACCTTAATCTAACCCTTTTGATACTTCCTTACCTTAATCTAACCCTTTTAATACTGCCCTACCCTAATCTAACCCTTTTGATACTGCCCTACCCTAATCTAACCCTTTTGATACCATCCTACCCCAATGTAACTCTTTTGATACTGTGCTACCCTAATGTAATCCTTTTGATGTCAACATACCCTAATCTAACCCTTTTGATACCATCCTACTCTAATCTAACCCTTTTGATACTGACTTACCTAAAACTTCCTTTGTATCTGTCAAACAAAATCCCCCACTTTAAAGGGTTCCTATTAAAATTGAAATTTTCCAACATAATTTGATATAAAAATCTTTTAAGTTTCAAACACCTTCTTAATAATGAAATAATTAATAATTTTAATTAAATCCCTCGAAATTCTTAACTAAAATACATTGGAAATATGGTAATGGAAGGGTTAAAGAGGAATGGATGGTTTTGATCCATAGAAACAGAGGCCGTTTTGTCTGGGTCGGTTGGTATCACAATGGTTAAGATCTTTTCATATTGTTCATAGTTCTCTTTACTTTCTATCAACGATTCTTCTTCTTCCTCTTCTTTTCCTCTTCCTCTTCCTACTTCTTCTACTACTCTCTCCCTCTTCCTCCTCCTTCCCTCTCCTCCTTCTGTTGAGTCCATTGTGAAAGCAGAACAATTGTTTAAAGTTAATCCCAGATATGAGCCAAGATCAATGCAAACAATACTTACTTTAATCCTCTCCACACCCTTACTGTCATTTCTAGCACTTCCTCCTCCTGCTCTCCCTTCTCCACATCCCTACTGTCATTTCTAGCACTTCCTCCTCCTGCCCCCCCCCCCTTCTCCACATCCCTACTGTCATTTCTAGCACTTCCTCCTCCTCCCCCTCCCTCTTCTCCACATCCTTACTGTCATTTCTAGCACTTCCTCCTCCTGCTCCCCCTTCTCCACATCCTTACTGTCATTTCTAGCACTTCCTCCTCCCCCTCCCTCTTCTCCACATCCTTACTCTCATTTCTAGCACTTCCTCCTCCTGCTCCCCCTTCTCCACATCCCTACTGTCATTTCTAGCACTTCCTTCTCCTGCTCCCCCTTCTCCACATCCCTACTGTCATTTCTAGCACTTCCTCCTCCCCCTCCCTCTTCTCCACATCCTTACTCTCATTTCTAGCACTTCCTCCTCCTGCTCCCCCTTCTCCACATCCCTACTGTCATTTCTAGCACTTCCTTCTCCTGCTCCCCCTTCTCCACATCCCTACTGTCATTTCTAGCACTTCCTCCTCCCCCTCCCTCTTCTCCACATCCTTACTCTCATTTCTAGCACTTCCTCCTCCTGCTCCCCCTTCTCCACATCCCTACTGTCATTTCTAGCACTTCCTCCTCCTGCTCCCCCTTCTCCACATCCCTACTGTCATTTCTAGCACTTCCTCCTCCCCCTCCCTCTTCTCCACATCCTTACTCTCATTTCTAGCACTTCCTCCTCCTGCTCCCCCTTCTCCACATCCCTACTGTCATTTCTAGCACTTCCTTCTCCTGCTCCCCCTTCTCCACATCCCTACTGTCATTTCTAGCACTTCCTCCTCCCCCTCCCTCTTCTCCACATCCTTACTCTCATTTCTAGCACTTCCTCCTCCTGCTCCCCCTTCTCCACATCCTTACTGTCATTTCTAGCACTTCCTCCTCCTGCTCCCCCTTCTCCACATCCCTACTGTCATTTCTAGCACTTCCTTCTCCTGCTCCCCCTTCTCCACACCCTTACTGTCATTTCTAGCACTTCCTCCTCCTTCTCCCCCTTCTCCACATCCCTACTGTCATTTCTAGCACTTCCTCCTCCTTCTCCCCCTTCTCCACATCCTTACTCTCATTTCTAGCACTTCCTCCTCCTTCTCCCCCTTCTCCACATCCTTACTCTCATTTCTAGCACTTCCTCCTCCTGCTCCCCCTTCTCCACATCCCTACTGTCATTTCTAGCACTTCCTCCTCCTGCTCCCCCTTCTCCACACCCTTACTGTCATTTCTAGCACTTCCTCCTCCCCCTCCCTCTTCTCCACATCCTTACTCTCATTTCTAGCACTTCCTCCTCCTGCTCCCCCTTCTCCACATCCCTACTCTCATTTCTAGCACTTCCTCCTCCTGCTCCCCCTTCTCCACATCCCTACTGTCATTTCTAGCACTTCCTCCTCCTGCTCCCCCTTCTCCACATCCCTACTGTCATTTCTAGCACTTCCTTCTCCTGCTCCCCCTTCTCCACATCCCTACTGTCATTTCTAGCACTTCCTCCTCCCCCTCCCTCTTCTCCACATCCTTACTCTCATTTCTAGCACTTCCTCCTCCTGCTCCCCCTTCTCCACATCCCTACTGTCATTTCTAGCACTTCCTCCTCCTGCTCCCCCTTCTCCACACCCTTACTGTCATTTCTAGCACTTCCTCCTCCCCCTCCCTCTTCTCCACATCCTTACTCTCATTTCTAGCACTTCCTCCTCCTGCTCCCCCTTCTCCACATCCCTACTGTCATTTCTAGCACTTCCTCCTCCCCCTCCCTCTTCTCCACATCCTTACTCTCATTTCTAGCACTTCCTCCTCCTGCTCCCCCTTCTCCACATCCTTACTGTCATTTCTAGCACTTCCTCCTCCCCCTCCCTCTTCTCCACATCCTTACTCTCATTTCTAGCACTTCCTCCTCCTGCTCCCCCTTCTCCACATCCCTACTGTCATTTCTAGCACTTCCTCCTCCTGCTCCCCCTTCTCCACACCCTTACTGTCATTTCTAGCACTTCCTCCTCCCCCTCCCTCTTCTCCACATCCTTACTGTCATTTCTAGCACTTCCTCCTCCTTCTCCCCCTTCTCCACATCCTTACTCTCATTTCTAGCACTTCCTCCTCCTGCTCCCCCTTCTCCACATCCCTACTGTCATTTCTAGCACTTCCTCCTCCTGCTCCCCCTTCTCCACACCCTTACTGTCATTTCTAGCACTTCCTCCTCCTCCTCCCCCTCCCTCTTCTCCACATCCTTACTGTTATTTCTAGCACTTCCTCCTCCTGCTCCCCCTTCTCCACATCCTTACTCTCATTTCTAGCACTTCCTCCTCCTGCTCCCCCTTCTCCACATCCTTACTCTCATTTCTAGCACTTCCTCCTCCTTCTCCCCCTTCTCCACATCCTTACTCTCATTTCTAGCACTTCCTCCTCCTTCTCCCCCTTCTCCACATCCTTACTCTCATTTCTAGCACTTCCTCCTCCTGCTCCCCCTTCTCCACATCCCTACTGTCATTTCTAGCACTTCCTCCTCCTGCTCCCCCTTCTCCACATCCTTACTCTCATTTCTAGCACTTCCTCCTCCCCCTCCCTCTTCTCCACATCCTTACTGTCATTTCTAGCAATTCCTCCTCCCCCTCCCTCTTCTCCACATCCTTACTCTCATTTCTAGCACTTCCTCCTCCCGCTCCCCCTTCTCCACATCCTTACTCTCATTTCTAGCACTTCCTCCTCCTGCTCCCCCTTCTCCACATCCTTACTGTCATTTCTAGCACTTCCTCCTCCCGCTCCCCCTTCTCCACATCCTTACTGTCATTTCTAGCACTTCCTCCTCCCCCTCCCCCTTCTCCACATCCTTACTCTCATTTCTAGCACTTCCTCCTCCTGCTCCCCCTTCTCCACATCCTTACTGTTATTTCTAGCACTTCCTCCTCCCCCTCCCTCTTCTCCACATCCTTACTGTTATTTCTAGCACTTCCTCCTCCCCCTCCCTCTTCTCCACATCCTTACTCTCATTTCTAGCACTTCCTCCTCCTGCTCCCCCTTCTCCACATCCTTACTCTCATTTCTAGCACTTCCTCCTCCTGCTCCCCCTTCTCCACATCCTTACTGTCATTTCTAGCACTTCCTCCTCCTGCTCCCCCTTCTCCACATCCTTACTGTCATTTCTAGCACTTCCTCCTCCCGCTCCCCCTTCTCCACATCCTTACTCTCATTTCTAGCACTTCCTCCTCCTGCTCCCCCTTCTCCACATCCTTACTCTCATTTCTAGCACTTCCTCCTCCCCCTCCCTCTTCTCCACATCCTTACTGTCATTTCTAGCACTTCCTCCTCCTTCTCCCCCTTCTCCACATCCTTACTCTCATTTCTAGCACTTCCTCCTCCTGCTCCCCCTTCTCCACATCCTTACTCTCATTTCTAGCACTTCCTCCTCCTGCTCCCCCTTCTCCACATCCTTACTCTCATTTCTAGCACTTCCTCCTCCCGCTCCTCCTTCTCCACATCCTTACTCTCATTTCTAGCACTTCCTCCTCCTGCTCCCCCTTCTCCACATCCTTACTCTCATTTCTAGCACTTCCTCCTCCTGCTCCCCCTTCTCCACATCCTTACTCTCATTTCTAGCACTTCCTCCTCCTGCTCCCCCTTCTCCACATCCTTACTGTCATTTCTAGCACTTCCTCCTCCTGCTCCCCCTTCTCCACATCCTTACTGTCATTTCTAGCACTTCCTCCTCCTTCTCCCCCTTCTCCACATCCTTACTGTCATTTCTAGCACTTCCTCCTCCTGCTCCCCCTTCTCCACACCCTTACTGTCATTTCTAGCACTTCCTCCTCCTCCTCCCCCTCCCCCTTCTCCACATCCTTACTCTCATTTCTAGCACTTCCTCCTCCTGCTCCCCCTTCTCCACATCCTTACTCTCATTTCTAGCACTTCCTCCTCCTGCTCCCCCTTCTCCACATCCTTACTCTCATTTCTAGCACTTCCTCCTCCCGCTCCTCCTTCTCCACATCCTTACTCTCATTTCTAGCACTTCCTCCTCCTGCTCCCCCTTCTCCACATCCTTACTCTCATTTCTAGCACTTCCTCCTCCTGCTCCCCCTTCTCCACATCCTTACTCTCATTTCTAGCACTTCCTCCTCCTGCTCCCCCTTCTCCACATCCTTACTGTCATTTCTAGCACTTCCTCCTCCTGCTCCCCCTTCTCCACATCCTTACTGTCATTTCTAGCACTTCCTCCTCCTTCTCCCCCTTCTCCACATCCTTACTGTCATTTCTAGCACTTCCTCCTCCTGCTCCCCCTTCTCCACACCCTTACTGTCATTTCTAGCACTTCCTCCTCCTCCTCCCCCTCCCCCTTCTCCACATCCTTACTCTCATTTCTAGCACTTCCTCCTCCTGCTCCCCCTTCTCCACATCCTTACTCTCATTTCTAGCACTTCCTCCTCCTGCTCCCCCTTCTCCACATCCTTACTGTCATTTCTAGCACTTCCTCCTCCTGCTCTCCCTTCTCCACATCCTTACTGTTATTTCTAGCACTTCCTCCTCCCCCTCCCCCTCCCTCTGCACATCCTTACTGTTATTTATATCACACCCTCCTCCTCTTCCTCCCTTTCCACATTCTTACCGTCATTCCTTTCACATATTCCCCCTCCTCTTCCTATCACATATTATTCCTCTTCCTCCTCCTTCTCTTCCATCATCATCATCTCCTTATCTTTACTGCCATTCCTATCACATAGTCCTCTTCCTCCCCTCCTCTCTTGCCCTCCCCCCTCATCATCAATGTACCTCTACTGTCATTCCACTTATGATTGACATGTTTCAACTTGACCATTTATTAACCTCCTGACCAACTGTTACATGGACAGAATCATGTTTCTTGTGTCCCCTCACAGTGTTTGACCCTTTTAGTATCACCCAACCTGTCCAAAGCATCCCTAGTTTTATTATATAAAACTGCTCCTTTTAAAATGTTTCTACTTAGTATACAGTGGAACATCAGTTCCCGAACAACTCTCATCACAAACAAAATGGTTCGCAAACATTTTTTCTGAACATAAAACACCCAGCCCACACTGTAAAGTGGATGTGTAGAAGACACAGTAAAAAACACCCAGCTGACACTGTAAAGTGGATGTGTAGAAGACACAGTAAAAAACACCCAGCCCACACTGTAAAGTGGACGTGTAAAAGACACGGTAAAAAACATCCAATCCACACTGTAAAGTGGACGTGTAAAAGATATGGCAAAAATCACCCAGCCCACACTGTAAAGTGGATGTGTAAAAGATACGGCAAAAAGCACCCAGCCCACACTGTAAAGTGGACGTGTAAAAGACACAGTAAAAAGCATCCAACCCACACTGTAAAGTGGACGTGTAAAAGACACAGTAAAAAGCATCCAACCCACACTGTAAAGTGGACGTGTAAAAGACACGGCAAAAAGCACCCAGCCCACACTGTAAAGTGGACATGTAAAAGACAGCAAAAAACCCCCAGCCCACACTGTAAAGTGGACGTGTAAAAGACACAGTAAAAAACCCCCAGCCCACACTGTAAAGTGGATGTGTAAAAGACACAGCAAAAAACCCCCAGCCCACACTGTAAAGTGGACGTGTAAAAGACACGGCAAAAAACACCCAATCCACACTGTAAAGTGGATGTGTAGAAGACACAGTAAAAAGCATCCAACCCACACTGTAAAGTGGACGTGTAAAAGACACAGCAAAAAACCCCCAGCCCACACTGTAAAGTGGACGTGTAAAAGACACAGTAAAAAGCACCCAGCCCACACTGTAAAGTGGATGTGTCGAAGACACAGTAAAAAGCATCCAACCCACACTGTAAAGTGGACGTGTAAAAGACACAGCAAAAAACCCCCAGCCCACACTGTAAAGTGGTTGTGTAGAAGACACAGTAAAAAGCATCCAACCCACACTGTAAAGTGGACGTGTAAAAGACACAGCAAAAAACCCCCAGCCCACACTGTAAAGTGGTTGTGTAGAAGACACAGTAAAAAGCATCCAACCCACACTGTAAAGTGGACGTGTAAAAGACACAGCAAAAAGCCCCCAGCCCACACTGTAAAGTGGACGTGTAAAAGACACAGTAAAAAGCATCCAACCCACATTGTAAAGTGGATGTGTAAAAGACACGGCAAAAAGCACCCAGCATACACTGTCAATGTGGTTGGCATTCGGAAGGGCATCCAGCCAGAAACTCTCCTATATGAGCCAGACACTATCACCTGACCCAGCTTGCCTCTAAATGGGACAAACCCAACTAACCTATGCCAGCGTGGAAGATAGACATTAATCGATGATGATGATGATGATAAAACATCTCAGTTCATGAATGGTGTCTTGAGTAACAAACACACAAGCCAACAACAACAGTTGGCAACAAGCTGGGAGTATCAGCAGGAAAGTATCACTTGCTGTGTAATTAGCTACTATGGTGATATCTATCTATCTTTTACACACACAGTCTCTCTCTCTCTCTCTCTCTCTCTCTCTCTCTCTCTCTCTCTCTCAACATTTCTTATAGAAAAATAGTTTTGGTTTACGAACATTTCTGGTGACGAACGGCCTTCAGGAATGAATTAAGTCCGTAAACCGTGGCTCCACAGAAATAATAATAATAATAATAATGGTTTCTTATATAGGCACAAGGCCAGCAATTTTGGGGGAGAGGAAAGTCGATGAAATTGACCCCAGTGTATTACTGGTACTTTATTTTATCGACCCCCTTAACGATGAGAGGCAAAGTTAACCTCGGCGGGATTTGAACTCAGATCATAAAGGGCCGTAACTCTATGCTGCAAAGCATGGCGTCCGACTTTCTACCGATACTGCCAAATAAAACTGGTTTCTGATTTAGGCACAAGGCCAACAATTCGGGGGGGGGGGGGGGGGGGTCGATTAAATCATCCCCAGTTCATTACTGGTGCTTTATCTTATTGACCCCGTAAGGATGAAAGGCAAGGTTAACCTCAGCGGGATTTGAACTGAAAACGTAAAGGGTCGTAACTCTATGCCACAGAACATATCATCCAATGCTCTACCGACCTATCATCCTGCCAGCCCACCACCCTAAAAATAATAATTGTTTCTACTTTTGGCACAAGGCTAGCAATTACCCAGTACATTACTGGTACTTTATTTTATCGACCCCGTAAGGATGAAAGGCAAAGTTAACCTCGGCGGGATTTGAACTCAGAATGGCAAGGGCCGTAACTCTATGCGTCAAATATGGCGTCCGACCCTCTACCGATACTGCCAATCCAAATAATGATAGTAATAATTGTTTCTACTTTTTGGCACAAGGCCAGCAATTACCCAGTGTATTACTGGTACTATATTTTATTGACCCCGTAAGGATGAAAGGCAAAGTTAACCTCGGCGGGATTTGAACTCAGACTGTAAATGGCGTTACTCAATGCTGCAAAGCATAGCACCCGATCCTCTACCGATTCTGCCAATCCACCGCCATAATAATAATAACAAAGATTGATAGAGCAAGTCAGCAATAAAATATTTGTCTTTAAAAGCTATTTGGTTCTTATCAAAGCAAGCGCCATTAAGTGACTTCTCTTTTACATGGAGATTTGGTTCTCCTTGAAGTAGCATCACTGACAAAACTTCAGGATTCCATTAGAGGAGATGTTTTCAAGTTTACCAATTCTGCTTACTTCTTCTTCCTAACATTAATGGAATATTTTGTTCAGCTACAACCAAATATTTTATTATATACATACACACAAACACACATACACATGCACACACACACGCACACACACACACACACACACACACACACACACACACACACACACACACACACACACACACACACACACATATATATATATTTACACACACACATATACATACGTATATACTGATTCTGAATTCTGTTGGCTTCATAATTATCATCATCATTATTTATTCACATCACCATCATCACTACCACCATTACCACCATCACTAGCACCACCACCTGCATCACCATTGTCACCCTCACCACCACTACCATTGTAAACCATCACCACCGCCATTATCATCACCGCCACTACCATCACCATCATCACCTCCATGACCATCGCCACCCTCACCACCACTACCATCACCACACCACAACCACCATCACCCCTCCACTATCAGCACCACCATTCTTTGTCTTTTATATTTACCATTTCTGCAGTATTCTATGGCACTTCTCTTCTCTCTTTCTCTCTAACTTTGCCTTTCATCCTTACGGGGTCGATAAAATAAAGTACCAGTAATGTACTGGGTAATTGCTGGCCTTGTGCCTAAAATAGAAACAATTATTTCAATAGAAACAATTATTTCAATTAGGGGGATTGGCAGTATCGGTAGAAGGTCGGACGCCATGCTTTCCAGCATAGTTACGTCCCTTTACGGTCTGAGTTCAAATCCCACCAAGGTTAACTTTGCCTTTCATCCTTACGGGGTAGATAAAATAAAGTACCAGTAATGCACTGGGTAATTGCTGGCCTTGTGCCAAAAGTAGAAACAATTATTTCAATTATTTCAATTATTTCACATGAAATCCTTTCTTCTTTCCCCTGAACAATAATAATATGTGTTTCTACTTTTGGCCAGCAATTATCTCAGTGTATTACTGGTACTTTATTTTATCGACCCCGTAAGGATGAAAGGCAAAGTTAACCTCGGCGGGAATTGAACTCAGAATATAAAGGGCCATGAGGTTGGCGTAAGGAAGGGCATCCAGCTGTACAAACCAAGCCAAAATGGGTTGTGTATAAGCATGACATGGCCCCCTGACCTAACACTGCTCACAACAGGACCACTCGTCTAACCCATGCTGGAAAAATGGACATTAAACAGTGATGATGATGATATTTGTATATGTGCATATATATATATATATATATATATATATATATATATATATATGTGTATATGTGTGTGTGTATATGTGTATATGTGTGTGTGTATATATATATATGTGTGTGTGTGTGTGTATATATATATGTGTGTGTGTGTGTGTATATATATATATGTGTGTGTCATCATCATCATCATCATCGTTTAACGTCCATGTTCCACGCTTGTATGGGTTTGGACGGGAGTTTTCCCACTTGAGGCAAGAGTGGTTGTCATTGGTCGCATAGGACTGTCTGGCGGGTTTTCTACAGCTGGATGCCCTTCCTAACACCAACCACATTTACAGTGTGGGGCTGGGAGGTTTTTACCGTGTTGCCTACACAGCCACATTACAGCGTGGACTGTGTGTGTGTATATATATATGTGTGTGTGTGTGTGTGTGTATATATATATAATAATAATATTCGATTCGTTTACAATTATGCAATCAGCCTCATTAAAGACATGTCATTAGAATGACCCCCGTCATTCTTCCTCTTGTGTTGGCATGTAAACAGAACTGCGGACACTAATGTTTCTGGATGATCAGTGGATCTACTAATATACAGATTAGACTGATCAGGCAGTCATCTGCTAATATGCAAATCAGGCCGATCATTCACTGTATATTTTAGAAAATATATTTTTTTTACTAGCTCTGACTGTAGGCAGGTAAGCAGTATACTGTACTGATTAAGTGTAACCACCCAGAAACATTAGTGCCTGCAATTCTGTTTACATCCCAAGACAAGAGCAAGAATGACGGGGTCATTCTACTGACAGCTTTAAAGAGGCTGTTTGCATAATTGCAAACAAATCGAATATTATTATTAATATTCGAAAAACTCAGATTACACTTATTGTATTCAGCCCAGCCATGTTGAGTGATAAACTATTTGTCAGTTATTATTTTTCATTTTTTTTTTTTTTTTCATCATTTTACGTCCGCTTTTTCCCTGCTTGCAAGAGTGGGATGGGAACTGATTCTGGCTTGAATTCTACAGCTGGATGCCCTTCCTAACACCAACCTCATTTACAGTAAGTGCTGGGTGCCTTTTTGCCGTGGCACCTGCACGACCACTTTACAGTGGAATGATAGAGACTGGGGTCCCTATCATCTCATTTCTACAGCTGAGTAAACTGGAGCAATGTGAAATAAAGTGTCTTGCTCAAGGAAACAACACATCACCCGGTCTGAGAATTGAACTCACAATCTTTCGATTGCAAGGCCAATGCTCTAACCACTAAGCCATGTGCCTCCATTATATATATATATATACACACACACAGAGTTATATCTAAACCTCTGGAGTGAATACTGATAATTCTCTATTGAAGAATTTCATGGTAAAACAAAAAGTCAAGGAGAAACTCCAGACATTTAATGTCTGACTTTTGTGTGAAAGATAAACACATTTAGATTATATGTTATATTTTACTGATTGAAACATTTCAAGCTTGAAATATTACTGTATAGCTACAACTACATCATTATGTAACGACAACACCATCATCATAATACAACAGTAATAAAACTATTATCATACAACGATAACAACAACACCATCATCATAATACAATATCGAAACCATCATCACCATCGTCATAATAATTGTTTCTACTTTTGGCACAAGGCCAGCGATTATGCCAGTTCATTACTGGTACTTCATTTTATCGAGTCCGTAAGGATGAAAGGCAAAGCTAACCTCGGCGGGATTTGAACTCAGAACGTAAAGGGCCATAACTCTATGCTGCAAGGATGGTGTCTGACGCTCTACCGATACTGACAATACACTGCCTTCCCACTGCCAATCTATCATCATAATAATAATATATCAATGATACCATAATATAACAACAACAACACTATCATCATAATACAACAACACTATCATCATCCTAATACAGCAATAACACCACCACCACCATCATCACCATAATACATCATAATCATCATCATCATAATTGTTTCTACTTTTGGCACAATGCCAGCAATTATACCAGTACATTACTGGTACTTTATTTTATCGACCCCGTAAGGATGAAAGGCAAAGTTAACCTCAGCAGGATTTGAACTCAGATCATAAAGGGCCATGACTCTATGCTGCAAAGCATAGAGTCATGGCCCTTTATGATCTGTCCGACTCTCTACCGATGCTGCCAATCCACCGCTGCCACCACCATCATCATCATAATAATACAACAACAACAATGACCACAGCATCATCATCATCGTCATGATATGATGTTTAAAGTCTATTTTGTAATTTGTGAAATATTTCTATATCTAAATAGAGAATATATTAACATTTTCTTTTATTCTTTTACTTGTTTTAGTCATTAGACTATGGTCATGCTGGAGCACTGCCTGGGAGGGACTTAGTTCAACCTCCAGTATTTATTTCTTCACAAGCTGGCCCCGTACCGTCAAAAATGACGGCTAATTGTAATATCTATACATAATTTAAAAAAAGAGATGTTTGTTGATTGGTTCCTTCGCACTCACACAAATGATACAAACACACAAACACACCCCTTCCTTCCTCAGTCGACGTAATCACCCTCCCTTCCTCAGTTGACGTAATCACCCTTTCCTTCCTCTGTTGACGTAATCACCCTTTCCTTCCTCGGTTGACGTTATCACCCTTTCCTTCCTCTGTTGACGTTATCACCCTTTCCTTCCTCTGTTGACGTAATCACCCCTTCCTTCCTCAGTTGACGTAATCACCCCTTCCTCCTCAGTTGACGTAATCACCCTTTCCTTCCTCTGTTGACGTAATCACCCTTTCCTTCCTCAGTTGACATAATCACCCTTTCCTTCCTCTGTTGACGTAATCACCCCTTCCTTCCTCAGTTGACGTACTCACCCTTTCCTTCCTCTGTTGATGTAATCACCCCTTCCTTCCTCTGTTGACGTAATCACCCCTCCCTTCCGCAGTTGACGTAATAACCCCTCCCATCCTCAGTCGACGTAATCACCCTTTCCTTCCTCAGTTGACGTTATCACCCCTTCCTTCCTCATTTGATGTAATCACCCTTTCCTTCCTCTGTTGACGTAATCACCGGTCCCTTCCTCTGTTGACGTAATCACCGGTCCCTTCCTCTGTTGACGTAATCACCCTTTCCTTCCTCTGTTGACATCATCACCCTTTCCTTCCTCTGTTGACGTAATCACCCTTTCCTTCCTCTGTTGATGTAATCACCCCTTCCTTCCTCTGTTGACGTAATCACCCCTTCCTTCCTCTGTTGACGTAATCACCCCTTCCTTCCTCAGTTGACGTAATCACCCTTTCCTTCCTCTGTTGACGTAATCACCCTTTCCTTCCTCTGTTGACGTAATCACCCTTTCCTTCCTCTGTTGACGTAATCACCCTTTCCTTCCTCTGTTGACGTAATCACCCCTCCCTTCCTCAGTTGACGTAATCACCCCTTCCTTCCTCAGTTGACGTAATCACCCCTTCCTTCCTCAGTTGACGTAATCACCCTTTCCTTCCTCTGTTGACGTAATCACTTTATTTGGGCATGCCTTCTATAGCTGAATGCTCTTCCTATTGCCAACTACTTTATAGAGTGTGCTGAGTGCACCAGTACTCGAATGGCTGTTGGACCTTGACTTTATGGAAGATCCACTCTAGCTTACGGAGGAGGAGGTATGACATGTCCTATTTAGGGAGATATGTAGGAGGAAGTGGAGATTTGTTAGAGGTGCCGGATGGGGAGGGACTAAGAGAGATAGATATGATGTTGTAGATAAGGGACAGTAAGTGACAAATATGATGTGATGGGGATACAATAAGTGTGGTGGGGTTTAACCCTTTAGCGTTTAAACCAGCCGTATCCAGCCAGAATTCTCTCACCTCTTTCTGTTCAAACTGGCTGTAACCGGCTGCTCATACTCATGTTAAGGTATTGTTCTCAAAATAAATAACATCAAAATCTCGTAAATTCAATATTGTGAGATAATTATGTGAGGTAAAGCCTTTACCACAAAAATATAATTGTTTCTACTATTGGCACAAGGCCAGAAAATTACCCAGTACATTACTGGTACTTTATTTTATCGACCCCGTAGGATGAAAGGTAAAGTTAACTCAGAATGGCAAGGGCCGTAACTCTATGCGTCAAAGCATGGCGTCCGATCCTCTACTGATACTGCCAATCCACCGCCCTTTACCACAAAAATATAATAGTATATATAGAGTAATGTAAATGCTAAAGGGTTAAAGGGGTGATGTTAGAAATATGTGGGGTGAGAAAGTATGTCATGGGTGTATAACATGTGTACTAGGATTTGACAGCATGATGTGAGAGTAGACAGAGAGGTGTAGAATGATCTCAGTTAGTCTGGGAGGTGCACAGTTATTAAGGAGCTGACTGGTGTAGTGGGATTTAAATTGGGTGGGTTGGAACAATTCTGGTGAGAATTAGGGTATAGTGATGGTGAGAATAGTTACTAAGTAGCAATGATGGAGAAGAAGGGAACATGAATGGGTCACGTCACATTTATATACTGGTAGATGTCTTCTCCAGAACCACGTTTCCAATCCTCACAGTTCTCCAATACCACATGTTCCCAATCCTTGAGTTCTTCTCCTGTACCACATGTTCCCAATCCTTGAGTTCTTCTCCAGTACCACATGTTCCCAATCCTTGAGTTGTTCTCCAGTACCACATGTTCCCAATCCTTGAGTTCTTCTCCAGTACCACATGTTCCCAATCCTTGAGTTCTTCTCCAGTACCACATGTTCCCAATCCTCACAGTTCTTCTCCAGTACCACATGTTCCCAATCCTTGAGTTCTTCTCCAGTACCACGTCTCCAATCCTTGAGTTGTTCTCCAGTACCACATGTTCTAAATCCTTGAGTTCTTCTCCAGTACCACATGTCTCCAATCCTCACAGTTCTTCTCCAGTACCACGTCTCCAAACCTCACAGCTCTTCTCCAGTACCACATGTCTCCAATCCTCATAGTTCTTCTCCAGTACCACATGTCTCCAATCCTCACAGTTCTTCTCCAGTACCACATGTCTCCAATCCTCACAGTTCTTCTCCAGTACCACATGTCTCCAATCCTCAGTTATTCTCCAGTACCACATGTCTCCAAACCTCACAGTTCTTCTCCAGTACCACATGTCTCCAATCCTCACAGTTCTTCTCCAGTACCACATGTTCCCAATCCTTGAGTTCTTCTCCAGTACCACATGTCCCCAATCCTCACAGTTCTTCAATACCACATGTTCCCAATCCTTGCAGTTCTTCTCCTGCCTTTTCTTATCTCTGTTGTCATCTTAGTAAGGTCTGTCTTCACTGCTTCATCCCATGTCTTCTTGTATCTACCTCATCCATTAGTCACATTCACTGAGATTTCTCTGCACTTTACAAACACGTCAGTTTACCAACAATGCTTTATCAACAATGCTTAAAAAACAACTGGTAACATTTGTTTATGTCACACGTAAACAATATGTCTCACATATTAAATACTCTAGGTAGACTTTGGTGAAGAAAAGTTGTGTGTATTTTTTTTTAAACCCCTTATTCAGAAAGAAGGGCCTTTAAAATTAATGGAAAGGAGTGAAGAAGGTAAAAAACAACCCCAAACTGAAGTCCTGGTTCAAATACTTACAACAGACTGAGTTCTGCTAATGGCACCCAAGAGTCAGGTGGTGGTGGTGGTGCTAAATTATGTCTGCCACACAACAACAGTTGGAATCACTTCTCTTGTATAAACATTTAACTGACAGTTTATATGTAAAGTGGGTTGCTGTTGCCATGGAAATTAATCTCATGTTGGATCAGAAACACTAAACAAATATCAGATGATAATGTTTTCTTGTTATGGAGATTAATCAGACTCCATTGAACTAAGGTGTGGTAGTTTTGTCTCTCACATTAAATCACCTCTACATAAACCATCTATTTGTTACTTCTAACTACATACACACCCTTACATAGATGCTAACACACCCTTTATACTGTCTATAAGCAGTTAACATTCACACAGTATTTTAAAGGGAAAGTGATCCCCTCCTACCTGCTCTCTGGTCCTCTGTCGTTAATCTAGACCAGTTGGGATATATCCATGAGAGATCTGCATGCCTAACCTCTGGCTAGAAAACCTGGCACATCATCATTTCCATTTAGCATCAGTTCTTCCATGCCAGGAGGCAAGTCTGGCCATGATTGGCCATGTCGCACCTTGCTCTGGTGAGGACTGTAAATTTGGCCAGGTATTTTACAGCTGGATGCCCTTCCTAACACCAACCACATTTAATATGACATAAACCCTAGCTCAAACCCCAGACATGTCCCCTCATCAAGACAGTCATGAAAAAAAGAAAGGAAGCCACTCCCCCAGTTCTTCTGGTCACATGACCTCACCCAGCCTCCAGCAAGGGTCCAGTGACATCACTGAACCCTATACTTCCAGCAGGTATCTCCATTTCCAAACACCTACACACTTCCTCTCAAACTAAATCCCTCTAAATCAGAGGTTCTCAAACTTCTCATTAATTTATATATAATTACTAATTGTTTCTACTTTTGGCACAAGGCCAGCAATTACCCAGTGCATTACTGGTACTTTATTTTATCGACCCCGTAAGGATGAAAGGCAAAGTTAACCTCAGCGGGATTTGAACTCAGAATGGCAAGGGCCGTAACTCTATGAGTCAAAGCATGGCATCCGACCCTCTACCGATACTAATAATATAGTATATACTATAAATATTGTATATTTTTTATTTTACTATATTTATATATAATATGTATCATTTGATATTTCATATACTATTATATCATCTCTAACACCCTCCCACTCCCTCCCTGGACCTTCTCAATGCCCCCCAGGGAGCACTAGTGCCCACTTTAAGAACCTCTGCTCTAAATTCTTGATTATTTTCAAAAAGATATGACAAGCATAGGAAAGGTGTTTTGTGAGAAATATGTTAATGAAGGGTTAGGTTGTAAGAATAATTAATTCGTTAGTGGTCTTATTGACTTAGAATAATATTGACACGATGGAAATGAAAATTGGTTTCTAACAATAAAATACAGACATTGTTTTGTGGGTGTATATTACATGTGTCAACTTCTATTTAGTGGTTGTAGAGACCAGAGGGTGAGTGGTGGATGGTGGGAGCAAATGGTTGTTAATGGTTGTTAGAAATGGGTCAAACAGAGAATAAGGTTTTATGCTGGAATGTCTTTTCAATGATTATATTTGACAACAATATATGCTGGACTGAAAGAAAATATGTTAGCACACTTGAGAAGGGGAGTTATTTGGCCAAGTTATAAATTCAATAGCTTTTGTGTGATGTGGTCTTATGACATCTGGCCTTAAAGGGGAACATTCATTTAGTCGTTGAAACAGTTTTGATAAAGCAGTCCACCCTGTAAGATGGCCATACTGGTGTACAAGGAAAAACACCCAGTCCACCCGGTAAAGAGGTTATACTGGTGCTGTGATGAAAAGTACCCAGTTCACCCTGTATGGTGGTTACAATGAAAAGTACCCAGTCCACTCTGTAAGATGGTTATACTGGTGCCACAGTGAAAAGCACCCAGTTCACCCTGAATGGTGGTTATACTGGTGTCACAATGAAAAGTATACAGTCCAGTCTGTAAGATGGTTATACTGGTGCCACAGTCAACAGCACCCAGTCAACTCTGTATGGTGGTCATATTGGTACCACGGTGAAAAGCACCCAGTCTACCCTGTAATTTCATTGTAATGGTGCCACAATGACAATCACCCAGTCCACCCTATAAGGTGGTAGTGGCAGTGCCACAATGAAAAGCCCCCTGTCCACCTTGTATGCTGGTAGTAGTGGTGACATGAAAAAAGCTCCCAGTACATGCTGAAATGTGGTTGGCATTACGAAGGACATCCAGCCGTAGGAAACCAAACTTAAAACAGATTTACAGGAGCCAGACATGGCTGGCCTCATTTTATTTTATTTGGAGTTATAGCTATCCTAAAGAAATTTCATTCTCTATGGCTTACAGAGCCCATGTCTACCCCCAAAGATTAACCCTTTAGCATTTTCACTACTCTATATATACTACTATATTTTCATGGTAAAGGCTTAACCTCACATAATATCGAATCTATGAGATTTCGATATTATTTATTTTGAGAACGATACCTTAACATCAGTATGAGTGGCCGGTTATGGCTGGTTTGAACAGAAAGAGGTGAGAGAATTTTGGCCGGATACATCCAGTTTAAATGCTAAAGGGTTAAAGAAAGAAAATGATTGTATGACTCCTCAAAGTGGGATGATCATATCATATGAGCAGGAGAAATCCCTCATGAGATTGAATGGTCGATGTAGTAGATATTACTGGTTGTTCTTCATTGCAATACTTTTACTAGTTATTTACATACCGCAGACAAGTTAACTTGTGTGTTGGGTGTAGCTAAGTTATTCAACAGGCAGCAAGGAAAGTTTCGTTTGATTTGCTGTGTAGATATATGAAATAAAATTAACCATTTTTAAGGCTCACTCTTCTTTAATTTCTTTGTAGATGATGAGCACAAAAAAATGGCTTGGCTTGAAGTCTGGAGAGAAAAATTTTCGCCAACAATTAGATGGAATATTTCACAATGAGAAAAAACAAAAGAAACCAAAAGTAAAATTTCACTTTTACTATTTTTATTATTTATATTATGGAAGCACATGGCTTAGTGGTTAGAGCATTGGCCTTGCAATCGAAAGGTTGTGAGTTCAATTCTCAGACCGGGTGATATGTTGTTTCCTTGAGCAAGACACTTTATTTCACATTGCTCCAGTTTACTCAGCTGTAGAAATGAGATGATAGGGACTGGTGTCCATATCATTCCACTGCAAAGTGGTCGTGCAGGTGCCACGGCAAAAAAGCACCCAGCACTCACTGTAAATGAGGTTGGTGTTAGGAAGGGCATCCAGCTGTAGAAATCAAGCCAGAATCAGTTCCCGTCCCACCCTTGTAAGCAGGGAGAAAGCGGACGTAAAATGAAATGATGAAATGATATTATTTATTATTATTGTGAAGGTACATGGCTTAATAGTTAGAGAGTCAGGCTTACAACCATGAGGTTGTGAGTTAGATTCCTGGACTGGGCTGTGTGTTGTGTTCTTGAGCAAAACACTTTATTTCACATTGTTCCAGTTCACTCAGTTGTAGATATGAGTCGCTGTCTCACTGGTGCCAATCTGTATAGGCCAATGCCTTTCTCTTGGATAACATCGTATATAGTGTATATATATACTGTACATGATGTATATATAATATATATAGATAATGATATACAGTGTATATATGAGTTACAGGTCATTGCCTTGGACAACATCTGTGGCATGGAGTGAGGAGACTAGTATGCATGGGTGACTGCACAGACTTGTGCCTTGATGAGGAATTTTCAAGGTGTAAATCCCATTGTCATTTGTCACCAAAGGGGGTCTTTACTCTTTAACCTATGTTATTTATTATTAATATTCATATTTTTAGGGCGGTAGATTGGCAGTATTGGTGGAGCGTCGGACCACATGCTTTATGGCATAGGGTTATGTCCCTTTACGATCTGAGTTCAAATCCCACCAAGGTTAGCTTTGTCTTTCATCCTTGCGGGTTGATAAAATAAAGCATCACTAATGCACTGGGGTCGGTTTAATCGACTTTCCCCCTCTCCCCAAATTGATGGCCTTGTTCCTATAGTAGAAACAATTTTTTATTTTTATTTTTATTTTTTTTTTTTTTTTTATTTAATTGATGCTTAATCAATTTCACTAATTAAAATCTTGTATTTTGCTTGGGTCAGCAAATTGGCAGAGTTGTTAGAGCATCTATATATAAATTCCTGTGATTCTGTCACAACACATAAAGAGAGAGGAGTAGTTTGACTACCTCATACTACTCCTCTCTCTTTACGTCTGTTGCCTGCGTAATAAATGTATGTATGTGTAAAAGGGAGGAAGGGGATAGTGAAAAAAAAACTACGCTGTTTGTGGGTGTATGTGTATGTGTGTGTTTGTGTAAATGTGTCTGTGTTTGTATGAATGTATGCATGTGTGTGATAGTGTGAATGTGTGTCTGTGAATGCATATTTTTGTAAGTGTGTCTGTGTTTGCGCGTTTATATTCATATTCTCTTACATATAAATGTATGCATATGCACATACACACATGCACACACATATACACATACGCGTTAGCGTATGGAAAAAAGTTTTAGTTGTATTAAAAGTCTTGGTATTCATTCCAAGTTCTGTGCTCTGAGTTCAAATCCCATTGAGGTCAACTTTGCTTTTCATTTTTTCAGAGTTGATAAAGTACTAGTCCAAGGAGCAGCAGATTGGTAGAGCTGTTAAAGAATTAAATGAGATACTTTACAATATCTAATCTGGCTCTGAACATTCTGAGTTCAAATCCCGTCTCTTTCTTCCAGGTGTTGCAACTGGCAAAGAATATCAGTAATGGAAATAGCAATGGAAATACAGTTCCTTTGGTCCAATCTTAAATGGCTTCTTTCTTCTGCCAGTCTCAACTCCTACCAGAGAATATCAATATTGGAAACATAGGTTCATTGGTCTGATCTGATAATTGGTTTCTTTCTTCTGCCAGTCTCAACTCCTGTCTAAGGATATTGGCATTGGAAACATAGTTTCATTGGTCTAATCTAATATCTGGGTCCTTTCCTATTTTGATGTTCTCTTCCTCTAGTCCTCTCCACTTCCATTCTGTAAATTCTGTTTAATTGTTTTATTTCTTTTTTAATTTTATTTTTCAGACAAGGAAGAAATCTGATGCTGATTCCTTGTCTGAGCAAGATGATGATCAAAATGATGAAGCAGCAGATCAGTTATCAGAATGTAGCAAAGAGAATTCCATGATTCAATCACCCTTAACTAAAAAGCCTCAGGCTTTACCACGTTCCTATTCCTGTGATGATCGCCAGCCTCCAAGACTTCCACAGAACTGTACTCGTCAGCAAACAGAGATTAACAACAATGTCCACCGACGAACTTGTCGTTACCTTTCTGATTCCTCAGTACCGTCACGATCTACCACAACTGGCATACAGCGCCAACTATCACAACACAGCAGTAGCAAGGTAACCAAATCACCAGTTTCGACAACCAAAAGACTTACCAAAAGTCAGCATAATCTTTCACACAATTTTGATTATGCAAATCGTTCCCAAAGTCTTGGAGATCTGTCAAGTGAGCCAAGACTATCATTACCCAATAGCTCACAGAAATCTCATGCGCCTGCTTCCACAAAGCTTTCCTCTGCATCTTCCAGCCGAACTTTAACTAACTTGAGTAGGACCACCTCTCGTTTAACGGCACAAAAGACAGCAAGTGGTCTGTATTCGCATCGACTTGATAAAGCTAAATCACTTCAAGATTCTCAATCTCACAGTTTAGACACAGTAAATAGTTCTAAAAAAACACAATCATCCGATACTTTGCATCGCAGTCTGTCTACAAAATCATCATTACAATATCCCAGACGACTTGTATCGCATCCAACTCATGACAATCAGCATCCACTCTCCTCAACATCCCACTTAAAACAACACAGTCCTCAGGTACATATACAAAAACATGAAACCCCTCTACAGAAAACTGTATCAGATGGTCAGCAACGTTATAGGAGTACCAAAATCTTCCACCCACAGAACCCACCCCTCTCTAGACAAACCAACAAAATTTCGAAAGCCAATTCTGTCCCACAACAAGAAAGTCACAATCTTTACAATGATCCACCAAAACCAGTGACTCAACTGCAGTCATTTTCTAAGGGTATTCTTGAACAACATCGAAGATATGGAAGTATTGATTCTATAAACAAACTGAAACCCAGGCGCAGCTTACCACGAGTCCCCAGTCAGAGCATAGATGAAAAACGCCGTAAATTCACGGAGTTAATGAAACAACGTATTTTATTGTGTAGTTCTGGAAGCTCAACTAATAGCCAACATGCTGATACACGTTTAGACTATGAGGTCTCTTCTCTCCTTTCTCTCAATGACATTGATAATAATGATAACTGCTCAGATAAACTGAAATTTAAACCTATTGAAAGTGCTGCAGATGTTTGGAAATTCCGAAGTTTACAAGACCTTTCATTTGGAACCGAGCTTCATCAGAGTCAACCACCGGTTGAATGGAAGCAAGTTGTGCCTGTGGTTTGTATTGAGAACTCTGATAGTAATCTTTCTAGCCAGACAAATATACGTTCTCACAGTAGTACAGTAGATTCTGGATACAGTACTATTGACACAGAAATTGAGCCATGTCATTCTTCTTCAACAAAACTCAAAGCACCTGGCTACTACAAGCCAGAATTTGACAAAAGGCTAGTGAAAACTAAAGAATATGGCTCTGTTGACTGTTTGAAAGCAAATACCCTTTCTACAAGTAAAAGCTACCTTTACCAACATTCTGTCAAAACAAAACATGAGCAAGAATATTCAACTCTTTTATCCACAAAGTCAGCTTCTTTATATAATGGCAGTAAGTGGGAACCTAAGAGTCTATCAAATCAAACACTTTACTCTAGATCTTCCAGAAAATTAGATAACCCACACTCGAGTCGAGAGACCCTGAAGTCTTTCTCACAAAGCCCTAGGAAAACAAATATTATTCCTACAAATTTTAATAGCATCAATTCAGTACCAAGTCCTGTTCAGTCTGGAAGCAAATCTCCAGTAACCCCAACCCCTGAATCTGTGCCAAATGCTAGTCTTTATCAGTTAATACAAATGTATAACCTTTATCCTACTCAATTGGATGTTTACAGTCATTGTATATCAAAGTTTATCTCCCTTGAAAGGAGAACCATACATTTACCTACATCAACTAGCTTTGGGAAATCTAGTCCCTGTAGTAGTGGAGGGCAACAGAATATACCACAGGGGAAATATGCTAAACTTGGTGGTCCTGGTAGTGCATTCCGGCCAGTCCGTGGCTGTAGTGCAAGTCTGACTAGCATGTGTGAAGTAAGCATGACTGCTATAACAATAAAATCTAACTGTAATTCTCCTCCTCCTTTGGAATTATTAACAATTGAAGATGGAGATTTTATCGTCGAGGTAAGTTGTGGATTGCTTTTAACTCTAAATATGTTGTCAAAGCAAGTGTGTTGTTTTGAAGATGGCGAGCAAAGCATGAAATTGAGTTAAAAATAGAAGCTTTCATCGTATTTTGACTAAAGAAAATTAGCCTGATAGTGGGATTTAAAACCCTTTAAATGGAAAAGGATGAGTATATGTACGTCAATACTCATCCTTTTCCATTTAGAGGGTTTAAACCCCACTATCAGGCTAATTTTCTTTAGTCAAAATACAGCGAAAGCTTCTATTTCTAACTCAATTTCTAAATATGTTGTTTGTGTTTATCTTTCAACTTGAATTCTCTCTCTCTATATATATATGTTTAGTTGGTACTTGAAACATTTGTCTCTTTCTTGTCTTTAGAATTATATCAAACACCACCGCCACCATCACCACTACCATCATCATCATCAACACTATTATCACCATTGTCAACACCATCACCATCATCATCACCATCATCACCGTCAACACCATCACCATCACCACCATCATCATCATCATCATCATCATCATCATTATCAACCCCATCACCACACCATCATCACCACCACTATCATCATCATCATCGTCATCACTGTCAACACCATCACCATCATCATCATCATCATCATCATCATCATCATCAACACCATCATCATCATCACCATCAACACCATCACCACCACCGCCACCATCATCACCACCACCATCATCATCCTCATCATTGTTTAATGTTTATTTTTTTTCCTCACTTGTATGGGTTAAACAGGTTGTCACATTGTGTGACTTAGGTCAGGTGACCAAGTTTTTGGTTTGTGTATAGTAGAGATGATCTCTTATCTAGTGTTACATTAGTGTAGCCAACTATATAGTTCATACATCAAGTGACTGAGTGTGCTGAGTGTATTACCTATATAGTACACAGTGTGATATATTTGATCTACAGATCAGTGTGGTTACTGAACAAAGAACAAACATCATTATCATCAGTAATGAAGTACCAGTAATGCACTGGGTAATTGCTGGCCTTGTGCCAAAAGTAGAAACAATTATCATCAGGATGAAAGAGGCGGTGGATTGGCAGTATCGGTAGAGTGTCGGACGCCATGCTTTGACGCATACAGTTACGGCCTTTGCCTTTCATCCTTACGGGGGTCGATAAAATAAAGTACCAGTAATGCACTGGGGTAATTGCTGGCCTTGTGCCAAAAGTAGAAACAATTATCATCATCAGTTGTAGGATTGGCAGTATTGGTAGAGGGTCGGATCCCATTCTTTGCAGCATAGAGTGACGCCCCTTTATGATCTGAGTTCAAATCCTGCCGAGGTTAACTTTGCCTTTCATCCTTACAGGGTCAATAAAATAAGGTACCAGTAATACACTGGAGTAATTGCTGGCCTTGTGCCAAAAGTAGAAACAATTGTCATCATCACAGTTTTATGTCTATTTTCCATGCATAGAATATATAAATAATTGTTTCTACTTTTGGCACAAGGCCAGCAATAACCCCAGTACATTACTAGTACCTTATTTTATTGACCCCGTAAGGATGAAAGGCAAAGTTAACCTCAGCAGGATTTGAACTCAGACCATAAAGGGGCGTCACTCTATGCTGTAAAGAATGGGATCTGACCCTCTACCGATACTGCCAATCCTGGTACTTTATTTTATCGACCCCGTAAGGATGAAAGGAAAAGTTAACCCCGGCGGGATTTGAACTCAGACCTTAAAGAGGCATCACTCTATGCTGCAAAGAATGGGATCCGACCCTCTACCGATACTGCCAATCCTGGTACTTTATTTTATCGACCCCGTAAGGATGAAAGGCAAAGTTAACCCCAGCGGGATTTGAACTCAAACCATGAAGGGACGTAACTATGCTAGAAAGCATGGCGTCCGAACCTCTACCAATACTATAATGTTTATTCATATACTCTATGTCTACATGAGTTGGATAGGTTGTAATGTTATGAGACTAGACAGGTCTGATGATCATGTCTTGCTCATACACTCCATGCTGGCATGGTTTCTATGGCTGGATGCCTTTCCTAATGCCAACCACTTCTCAGCATCTACTGGGTACATTTTATTGTGGCACCAGCATTACCACCTGACTGGATGGACAGAGTACTTTTTTATCATAGTGAGCTCTATTAAGCCTACAATCAATAAAGGTGAGACTTACAGAGAGTGATAGCAAGGAAGTTATAAAGAGATATAGAGGAAGAATCAACCCCAGTACTGGATTGGTACTTTTTTATTGACCTTGAAAGGATGAAAGACAAAGTGGACCATGACAAGGTTTGAACTCAGAGAGCAGAGATCCAGAGCAAATACTACAAAGCACTCTACCCAACATTCTAATGCAGCAGTCTGCCTCCTAATCTTGGGTCCCAAATAATAAGGGGAGTTGAAATAAGTAGAAATGTTGGAAAATCAGTAATTTTTCTAGATTGTCTCCATTGATTTCTTTTTAAAAAACCAGGACTAGTCATTTAGTTTACATATTAAGACCCCAACCCATCCTATTTATTTTATAACGTATGGAATTTTTAGTAATGTACTTTTTTTCATGTATATTATTTTTTAGTGTCTAAAGAAAGTTAATTGTTGCAGGAATGCTACCACTTAAAATAAAATGTTGTCAGAGATAGATTAGCAAAATTTAATAAGTAGTGGCAGGGAGGAGGGGTTGGAATAAGAGTGGTAGGGGTTTGAAAAAATCAGACAACTTTGTGGGGAGGGGGTACAATTATTTGGGGACCGAGAGTATGTATGTTACCTATTTGTATATCATTTCTTTTTTCAACACTTCAGTATAAAAACCACCTGAGGTTATGGTTTACATTTACAATGAACACCATTAGAGTAATTCTTGTTAGAATAAATAAGACTGTGAGCTGGTGGGACAGGTAAGGCAGGTGGGTTTGATAAGACAGGTAAAGTGGGTGAGGCTCGTAAGGTAGGTGGAGCAGATAAGGTGGGTGAGGTAAGTAAAAGGTGGGTGGGACAGGTAAGGTGGATGGGGCAGGCAAGGTAGGTGGAGCAGGTAAAGGCAGAATTACCAAGTAACCTACCTTAGCAACATCACTTCCTTTACTCTGAAAAATTTTATTTAATCACCTGAGCTTTCAGGTAAACATAAGAAAGTGTAAAGGTGTGATTGGTTAAAAAAGAGGTGGGTGGTGGAGAGAGGGTGGGGGGGTGATAGAGAGAGGAAGAGGTGATAGTGAAGCCTGAAGGAGTGATAAGGAGAGGGAGGGATGATGGAGAAGGAAGTGGGAGAGGGGGGGGGGGGTGATAGAGAAGGAAGTGGGAGAGAGGGGGGTGATAGAGAAGGAAGTGGTTGAGGGAGGGGTGATAGAGAAGGAAGTGGGAGAGGGAAGGGTGATAGAGAAGGAAGTGGGAGAGAGAGGGGTGATAGAGGAGAGAGAGGGGGAGTTGTTGGGAGGTAGAAACTAATTCAGGATCACTTAGAAGGAAATAGTACTTTCTTTTTTATTTTTGAATAAATATTTTCTGATTGAAGTATATGGCAGTGGCGGTGGGGGTGGGGGGTATGGTGGCAGTGTGTGTGTGTGGGGGGGGGGGGGGGTAGAGTGACATTGGTGGTGGGGGGTAGGGGGTAGAGTGGTCGTGGTGGTAGGGTGGCAATGGTAGGGGGTAGAGTGGTCGTGGTGGTAGGGTGGCAATGGTAGGGGGTAGAGTGGTGGTGGCACTGGTGTTGGTACTGGTGGTTGTGGTGGTGGTGGTGGTGGTACTGGTTGAGGCAGTGGTGGTGGTGGTGGTACTGGTGCTTGAGGCAGTGGTGGTGGTTGAATTCTAACAGATATCTACACAATTACCACTACTATCCACAACACCACCACTATTATCTACAAATTCTTAACCAGAATAACCCTACTACTACTACCACCTCTACTACTACTACCACCACCACCTCTACTACTACTACCACCACCTCTACTACTACTACCACCACCTCTACTACTACTACTACCACCACCTCTGCTACTACTATCACCACCTCTACTACTACCACCACCACCTCTACTACTACTACTATCACCACCTCTACTACTATTACTACCACCTACTACTACTACTACTACCACCTCTACTACTACTACTACCACCACCACCTCTACTACTACTACCACCACCACCTCTACTACTACCACCACCACCTCTACTACTACCACCACCACCTCTACTACTACCACCACCACCTCTGCTACTACTACTACCACCACCACCTCTACTACTACCACCACCACCTCTACTACTACCACCACCACCTCTACTACTACCACCACCTCCTCTACTACTACTACCACCACCTCTACTACTACTACTATCACCACCTCTACTACTACCACCACCACCTCTATAACTACTACTATCACCACCTCTACTACTACTACTACCATCTCTACTACTACCACCACCACCTCTACTACTACTACCACCACCTCTACTACTTCTACTACTACTACCACTCTCACCACCACCACAACCACTCTAAGCTTACTACCACCATCACTATTAACAACCACAATATAGTTACGTCCCTTTACGTTCTGAGTTCAAATACCGTCGAGATTAGCTTTGCCTTTCATCCTTACGGGGTCGATAAAATAGAAGTACTAGTAACACACTGGTGTCAATTTAATCGACTTTCCCCTCCCCTAAAATTCTTGGCCTTGTGCCTAAATCAGAAACCCTTATTAATTCCTAAACTAATTTATATAAAACATCTGTAAAGTGGTCATGTTGTTGACACAACAAAAAGCACCCAGTACACACTGTAAAGTGATCGTTTTTATGCCATGATAAAAAGCACCCAGTCTACACTGTAAAGTGGTCATCTTGATGTCATTTCAAAAAGCATCCAGTCCACACTGTAAATGTGGTTGACATTAGGAAAGCCATCTAGCCATAGAAATCAAACCAGAAACAGTTCTGTATGGGCAAGACGCAGTCATCTGATCTGACTTATCTCACAATGGAACAACTCATGCAACCCGTGCTAGTGTGGAAAATAGACTTTAAATGGTGATGATGATGATCTCTTCTATTCTTCTTTTTTTTTACTCTTCTATTCTTCTTTTTTGTGTTTCCTGGTATGTAACATACAGAAGAAGTTTAAGGGGAGATAATTATTTCTTCAGCATCTAAGAAGCTACATTTGTATTTTCTCCTTAACTCTTTTGATCCTAAAATGCCTGAAACTGCTCATGTTTCTATGATTCAAAACTGTTCGTTTTAGAGTGTTAATATTTGCCTTTCATCATAATTTTATGTAAGAACTTTTAAGTTATAATCTAAACACCAGCTTGTTAAATGAAAAGAAGTCTTCTTGAGAACGTGACCTGAGCATTACTGTCAGCAGTGATTTGCGTTGGACAAAGCACATCTCTAAAATTGTCAAGAAGGCCAAGGGTGTCTTAGCATCACTCAGCAAGACCTTTGTCAGCCGCTCTCCAGCTATCTATTTAAAGCTGTATATAGCTATGGTGCAGTCACACTTAGAATTTGCATCACCTATCTTGCTCAGAACATTGAACTCATCTACCATACTCTGAACGCCTTGCTTCCCTGGCATGGATACATTGAAGCTCCGACATCTGGCAACTGACTTGGTAAACACCCACAAAATAATTAACCATCTTGCCAACAACAACCTTGAGCACCTTTTAGATTTCCATGTGTCTAACACACGTTGGCATGCCTACAAAGTCAGAAAACAGCACAGCTCCCATAACTTTCAGAAACATTTTTTCACACTCAGAGTTGCTGAAGCATGGAACAAACTCCCGGCATCAGTTATTAGCTGCCGAGACACTGCATCCTTTAAAACCTCCATGCTTCCTGAGATTTGCCAGCACTATACCTGATATCCCCCTCCACACACACACACATGTATTTCATGGCTCGTACACTGTTCATTTTCCTGACATTTGTACATTATTCTATGTACTATACATGCACCTTTGATGAGTTGTAGTACACCTGAGCA
>OZ024750.1:30079679-30102179 GCA_964016885.1 Eledone cirrhosa | reverse complement strand
TTTAAGCGAAGAATCGCTGCTTTCACCCTTAACGGGATCTTCTGAGTTTCAGAAGATCCCATTAAGGGTGAAAGCAGCGATTCTTTGCTTAAACTTTAATCTGTTATTTTAATAAATATTTGCTCTACGGTTCATATATATTTGATATATATTTATCCTTATCGAGCCCTCTTTGGATTTTAGTCTTCAAATTTATATATATATATATATATATATATATCATCATCATTTCATCATTTCATTTTATGTCCGCTTTTTCCCTGCTTGCAAGGATGGGACGGGAACTGATTCTGGCTTGATTTCTACAGCTGGATGCCCTTCCTAACACCAACCTCATTTACAGTGGGTGCTGGGTGCTTTTTTGCCATGGCACCTCCACGACCACTTTGCAGTGGAATGATAGGGACCCCAGTCCCTATTATCTCATTTCTACAGCTGAGTAAACTGGAGCAATGTGAAATAAAGTGTCTTGCTCAAGGAAACAACACATCACCCTGTCTGAGAATTGAACTCACAACCTTTCGATTGCAAGGCCAATGTTCTAACCACTAAGCCATGTGCCTCAATGCCAATATATATATATATATACATACATATACATATATATATATACACACACACACACACCCGTGAAGACGTGTGTGGCTGAGTGGTTAGAGTATTGGATTCACAATCTTGAGGTTGTCAGTTCGATTCCTGGACCGGACGATGCGTTATGTCCTTGAGCAAGACACTCTTTATTTCACGTTGCTCCTTCTACCTGGAGTTGCGACCGATAGATAGTATTAGCAATTGGAAAGACCAACGGAAACATTGTTTCCTCGGTCCGATTTGACGAAAGTCGATCGCTAAAAAAAAAATATATATATGTAGAATCTCATCTATATTAAAACTTTTATACTCTCCTATGTATTGAGTACCTTACTTACTGTGATTAACTCCGATTCAACCCGGAATAACTTACCTATAATTATATAAGGCACATGGCTTAGTGGTTAGAGCATTGGCCTTGCAATCAAAAGGTTGTGCGTTCAATTCTCAGACCGGGTGATGTGTTGTTTCCTTGAGCAAGACACTTTATTTCACATTGCTCCAGTTTACTCAGCTGTAGAAATGAGATTATAGGGACTGGGGTCCCTATCATTCCACTGCAAAGTGGTCGTGGAGGTGCCACGGCAAAAAAGCACCCAGCACTCACTGTAAATGAGGTTGGTGTTAGGAAGGGCATCCAGCTGTAGAAATCAAGTCAGAATCAGTTCCCGTCCCACCCTTGCAAGCAGGGAAAAACGGACGTAAAATGACATGATGATGATGAATGAGGAAAATGCGAAGTTGTAGATGTTAAAGAATCCTTTAATAGAACCGCTATACATATTTCAATGACGATCAATATTGTGATTTTATCAGACAGCAAAATTTTGTAAAAGGTAACGTTTTGGAGCTAATTATGGGTGGAATTATGCCTCGGAAATGCTACCTTTTACTCAATTTTGATTGTCATTGAAATATGTATAATGGCTCTATTTAAGGACTTTGCATTTTCCTCATTCTAAATATACTCCGTCATCCTTATTTTGAAGATGTAATATGACGTTGAGTGCTTGAATTGAATTGCATCCTTGTCTAAATTAAAGTTTAATGTCTTTATTCTAATACTACACCTTTTCACAACAATTAGTAAAGAAACCAGGTTTTACAGGCAAAACTAACAGGTAGGAGATCCAGGAGTAGATTCCAAGCAAGATGGTTGGATTACTTCCATGAGCTTGGCTGGTCTTGTTTGGGGATCCAGCTGGATCAATTTGAAATAGTTGCTTATAACTTTAATCTGTTATTTTAATAAATATATATATATATGTATATATGTAGAAGTTCTATTTAAATTGTTGGGATACAACAAGCAAATATTTTTATAACAACAAATTATTGGAGTAAAAATACGATATATTAACAAATGGAAACTATATTTATAAAACCATATTTATTTCATTATACATATTTCAAGGACACCAAGTCAAATTATGGTGCACTTTCATCAGATAAAATATAATATAGATCAGTTTTATAAATAAATATTGACATACCCTTAAAGAATGCGACCATTTCTGTTGGAAGCGTTAACCTAATATATACCTTACATATACTGTAGCGATTGTGTTGTTATTTCTGTTTACCTTTTACATATATATATATATATATATATATATATATACAATGTAAATAATAATCAAAGAGTGTTTAATCTTTCAAATGATCGTTTACATCAAGCTATATTCATACTTGTAGCTGGGTAATAGTTAATATTACTCACGATATATATATATATAGCTATACTTTATATATATATATATATCTGCATCATCGTTGTTGTAGCTTTAATGCAATAACACGCCTCTGGTCACGTTATTCAGTGTCACTATTACCTGACTTCTTACATTCACAATGAGGAGAAATTTATTAATTACTTCACCATCAAGTGCTTTGTGGCAGTCTTTGATGGTTGCTACTTGCAGCTGCAACTTCTATACACATTACTATCATATATATTTATATATATATATATAGGAACGAGTAGGACCCCGACGGCTAATTCTGGACTAAATTTAGTCCAGAATTAGCCGTCGAAACGGCTTGAGCTCAGCCGTCGGAGTCCTACTTGTTCCTATTACCCACTCTACTACCCTAAGTATTGAGTACTTTGGTGCGTTATGGTCCACCTGGTTCCTTACCATATTTCCTTCGTTATATATATATATATATAAAGTATAGCTATATATATATAGCTTGATGTAAACGATCATTTGAAAGATTAAACACTCTTTGATTATTATTTACATTGTATATATATCTATCTATATATATATATGTAAAAGGTAAACAGAAATAACAACACAATCGCTACAGTATATGGAAGGGATATATTAGGTTAACGTTTCGGACGCTAGTCCTTCATCAGAAGAAAGAATGAGAAATAAAATAGATTTAGGAGACGGGCGGGTTGGAATTTGAAAAAATGTCTTTAGATAAAAATAACAGGTCCATTCATGTTATCTGTGCAACCCATGCAAGCATGGAAAAGCAGATGTAAAAAACGATGATGATGATATACCCGTATGCCTGATGATCCTGTGAGTCCACAGATGAAACTCTGGAGTAACAAGACTCACTACTTAACCATAATAAATGAATATATATGTGTGTGTGAGTGTGTGTGTGTGTGTATATGGGCAGAGGTGGTGAGAGCAGACCTCAGATCGCTGAAACTCACAGAGGAGATGGCGAAGGGCTGTGACGGGTGGAGAGATGCTGTGCTGAATAGGACCCGTCCAAGCAGGGAAAAGCGGACGTAAAATGATGATGATGATGGTGTGTGTATGTGTCGGTGTGTGTGTGTGTGTAGTAAACTCACTTATACATATATGTATGTGTACATATATGTGTGTGTGTGTAGTAAACTCACTTATACATACATGTGTGTGTACATATGTGTGTGTAGTAAACTTACTTATGCATGTGTGTGTGTGTGTGTGTGTGTGCATGTGTGTGTACATATATATTTGTGTGTGTGTAGTAAACTCTCACATACATACATGTGTGTGTACATATATATGTGTGTGTAGTAAACTCACTTATACATACATATGTGTGTGTACATATATATATATATATATATGTGTGTGTCTATCAGCTTACCACATGCAGATTTCTATTAGCAATGTTTAAAATATGCAGTGACATTTGTTTATGCCCCATATAAACAAAATGTCCTGCAGTTTAATGACTCAGTGAAGAGGAACAGTATTTACCATATTTTATAAATAAAGTATAGGTTGCTATCAGGAATGTATTTGACTGTAGGATAACTTTCTAAAAATGTCTTATCCCACCCATGCTAGTGGACATAACAATGTTGACTATGTTGGTGATAGTGAATCTGAAAGGATATGAAACCTTCAAATTCTATTAAGATGCCAAATAAAGTTGATTTCTAGAGATAAAAAGGGAATACAACAGAGGTTTTTGTGTATTTTTTTTTTGAATGGCTTAAATTACTTTTAAATGATGTAATCGGTTGGTAGCCTTGTGATAAGGGTGTTTGGACTTACGATCATAATGTTGTGGGTTTGATTCCTAGACTGGGTTGTGTGTTGTACTGTGGATTTGATTCCTGGACTGGGTTGTGTGTTGTACTGTGGGTTTGATTCCTGGACTGGGTTGTGTGTTGTGTTCTTGAGTAAAACACTTCATTTCACATTGCTCCAGTATACACAGGTGACAATGAGTACCAACAATAGCTGTTGGTTTAACCCCATGATAGACTGGCGTCCTGTCCAGGGGGGGAATCTTGTACTCTCAGTCTCTTCACATCATGGAAATCAGGATATGTACCAGCTTGATGAGACTCACAGCTCAAGACTAACTTTAAACTTTTTTTTAATAGCTTAATTTTCATATATGGGTCCATAATTCCTGATTAAAACATAATAGTGCTGCATTTAAACTTGGCAGAGCCCATACCTCTTCAGTGAGGGAGAGAGAAAAGGAAAGAAATAAATAGAGAAAGAAGTAATTTCAATTCTAGACTGCTACTTTATTTCCTCTTTTTCTATATATCTGTTACTGGTGCCATGATGAGGGAGGTTCCTTCTCCATCTCACCTTGTCTAACATTGCCGTCTGAATTTTCCCTGCCTTCCACTTGGTGTCATTTTCAAGAACATTCTTCAGTGTAATGGTTGCTCTCCCAACTTATTTGCACACATTAGGTTTCCAGAAAAGAACTTTGCCAGCAGGTTCATTGTGATGTTTCACATATCTGGCTAATGTGAGCCTCTTTTGCTTTATGAATTGTTACTTGGAAGAGTCTGATTTTGGTGCCACCTATGAGGCTGTGTCCCCATTAGTGCTTTGGAAACCACAAGCAGTCACTAATAACAGGGGGCACAAACTCTCCTATCCCGATGTCATCTCCAGAGATTCTGGTATTGAAATCCAGGATTTGGCAGCAGCAATGAACAGCAGACTCACGGGGAGATCAATTGTTGAGTGGATTTCGGCTGAGGCTGCCGGATGATGATGATGCTTTATGATGTCAGAAAGGCAAAGTTGTGAGCTGTAGAGCGATTTACTTGCGTTCTCTAGGATATGTTCTGGACCTTTCCCAGCATTCACTTTTGACCTCAAAAGCATGAAAGTTGACCTTAGCAGAATTTTAACTCAGTAAAGAGAAGGCTCATGGCTTAGTGGTTAGAGCATTGGGCTTGCAATCGAAAGGTTGTGAGTTCAATTCTTGGACCGGGTGATGTGTTGATTCCTTGAGCAAGACACTTTATTTCACATTGCTCCAGTTTACTCAGCTGTAGAAATGAGATGATAGGACTGGGGTCCCTATAATTCCACTGCAAAGTGGTCGTGGAGGTGCCACAGCAAAAAAGCACCCAGCCCACACTGTAAAGTGAACGTGTAGGTGCCACGTAAAAAAAGCACCCAACACTCACTGTAAATGAGGTTGATGTTAGGAAGGGCATCCAGCTGTAGAAATCAAGCCAGAATCAGTTCCCGTATGAGCAAAACAAGGTCACCCGAGCTGGCACTGCCCATAACAGCACAACCCGTCTAACCCATGCTAGCGTGGAAGAACGGTTGTAAAACGGTGATGATGATGATGATAAAGAAAGCAGGATGATTACAGTGTAGCATTCTATCTGACATTCTAACAATTCTTCCAATTTTCGGTCTAATAAACTCAGTTTATGATATTTAAATAACTGTATGCTATTGTATCTGTTTTTTGTTTCTTTTCTAGACTGCTGGATATCGGAGTTTGTCAAGTTGTTCCGATATTTCTGCTGCCGATGATGTCCACTCATTGAAGGAACGTATTAAACTGCTTCTCACAGAACTGGACCATAAGGAGAAGGTCATCCAACAAAGAAACTCTGCTCCAAACCTCTCCTCTTCTTCTTCTCTTTCAACAACACCGAACCACCACTCTTCAGTCTGGTTAGCTCCTTCCCCTAACCAAACTGAACGCCGACAATACTATGATGATGACTGGGAGAAGAATCTAGAATCTATAAAACTTGGGGAAGATGAGTTTGTTGTGTAGCTACATCTCACTAAAAGCAAGAATCTGTTGTAGAGATGATGATGATGATGATGATCATGATGATGATGGTGATGATGATGATAACAACAATAATAATCATCATCACCACCATCATCATCATCATCATCATCATCATATGATATATATGTGTAATTATATCACTTATTATTTTTACATAACTTATTAAATAAAACGCAGGACGTGCCTGATATTATTTTCTGGAAGTCCTTAAAAGGTTTTATTTTTTCATTTTTTATTTTTTATTTTTTATTATTTTAGCCTCCCACCGGCCACCCCCTACTTCCCCATCGCTCCCTATCCCCCAACTGTCACCATGCCAACCCTCACCTATGTCATACTGGATGAAGTTTCTAGAACTACTGCTGTAGTTATATATATATGTGTGTGTGTGTGTATATATATATACAGTATATGTGTGTATGTATATGAATATGTATATATATATATATATATATATATATGTGTGTGTGTATATATATGTGTATATATGTGTGTGTGTGTGTATATATATATATATGTGTATATATATATGTATATATATATATATATATATATATATATATGTAAGTAGAGAACTAATCCTTTTCTTTCTTTTCCTCTGTTTATCTAGCTTTTGTTGTTTGTTTGTTTTTTGCTGCACCCAATATTTCCTAATTAGACAAGATTAGTTAACAAAATTAATTATTTCTCCACCTGCTGCTTGCAAGTATTGAACCTGCTTCTCCAGTGGATTGGCACTATCGGTAGAGGGTCGGACGCCATGCTTTCCAGCATAGTTACGTCCCTTTATGATCTGAGTTCAAATCCCGCCGAGGTTAACTTTGCCTTTCATCCTTACGGGGTCGATAAAATAAAGTACCAGAAATGCACTGGGATAATTGCTGGCCTTGTGCCTAAAGTAGAACAATCATTTAGTTCCTTATTGCCTTATTCCTTAGACCATTCCATTAATTTCCTTGAAAAACATTCTCACAAACACTTAATTCAGATTTTTAAACAATAACTATATCTCTTAGATAATTGAAATGGACTGTGTATGTATGTGTGTGTGTATATATATGTGTATGTATGTGTGTGTGTGTATATATATGTGTGTGTGTATGTATGTATGTGTGTGTGTACATATGTGTATGTATGTGTGTATATATATATATATGTTTGTGTTTATGTGTGTGTGTATTTATATGTATGTATGTTTGTGTGTATATATATATGTTTGTGTGTATGTATGAATGGATGTGTGTATATATGTGTATGTATGTGTGTGTATATATATATATATGTTTGTGTGTATGTATGCATGTATGTATATACGTGTGTATGCATCTGTGTGTATGTATGCATGTATGTATATACGTGTGTATGCATCTGTGTGTATGTATGCATGTATGTATATATGTGTGTATGTATGCATGTATGTATATACGTGTGTATGCATCTGTGTGTATGTATGCATGTATGTATATACGTGTGTATGCATCTGTGTGTATGTATGCATGCATGTATGTATATACGCGTGTATGCATCTGTGTGTATGTATGTATGCATGTATGTATATACGTGTGTATGCATGTGTGTATGTATGCATGTATGTATATACGTGTGTATGCATCTGTGTGTATGTATGCATGTATGTATATACGTGTGTATGTATGCATGTATGTATATACGGGTGTATGCATCTGTGTGTATGTATGCATGTATGTATATATGTGTGTATGCATCTCTGTGTATGTATGCATGTATGTATATATGTGTGTATGCATCTCTGTGTATATATGTATGCATGTATGTATATATGTGTGTATGCATCTGTATATATGTATGCATGTATGTATATATGTGTGTATATTACTGATACTATTGTTGTTATTTTTATTATTATTATAAGTGTTAGGCTACACTGATATATAGTATAGAATTCCATGCCTAACACCATGTTTATATTTATATGATGTACATATGTACATATACCCACACACTCACATGTATATATACACACACATATATATATATACATACACACACACATGTATATATACATACACACACACATGTATATATACACACACACATATATATATATGCATATATATACGCATATATATGCATATATATATATATACGCATATATATGCATATATATATACGTATATATATATGCATATATATACGCATATATATATATATATATATATACAATGATATTAAATAAATGGAAACTATATTTATAAAACCATATTTATTCTATTATATATATTTCAAGGGTACCAAAATTTTGGTACGCTATCATCAGATAAAATACGAAATGTGTTTTATAAATTTTGACATAATCAAGGAGAATATACCTTAACAGTTCAAGTTATCCCTGGATAGTTTTGGTACCCTTGAAATATATATAATAGAATAAATATGGTTTTATAAATATAGTTTCCATTTATTTAATATCATTGTATATTATACTCCAGAAAAATTCTGTTGAGTGCTCTGAATCAGTTATAAACACTTATATTTGTTGAATTACCAACAAATTGAATATCCCTTCTGCCTATATATATATATATATATATATGTGTGTGCGTGTTGAACAAAAGGTGAAGTTTAGTACTTAATCAGTTCATTGTTTTATGATTGTTTCTGAAGGTTGATTGATCATGATAAATCAATAATCAATAATAGTGACTAATCAATACTAGTTATGTAACTCCATATTATTAGTCTCACTACTACAGATTCACCCTTACTGTCTTCATCAGAAACGATCTCAGAAGATTGGTAGACAGACACTGTTTGGAAGCCCTTCAATTTGAGTTTACTTGTAATTCAAAGGATAAGAATAAGACCCTCTTTGGTCACAAATGACCATGGGATTTGTATCTAGAATGTTTATCTGGCACAAGTCCAGACAAGGTTGTTAGTAAAAGGCTGGCAGTCTCCCATACATGCCAGTCTCCCCTTCTCTCTCCAAGACATCAATGTTGTCCAAGGGAAAAGAAATGGCCAATACAGCTTGGCACCAGTGTCATTGCAACTTATTTCTATAGCTGAGTGACCTAGAGCAATGTGAAATAAAGTGTCTTGCTCAAGGACACAACACAGCCCGATCCAGGAATTGAACTCACAACCTCATGAATGCAAGCCCAATACTCTAACCTCTAAGCCATACACCTTCACAATTCAAAGGGCCAGCATTATAACACAGTGTGTCATGCTGAATTTACCTAAGGGTACATGTGACTGTGGAATACTCAGCCACTTGTATATTAATTTCATGAGAAGGCTATACCACTGATCAAACAAATGGAACACTCATCATTGAAACTGATGGAGATCCATTCAAAATCTATGTTTGTATGTGTATGTGTACATACGTGTATGTACATATGTATGTGTGTGTGTGCATGTTTGTGTATGCATGTTTAAGTGGGAACATACTTGTATATACATATGTGTCTGTATGTATATATGTATATACATGTGTGTGAGCGCACATGTGTGTGTATGTGTGTACATGAGTATGGGTCTGTACACAGATGTATGTGTGTACATGTGTATGTGTGCATAAGTGTGTGCACATGTGTGTATATGTGCACATATGCATGGGTGTAATTATGTAAGTGTATATACATGTGTATCTGTGCATATGTGAGTGCACATGTGTGTATATGTGTACATATGCATGGGTGTATATATATATATATATATATATATATATATATATATTTACATGTGTGTGTATATGTGTATGTGTGCATAAATGTGAGTGCACATGTGTAAATGTGTACATATTATATAAGTGTATATATATATATGTGTGTGTGTATATGTGCACATATGTGTATATGTGTATATATGCATGGGTATATATATATATGTGTGTGTATGTTGAGAGCAAGTGAAAGAAAGATGCCAGCAAACCATTTACCTTCTCTGTAGAAGATATTAAACCAAACCATATCTTGTCATCATTTGACATTTAACTGTTTAGCATTTAAACTGGCTGTATCCGGCCAGAAATCTCTCACCTCCTTTTCTTCAAACTGGCTGTAACCAACCACTCATACTTATGTTAAGGTATTGTTCTCAAAATGAATAATATCAAAATCTCGTAGATTCGATATTATGTGAGATAACAGAGCTTTGTAGCTTGCTTAAAGCATTGTTAAATAGGAAACACAAATTTAAATTTTGAAAGCCAAACAATTTGTTAGGAAGAATATTAGATTGCCAAGATAGCAAAAGAATCTTACCTTACCAAATTTAACAATCCCAAATATTTTGGGGTTTAAAAACCCATTATCAAAGGAGTAACCCTATGAGAGACTAAAAAAAATCGATCAGATTGACTTACTTGTTTGGAGAGCAGACTTAACCCTTTAATGTTCAAACCGGCCAGAATTCTCTACCTTTTTCTGTTGAAACTGGCTGTAACTGGTCACTCAAACTGATGTTAAGGTATTGTTCTCAAAATAAATACTTTCAAAATCTCATAGATTCGATATTATGTGAGATAATTATGCGAGGTAAATTTTTTACCATGAAAATATAATAGTATACATAGAGTAATGTGAATGCTAAAGGGTTAAGTTAAATTAAATGTGAGATAAGTATGAGATAAAGTATTTACCATGAAAATATAATAGTAAATATAGAGTAATGTAAATACTAAAGGGTTAAAGCTGAAGAACAAAACAAAACAAACACAAAAATAATAAAAGACCGCCCCAAAAAAATATTTTTGTGCTTTATTATATATATATATATTTTTTGTTTTTTTTTGTTTTCAATTTTTCAATTCATCTTCATTAAATACAAACACAGGCTAAATCCACCACCAAAATCCACCTGAAGTTTTCTTTATTCCATATAACAAAATATACCATATAACAAAATATTTTAATGTGAAGTCTCCATTGCCTATGTCTCTATAGTTTCAACAGTCGGATTCTGCTTTTTCGATTGTTGAGACAACCAAGGGATCAATACACCTGTGATATTTAGCCAACATTGTTCCTGGAGGGGATTCTTTTATTTTTATTATTTTATCATCCATTTTTTTTTTTATGTAAAACATCATATTGTTGTTGTAGTTTTAGTTGTTGTTGTTGCTGTTGTTGTTGTTGTTGAAGACTGCATAAAATAATCAATTATTCAGTTATTAATTTCTCATTTCAACTAAATGATTTCCAATTGCAGTTGTTTTGTCATCCAATTTTAATAATTTTTGCTTTTACTGTGTAGTTTATGTATGTCAGAGAAGCTTCATATACAAAAACACATTCCTTGGTTTTGTGGATAAAATGTATAAACTATTCACTGAAAATAGTAATTTGTTATCTTCAACTTTATTAGGGGCCTAAATAAAACTGTACTGCTGTCTGTATGTGGAGCACAAAATATCTATTTTATTTCATTTAAAGGCTGTGAATATCTCACATGACTATATATAATAAATAACACTGCACTGCTATAAATGTCTGCCTCCTACTCCTACTCCTCCTCCTCTACATTTCTTTTTCCTTGCTCTCTCTCTCTCTCTCTCTCTCCCACATAATTACATCACTTTTTAGTACTCAAGTACTCACACATACACACCCTCACACTCTCACTATTTTTTTCTCTTTTGTCCATCTATCTGTCTATCTGTCTGTCTATCTGTCTATCAGTCTTTCTTTCTATCTGTCTATCTATCTGTCTGACTATCTGCCTATCTATCTATTTGTCTATCTGTCTGTCTGACTGTCTATCTGTCTATCTATCTGTTTATCTCTCTATCTATCTGTCTGCCTATCTATCTATCTATCTATCTATTTATTTGTCTGCTTGTCCATCTATCTATCTTTATATCTATCTATCTACCTGCTAAGGCAGACGTTTTCCTGACCAAAGCTTGTCCTAGTGTCATGAAGTAGTAATCCTTTTATTACCCTATTTTTAATCAAGTATACTGCCTTTGTCACAATTAATTTTGAAAGTAATCAAATATTTGGAAGAATTTAATAAAATAATTCTTTCATTAGTAAGGTGATATTTAGAACATTATGTAACAAACATTTCTTAAATGAAATTGTGAAGGAAAGATTTGATATGAGTATAAACATTTTAAAAGGTGAAGTTTTGTATCATTAATTTCAAGTAGTTTCAAGTGGTTTGGTATCCAAAGGATTAAAGCAACAGAGAATACAAGAAGACTTCTTCATCTGTGATCACACACACTCACTGAAACTTAAACATTACATACACAGACACATATTCACATCAAAACACACACATATACATACACATATTTACACTCATACACAGACACATATTCACATCAAAACACACACATATACATACACATATTTACACTCATACACACACACACACACACACACACACACACACACACACACACACACACACACATACACATTCATACTCACACTCATACACACATACATTCACATTCAAATAAACTTATACTCACATATACACACTCAAATACACACATATTCATACTCAAATACACACATATTCACACATATATACACATATTTATACTCAAATACACACATATACGCTCAAATACACTCATACACTCAAATACACACACATATACACACTTATCCACACATATACACACTAATACGCAAATTATGTATGCAACTTTTTGGTCCTCTGTCTCTTTCCATTCTTTTCTTAATACCTGTTAGTATGGGTTGGACAGATCTGTAATGTGTGACCTCTCCAAATATGACTGATCATAGTTTATGTTACTGCCCACCACACAGTCAAATATTTATGTTAAACAACACACTCTAAATATATTTCTCTTATCAATTAAACATTCTATTAAGTTAGGTATGGGTTGGACAGGTCTGTAATATGTAACCTCTCCAAATATGCCTAATCAAATCTGACCATTGCTAATGTCATTGATCACTACACAGTCAAATATTTATGTTAAACAACACATAATTATATTTCTTTTATCAATTAAACATTTTATTAAGCTGTTACATAAAACATATTTGAGAGGAATCACAATTAGTCAAAATTACTAATTAAATCTTTTATTGCTTCAGTCATTAGACTGTGGCCATGTGAGAGCACTCTTTTACTGGTTCTAGTCATTGGTATATATATAACATCCAGGCCGAAACAAATGAGATTGTGTAGTTGTCACGACAAAAAACACACAGTCCACGCTGTAATGTGGCTGTGTAGGCAACACGGTAAAAACCTCCCAGTCCCACACTGTAAATGTGGTTGGTGTTAGGAGGGGCATCCAGCTGTAGAAAACCCGCCAGACAGTCCTATACGAGCAAGACAACCACTCTTGCCTCAAGTGGAAAAACTCCCGTCCAAACCCATGCAAGCGTGGAACACGGACGTTAAACGATGATGATGATGATGATGATATATATATATGATGGGGGCAAACTCTGCTAATAGTATTGCAATCACTTGTCATATTATAGAGTTTGGTGCACTTTTAGGCTATGGCCAGCCACACAAACCTGTAAGATAACCTGAACAAGCAATGCATGTGCTTTGAAAGTTTTTTAAGTGGGGAAAGGCCTTGCACTTGACCAATCCCACTCTCTGAGCATCGAAAACACTACCCGAAAAGGAGAACTGGTCAACATCATCAGATGCTTCTGAAGCCGCAGGTTTTTTTTTTCAGAGTTTCCCTCTCCCAGATGTATATATATATACATATATATACATATTATACATATACATATATATATATACAATATATTAACAAATGGAAACTATATTTATAAAACCATATTTATTTCATTATACATATTTCAAGGGCCACCAAGGCAAACTATGGTGCGCTTTCATCAGATAAAATATAATATAGGTTAGTTTTATAAATAAATATTGACATACCCTGAAAAAATGCAACCATTCTGGTTGGAATCTCCTAGATAGACTATCCAGGAGATTCCAACCAGAATGGTTGCATTTTTTCAGGGTATGTCAATATTTATTTATAAAACTAACTTATATTATATTTTATCTGATGAAAGCGCACCATAGTTTGCCTTCGTGGCCCTTGAAATATGTATAATGAAATAAATATGGTTTTATAAATATAGTTTCCATTTGTTAATATATCGTATATTTACTCCAATAATTTGTTGAGTGCTTTATATCAGTTATAAAAATATTTTGCTTGTTGTATCCCAACAAATTAAATATAACCTCTACACACACATATATATATATATATATACACATATATATATATATATATATATATATATACACATATATGTATATATATACACATATATACATATACGTATATATATACACATATGTATATATATATATATACCATATACATATATATATATATATACATCATCATCATCGTTTAACGTCTACCTTCCACGCTAGCATGGGTTAGACAGGAGTTGTCCCACTTAAGGCAGGATTGGTCGGGTGACCGTGTCTCACTCGTATATGACTATCTGGCAGGTTTTCTACAGCTGGATGCCCTTCCTAACACCAACCACATTTACAGTGTGGACTGGGAATTTTTTACCGTGTTACCTACACGATCACATTACAGCGTATGTACATATATATATATATATATATATACACATACACACACACATTCCGACGGGTACAAGCCGAAGCTGAAGCATATAGACAATATACCCTCATCCCCTCCCACTGCAAAGTGGTCGTGTAGGCGCCATGGAAAAAAGCACCCAGCACTCACTGTAAATGAGATTGGTGTTAGGAAGGACATCCAGCTGTAGAAATCAAGCGAAAATCAGTTGCCGTATGAGCAAGACAAGGTCAGCCGACTGGACACTGCTCACAACAGGACAACCCGTCTAACCCATGATAGCATGAAAGAATGGACGTAAAACGGTGATGATGATGATATATACATACAATAATATATGATATATATTTTATTTAGATATTACAAATATTATTTTCAACAATGTTTCTTCAGTTTTTTTTTATTTAATCAACAGAAATCTAATTTTCTAATTAGCAACTCAAACAATTGAAATATTAATTAGTTAAGTTCATATGAGAGAAAGCTAACATAAATGTTTACCTTTTCTTCAATCTCCTACCTTTACTACTCTATTTCTCAAATTCCAGGTGAGGTTATTGTCTACTTGTCTTGTTAATCTAGGTTTTATTTAACAGGTATTTTTTGTCTTAAGTTTTGTTTTTATTTGTTTTTTTTATTTTTTTAAAATTGAATAACAAAACATTTTTTTTAGCAATTCAAATCTTTATAGGTATCAGGAAGATCTTTTAAACCTGTTAATTGAACTTCTATGCTTCTACACTAAGAAATCTGTGACTAATTTATTTACACCTTTCGATACCAATCTGACCAAAACCAGTTCTGGTTCAATGAAGCAAAACTATTCATTTTAAAGGATTTCCATCTAATTTAAAATATCCAACATACTTTTACATAAGAACTATATGTTAAGTTACTATCTCAGTAATGAAATATATATATATATTATATATATAGGTGTATCGAACTAGACAAACTGGGCTTGTGCTTGTACATTGAACTTTCCCACTTGCCTTGCACTTCTGAAGCATCAGTCTGTGATTTAGAGTGCACACTTTTAGTTATTAGTGGCAAGTTCTGGATTATGTGCGAATATAAACAATTTAGCCCGGATCAAACGAAATAGTTGGTTTCTACTCCATGCCATGTGCACTGTGGTGCAATAATTGCACCCAGTACACAGAAACCATGCATTAAATCCAGAATTGTCTGGAAGGAATGGAGGTGGCTAGGATCAATGCAGAATTTTGTCAACGGGTGGCAGTCCATCTCGTTCTATTAGTGACACCATAGCAGTTCACACCTGCCACTGTTGTCACGTGGTTTCCAAAGGCGTAGGAATACATAGGCCCAAGATATAGAACCAATCACATAATTAGGCGGTTAAATTTCAAACAGTTTGAAAGTATATTTATATATATACTCATATATTCTTGAAGAGACTAGCATGTATTTGTGTTTCTATAACAGAATCATGTTATATTTATAGATCAACCATGTTATATAATAACAGTTGAAGTCAGAGAAATTTAGATTTATCTTTAATTTACTGGAAATAATTTTGGATTGATTATTAAATAATTTTGGATTGATTAAAAAGTTAAAAATTTTTCTTAAGCTTTGAGGTTCATCAAGTCGAAGCCTATCCTTAATCTTTTGAAGTTAACCCTTTTGAAGTTAACAAACTTGAAACTGCCCTTGTTTCTATGATACAAAACTGTGTTTTATAATGTTTGTATTTATCCAAAAACCTTCCATCATAGTTTTATATAAGAACTTTTATTAAGTTATGTTCCAGATATCAGCTTTATAAAAGAAGATTAGTTTTATCATTAAATCCTTTCAAATTCTTGATTATTTTCCAAAATTATTTAAAAGTCATGTGTTTTTCATTAGAAATATGGTAAGAAAAGGGTTAAGTGACAAGGTAGAGTAGAAGATGTTCCCTTGGCTGGGATGCCAGTTTACTAAGGCCAGCCTGTTACAAAAACTGCTGTGGTGCTGGTATTCATTCTTTTAGCTGGATCATTGTGAACTGAAGTGTGTTGCTCATGGGCACACCTGTTGCTCAATTTGACTATCAAAGCCATGACTTTATGATCAAGAGACCAGAAGCCTAACCAGTGGATCAATGTAAAATGAAATGTCTTGCTCAAGGACACACATGCTGCTCAATCTGGGGATCAAGAGACCAGTAGCCTACCCAGTGGATCATGTGAGTAGTTCTCACACAATTTAAGAGAATTCAATTTGTTTTATCTACTAATTTGGTAATCTAGTTAATGTTTAATTTAATACTAACTAGTTTAATAGTTGGTGGTTATGCTATGGCTTTACATTGGAAAATCAACTACCTCTGATTTTCTTTACCTACACACAGCCGTCGGAGTCCTGACTCTTTTCCTATATATATGTATATATATATATATATATATATATATATATAATAATAATTGTTTCTACTTTTGGCACAAGGCCAGCAATTACCCAGTGCATTACTGGTACTTTATTTTATCGACCCCGTAAGGATGAAAGGCAAAGTTAACCTCGGCGGGATTTGAACTCAGAATGGTAAGGGCCGTAACTCTATGCGTTAAAGCATGGTGTCCGACCCTCTACCGATACTGCCAATCCACCGCTAATAATAATAATAATAATAATAATAATATTATCCCATGTACTAACAGGATCATCACATATATATCGAAACCCCATCATGGGGAAGCAGTGTATCTTTAAGGAACACAGGATGTAACAGGTGGTCATACTCGATAGTAAGTCAACAGCCATCATATATGTATATGTGTGTGTGTATATATATATATATATATATTCTAGGGCGGGTAAAATTCCCGAGATCCATGGACGAGTTCTCTCCAACGGTCTCTGCCCCTCATTATCGCTGCCATGTCCTGCGTCTCCAACATACCAGTGTCTGTCCTTAGCATACGTTAACCTTGGTCTTCCTCTTCCAGTGTGTCCATGTAGGGGCTCCCACAGGAGCACTGAGTGCAATGTCAACTCTGGATGTCGGTGAGCGTGTGTATATATATATATACACACTTACATATATATATATCCTGAATTTTAAACTAATATTCTCAATTTGGACCAATGTCTTTCATTATAAATATGGGAACAAAAGTATTAACCCTTTTAATCTGAAACTGTCCTTGGTTCTACTACAACATACTGTTTGGTTTACAATATTTATATTTATCTAAAAACCTTCCATCATAATTTATGAAAGAACCTTTGTTAAGTTATGTTCCAGATAGCAGCTTAATAATGAAAAATTTTGTTATATTATTAAGGAAGGAAGTCAATCGACAAGATCCCAGATCTCATTTGCTTACTGAGTGGGGTGGACCTCTTGAAATTTGATCATGGAAACAATGTTTCCATTGGTCTTTCCATTGCTGATTCTATCTACTGGTCAGAACTCCTGGCAGAAAGAGCAATATGAAATAAAGCATCTTGCTCAAGGACATAAGGCATTGCCCAGCCTAGGAATCGAACTCACAACCTCATGATGCGAATCTAATTCTCTAGCCACGAAATCCCTCCAAATTCTTTTATTATTATTTTCCAAAATTGTTTGAAAAGTATAGGCAGTATTATCCATTAGAAATATCGTAAGGAAATGGTTAAATGTTATTTTGAGGTTTATGATGTCTGCTTTTTTATTTCATTTTATTTTATTCATTGCTATGATGAACTCCTTTGGTACCACCTGGTCTTCTTCTTCTTCTTTTTCTTCTTCTTCTTCTACCTGTCTAAAACTTCCTCTCTTTCCAAACATACAAAATCTTGTTTTAAAATATTCTTATTTCTGCTGAAACATTCCAACAAAATTTTATGTAAGGATATTTTGTTAAATTATGTTCCAAACAAGAAATTAATTATGACGAAATTAGTTAATTTTTCTAAATTCTACCAAATTCCTGATTATTTTCAAAATTAATTAAATATCATAAACAGTATATCTCATTATAAATATGATGAAAGGGTTAAATTTAAGGAACACAATATTAATGAAAATGGTAAATTACCAGGTGTATAAATTAAGGAATCAGTAATTGAAGACAAAGAAATCATTATTTAAATTAGAATTTTCTGTGAATGTTTAATCACAGAATCTTAGTAATTCTCTAACAGAGTTCCATCAGTTCTAACAAAGAATATTGCAGTTGGTCAATCACTGTAACAGCCTGCTTGTGAAATGTACATGCAAGTGGCTGAGTATTCTACAGACATATGAACCTTTAACATAATTATTGGAAGCTTGTTGAACGAGACTGTACCTGTAATTCAAAGGGTTTTCTGAATCTGCCCAAAAATATGTTTAGGTTACACGTGTCAGTGGAATACTTCACCACTTATACTGTGCTACAAGATGGATTGATTAGCATTGGTGCTATTGTGCCTGGTTCCTGACATACAGCATCATATAGATTAGCATTGGTGCTATTGTCCCTGGTTCCTGACATACAGCATCATATAGATTAGCATTGGTGCTATTGTCCCTGATTCCTGACATACAGCATCATATAGATTAGCATTGGTGCTATTGTCCCTGGTTCCTGACATACAGCATCATATAGATTAGCATTGGTGCTATTGTCCCTGATTCCTGACATACAGCATCATATAGATTAGCATTGGTGCTATTTTCCCTGGTTCCTGACATACAGCATCATATAGATTAGCATTGGTGCTATTGTCCCTGATTCCTGACATACAGCATCATATAGATTAGCACTGGTGCTATTTTCCATGGTCCCTGACATACAGCATCATATAGATTAGCATTGGTGCTATTTTCCATGGTCCCTGACATACAGCATCATATAGATTAGCATTGGTGCTATTTTCCATGGTCCCTGACATACAGCATCATATAGATTAGCATTGGTGCTATTGTCCCTGATTCCTGACATACAGCATCATATAGATTAGCATTGGTGCTATTTTCCATGGTCCCTGACATACAGCATCATATAGATTAGCATTGGTGCTATTGTCCCTGGTTCCTGACATACAGCATCATATAGATTAGCATTGGTGCTATTTTCCATGGTCCCTGACATACAGCATCATATAGATTAGCATTGGTGCTATTTTCCATGGTCCCTGACATACAGCATCATATAGATTAGCATTGGTGCTATTGTGCCTGGTCCCTGACCCTCAACAATGAGGATGGGAATAGACAAGATCAAACCAGACTTTAGTTTACTGCAAAGTTTTACAATTATCTGTCCTTCAGTAAAAATACTATAAACATTTGAATTAACAAAGCTGCTTTTTAGATATTTTCTGCTGAATCATTACAGGATGTTAAGAATTAAGTTGATTTTTGGAACATAACAAAAACTTCTTACATAAACTTATGCTGGAAGATTTTACTATAAATACAAACACTTTAAAATGGGGCAATTTTATGCTATAAAACGAAGGATGGTTTCAAGTAGGTTGCTATAAAAGGGTTATGTGTCATCTGTTACAATTATATTTTTTCAAAAAACAAAATCCCAAAGCTACAACAGTTAACACACACACACACACACACACACACACACACATATATATATATACACACACAACCTTCTGTCTATATTCTTTTCTCAAATATATGATGAACTGTTATGACATGTATGTATGTATTATTGTCATTCATCATCAACATTTTTTTCATACATAGCACTTCCTTAGAAAAGCATTATAGCAAATGCTTTCCCAGGGACCACCACATTGAGGTGAGGTTGGCTAGGTCCCCTTCTGTCTATATATTCCCGGAGACCACCACATGGGGTTGGCTTGGTCCCCTTCTCTCTAGTTACATCTATCAATACATCCCATGTCTTGAGACACATGAGGCAGCCAAAGTGCTCCAATGACCACGGTCAGTTACATCTATTAATACATCCCATGTCTTCAGTCACATCAGGCAGCCACCTTCTTTCTATATATTCCCCAGGGACCACTTCATAGAGGTGAGGTTGGTTTGGACCCCTTCTCTCTATATATATTCCCCAGGGACCACTTCATAGAGGTGAGGTTGGTTTGGACCCCTTCTCTCTATATATATATATTCCCCATGGACCACTACATGGAGGTGAGGTTAGCTTGGTCCCCTTCTATCTCTATATATTCCCAGAGACTACCACATGAAGGTGGGGTTGGCTAGGTCTAGGAACCACCACAAAGAGGTGAGGTTGGTTTGGTCCCTTTTTCTCTATATATTCCCAGGGACCACTCTAAGGAGGTGAGGTAGACTTGGTCCCCTACTCTATATTTATCAACAAAACTACAACAAACAATAAACATATATACAAACTTCTCTATCTCTCTCTCTATATATATAGGAACGAGTAGTCTACTACCCTAAGTATTGAGTACTTTGGTGCGTTATGGTCCACCAGGTTCCTTACCACATTTCCTTCTCTCTCTCTCTCTCTATATATATATATATATATTAATCTCAGCTAAGAAGCCATTCAGTGAAGTTTTAATGTACAACATCCAAACTTGAAAACACAAAGGGAAGATCTTTTTTCACTATCAATGTATCTCCCACTGTTATTATTGTTATTATAAAATACAGTACCAGTAATGCACTGGGGTAAATTTAATCGACTTTCCCTCCCCCAAATTGTTGGCCTTGTGCCTGAATCAGAAATTATTATTATTATTATTATTATTATTATTATTATTATTATTATTATGGAGGCACATGGCTTAATGGTTAGAGCATTGGCCTTACAATCGAAAGGTTGTGAGTTCAATTCTCAGACCGGGTGATGTGTTGTTTCCTTGAGCAAGACACTTTATTTCACATTGCTCCAGTTTACTCAGCTGTAGAAATGAGATGATAGGGACTGGGGTCCATATCATTCCACTGCAAAGTGGTCGTGGAGGTGCCACGGCAAAAGAGCACCCAGCACTCACTGTAAATGAGGTTGGTGTTAGGAAGGGCATCCAGCTGTAGAAATCAAGCGAGAATCAGTTCCCGTCCCACCTTTGCAAGCCGGGAAAAGCGGACATAAAATGATGATGATGATGATGATGATGATTATTACTAGTTTCAAATGGCAGCTCATTAAATGTGGAAAATCATAAGAATATGTTTGGTTTAAGGATACTTTAACATGAGGAAAAGTGGAGATGTGTGGCTTACTGGTTTAATGTTCAGCCCTTGATTGTAAGGTCATGAGTTCAATTCCCTGCAGTAGATTGGGTCCTTGAGCAAGACACTTTATTTCACATTGCTCCAGTTCACTAGTTAGCTGAAAAAAAAATGAGTTGTATCTGTAATTCAAAAAGTCAGCCTTGTTACGCACTGTGCCATACCAAATCTCCCCGAGAACTATATTTAGGCTACACATATTTGTGGAATGCTCTGCCACTTGCATGTTTATCTCATGAGCAGGCTGCTACATTGTTTAAACAACTGGAACACTCAATGGAGGTCCAACAGCAACAACATTAGGAAAAGCTGATTAACCAGAGAAAGCTAACATTAAAACAATGATTATGATGATCATCATCATGTTCCTTGGATAGATGTGATATAGGTACATGATATGGATGGATATAGTACAGGTATGTGATATAGATGGATATGGTACAGGTACATGATATAGATGGATATGGTACAGGTATATGATATGGATGGATATGGTACAGGTATATGATATAGATGGATATGGTACAGGTATATAGTATGGGTAGGTGTGGTACAGGTATGTGATATGGATGGATATGGTACAGGTATATGATATGGATGGATATGGTACAGGTATATGATATGG
>OZ024750.1:30064679-30069679 GCA_964016885.1 Eledone cirrhosa | reverse complement strand
AACTACAGGGTTGCACGTGTTCCTACGGCTAGGTAGTTTAGCTAAATTTGAAGCTGTGATGTTATGTGCAAGGTTAGGAGTCGTAGAGTAAGAAATTTTAATAGTATTTCTATTAAAAATTTTATTATGTTTATGTGTAGGGGGAAAATGCTTCGTAATAAGGGGAAGAAAGATATTAGCTAATGGTGTGGCCACCTCCATATTATATGGTGGGTTATACCAACAAATACGACGGGATCTATTTATTCTGGGTCTATTTTCGTATATGCTACCTTATCGACAAAACCACTCCGAGCAAGAGCGTCATTGTAATACGTGGAATAGTCGTTGAAAATATGCTCGTTAGTAGATATTTGTATACCTATATATGCATATATATATATATATATATATTTATATACATATATATATATATATATTTATATACATATATATATATATATATTTATATACATATATATATATATATATATATTTATATACATATATATATATATATATTTATATACATATATATACATATATATATATATATATTTAAATACATATATATACATATATGGAAAGTTATATTTAAATTGTTGGGTTAACAACGAGTAAATATTTATAACTGATATAAAAGCACTGAACAAGTATTTGGAGTATATTTATGATATTAAATAAATGGAAACTATATTTATAAAACCATATTTATTTCGTTATATATATTTCAGGGATATCATATTAACAATATGTTATGCCATCTTCAGACAAAATACAATATAAACAGTCTTATAAATAAATAGATACGACATACCTTTCAATCACCTTGCATTTGTGAGGTTGATTTGGCAGTAAAAAATATTGTGGACAGTTGTAAAAAGAAAGAGATAAAGAGAGAAAGAAAGAGAAACGAAGAAAAAGAAGAAATGTATGTGACTAAATAGAGGGATATAGAAAGATAGATAAAGAGAAGAACTTCATGTAAAGAAACAGAGAGAAATATATATAGAGAGAGGAAAAAAGAAAGAGATAGATAGAGATAGATAGAGAAATTAGGAAGTTGAGTATCGGTTGATACATTTATTTATTTATTTATTTATTTATTTATTTAGCTCTAGTATTAATGTAAAGAGAGATGTATGTAGTTAAGAGAGAAAATAGCCGTTATATAGAGAGAAAAAAAGAGAAAATGAAACACAACCAGACATAAACGATGCAGAATTTAAAACCGCTATGTTTTATCCGTAGAAAATATTAGTTCGTATAAAACAGGCATTATAATGTAAGTACCAGTATTCATGAATGAGACATGTATCTATAATGTGTGAGAAGTAATGATCTTATGTCTAGTTTTTAAAAATTCATATGTTTATATCATAATTATAAACAAACTCCCAATTCACACGAAAACATTCTCATTGTGCTATAAAAATTCAAGTATACATATATGTGTGTATATATACACATATAAATAGAGTCTATATTAATTTTAACAATACTATTCTTGTCTTTATTCTACATGATTGTCGATCAAGCAGAAATAGAGAACAGATTTCAATATAAAAATAAAAATAAAAATATCAGAGACAAGAAAATAAATAAATAAACAGAAAACTAAAACATTTAATATTAAAAATAAAAAATATTACAAAATATTAAAAAATATTAAAAAATAATACAAATAAAACACAGAGATCAGCCTTTCAAAGTTAATTGACAATATATTGCCAAGATCATCATAAGCATCAGAGTCGAAACAGATAAAACAAAAATTGTTTACCAAATCCTGTCTAGCAGAAATCATTCCAAAAGTTTAGGATACCCATTTGGTCTACATATGTTCTTATATATAATATAGAAGTTTATCTAGTTTAAAATTTAATTCGATATATTTGGAGCATCAGCTTTTAGGGTAGTTTAATTATTCATGAAGAATGTTTTAATAAAAAGAAGAAATCGAAAGATTTATCGGCTAGTTTCATAAATAATTACAAATCAAATCAAAACAAACATAACTACATTTTAAATTTAAATTTATATTTAAACGTTGAGTTCAATCTATGTCTGCAGCAACTGAATAAATTTGTCCGTAGATTAAGGGAATTTTTAGATTTTAGTATAAAGAATATCTCCTCCGCACAGAGGTCACATGTCTCAGAGGATGAATTAAAAGGAATCCCCCTTGAAACTATATTCCAAGTCGTCGAATATCTAACGTTATCATGCCTAAGTTGCCAGAGTACGCCTGATAGTGCTGTTGAAGATTTTTTGGATGGATCTGTGAAAGAATTCTTGTGGTTGTTATAGCGAAGTTTAAATTCCGTCGATGTAGAACCAACGTAGTTAAAAGAATTAATGTCCGTTTTAACATTACAGTTGTATATTATATTTTTAACTAAGCAGTTGTTATTTAACGGACATTTAGATCTATCTACAGTTACATTTGTTAACTTGGATATTATTTATGGTATTATCGCTAGGTTTTAAGTTCCTGTTATTTATTCTATTAATATTTTGCGCTAAATTTTTGGTGGATGAGTAGGTTAGTTTTATAGTATGTCTATTGAAAATTGAGTGATACCTATGTGTTCTAGGGAAGCGATTATCGAGAGCTTTAAAAAATAGTTTAGCAATGTGGGTTTTAATGTTTAGTGAGAAAGGGGGGGCAAACCATATTATATTCCTAGTTCTATTTCTTTTATGGCTTTTGGAATTATTGTAATGCTTTCTATTATAGTTGTTAAGGTTGTGGCCATAATTAAAATAGTTGTTATTTTGTTTAATTTGTTTATCATTATCTATGTACATAATTTTATCACTATATCCTGCTCTAGCTAACGCTTCATTGTAATAATGGGCTTTTTCGTCGAAAATCTTTTTATTAGATGAGATTCTAGAGATACGTGATTGAACAGAGTTTACTATAGTATTTTTAACAGATTTGGGGTGGTTAGAGTTAAAGCTGACATAGTTTAAGTTTTCATTCAACTTGTGAAATGGATAGTGAAGACATGTGTTGAGATTTAATGTTATAGCTAGGAAGTTGACTATTCTATGGTTATTCTCAATTTCTATTTTTAGATTAAAGTGATTAAAAAATTGTGTAATTTGTTTTCTTTTTCTATTTAGTTCAGAGTTAATATTATCAATAAGTAAAAGCATGTCATCTCTATATAAACCTCCGGTAGTACCAGGTATTTTCCTATGCAGCGAATTGATTAAAAATAAGCCCACAAGGTCAGTTACCTGAGCTGAGTCGGATGATCCCAAAGTAATGTCAAAATTGTTATCTCTATCTGCTCGGGTCCATAGTTGGTCATTAAATTCTATCAATGTTTTCCTAGCCGATCATATAATGTGCATTTCATTGCTAGTTAGGTCTGTATGTTTGAATGCGTAATTTAGTGCCTTATTTAGTAGATTAGGGGTAATGGAAGAATAATAGTTAGCAATATCAAGTTGAATAAACTTATTATTATTGTTATATTTAATTTGCTTAAACCACTCAACAACCTCACCAGTTCCGTTCCACAAGCTCAGGTTAGGTAAACAACTCAAGTTTTTAATTTGCTGTATCACCCTGTCAAGAATGTTTTTGCTTAGTTTACCCAGGTCCGATTTTGATGGTGCAATCAATCTGACTGGCAAGTCATTCTCGAAATTTCTCTTATGATCTTTCATATTGATCTTCGGTTTCCTGGGCACGAAAGGTTGTGTTCTGTTCTCGATTTCCAATATTGAAATCTGTTCTCTATTTCTGCTTGATCGACAATCATGTAGAATAAAGACAAGAATAGTATTGTTAAAATTAATATAGACTCTATTTATATGTGTATATGTACACACATATATGTATACTTGAATTTTTATAGCACAATGAGAATGTTTTCGTGTGAATTGGGAGTTTGTTTATAATTATGATATAAACATATGAATTTTTAAAAACTAGACACAAGATCATTACTTCTCACACATTATAGATACATGTCTCATTCATGAATACTGGTACTTACATTATAATGCCTGTTTTATACGAACTAATATTTTCTACGGATAAAACATAGCGGTTTTAAATTCTGCATCGTTTATGTCTGGTTGTGTTTCATTTTCTCTTTTTCATTTTCTCTTTTTTCTCTCTATATAACGGCTATTTTCTCTCTTAACTACATACATCTCTCTTTACATTAATACTAGAGCTAAATAAATAAATAAATAAATGTATCAACCGATACTCAACTTCCTAATTTCTCTATCTATCTCTATCTATCTCTTTCTTTTTTCCTCTCTCTATATATATTTCTCTCTGTTTCTTTACATGAAGTTCTTCTCTTTATCTATCTTTCTATATCCCTCTATTTAGTCACATACATTTCTTCTTTTTCTTCGTTTCTCTTTCTTTCTCTCTTTATCTCTTTCTTTTTACAACTGTCCACAATATCTTTTACTGCCAAATCAACCTCACAAATGCAAGGTGATTGAAAGGTATGTCGTATCTATTTATTTATAAGACTGTTTATATTGTATTTTGTCTGAAGATGGCATAACATATTGTTAATATGATATCCCTGAAATATATATAACGAAATAAATATGGTTTTATAAATATAGTTTCCATTTATTTAATATCATATATATACATATATATATACATATATATATATACATATATATATATATACATATATATACATATATATATATAAATATATATACATATATATAAATATATATACATATATATATAAATATATATACATATATATATATATATAAATATATATACATATATATATTTATATAAATATATATACATATATATACATTTATATATATATATATATATATATATAAATATATATACATATATATATTTATATAAATATATATATATATATATATATATATATATATATATATATATATATATATATTTATATAAATATATATAAATATATATACATATATATATATATATATATATTTATATAAATATATATAAATATATATACATATATATA
>OZ024750.1:30004679-30052179 GCA_964016885.1 Eledone cirrhosa | reverse complement strand
ACGTAATCAAGGTATACGTAACCGGGGGACTAAAACACAAGCACACACACACTATACTACCAGACATACTAATAATAGAAGTTCACCACCAAATAAATCACGTTGTAGAAAGTATATCTGGTATAATCCTATTTTTAATGCCTCGATTAGTACAAAACTATCTCTTTCATTCTTTAAATTAATCAATAAACACTTCCCTAGTTCCCATAAGTACAGCAAAATTCTGAACTCCAAAACTATTAGACTATCATACTCCACGGCACCAAACCTTGAAGCATACATAAAAAAACTTAACTTAAGGCAATTAAACGACTCTACAAAACAAAACATTTTAGTAACAGGTGGGCAGAACGCAATATCTGCCTCCCAACCACTAAATGGGAGACGGGTATTGTACAACCCACCTGTACCGCTATCACAACCTATCCATGGTATACCCGCTACCCACAACAAAGCATGTAACTGCCATCTACCTGAAAGATGTCCATTGCAGAATGAATGCCTAAAGTCCAACATTGTTTACCAATGCACGGTTGAATCGGACGACCAGAAATGGTATTATATCGGATCTACCACCACATCGTTTAAATCTCGCTGGTACCGTCATCGATTCTCAATCAAACATCAGAATCACCGTTTTGTGACCACGCTCGCCAACAAGACCTGGCAACTCCGTGAACACAACCAACAGTTCACCTTAAAATGGGATATACTTTCCAGCGCAAATGCATATCGGAGTGGTTTGAAGTACTGCAGGTTATGTAACCTTGAGCTATTTTACATACTAAAATCCAAAAACAAACTACTTAACGATAGAATTGAACGATCATTATACTGCAACCACAAACTAAAAGCTAAATTCTCTCACTATAAAATAACTTAACATTCGAACCCGTAACTACAACACCACTTTCTAGCTAACAACCTTCTCTTCTCCCCCACACTACAAGACAATACACTGCTTATCACTATACATGGTAACTCAGTACAATTCCTAGATTACTACTACAAAACCAAAAGTTCACTCACCACATATACTTTATCTGTCCCCTCTCTACCTATATATCTCTCTCTACATCCATTACACTCTCTCTCTCTCACCTTTGACCTACCTCCCTCTCAACATCTATGAACTTGACCTCTGGGGCAATAAATAATTCCGACCTCAACTATCTACGCATCTCTCCAAAAGTAACTAATAAAACCCCTACCATAACATTTTGATTAAGATATCTACAAGCCACTCTCTCCTACTTCTCCAACCCCTGCATATCTTTCCTTCTCTCTCCATCTTCCCTACTTTTCTCTCTTCCTGTTCCACTCTATCTTCCCCAACAACCCCACTTAAGGGTTTTTACATTGTATATTTACCATTCTGCTCTGAGGAAACAGTGGTCACAGCATTGGATATTCGAGTTCTGCAAATACTTGTGAATTTGCACGTAGCGGAACTAGGCTGCAGTACCACCGTGGAAACACTTGTAAGCACACGGAATAAACTACCTTTTTATGATGTCTACCTGTCATTATTCATTCTTTATATACACTCCGGAATACTGAAGGATCAGGAACTAAGTTTCTTGAACAATTCTTCCATAACTCGTAGAGTAACCTCTTACCGTACGTCAACCATATCCAGTGTAGTAATTAACCATCACTACATCTTGGATAATCCTATACCTAATATATATATATATATATATATATATATATATATATAATACATATATAAATTCATATATATATATATTTATTAAAATAACAGACTAAAGTTTAAGCAAAGAATCGCTGCTTTCACCCTTAATGGGATCTTCTGAAACTAAAAATATCAATCTGTGAACGCAGAAGTAAATATTTCAAAAAACATTGCAACCGAAAGAAGACAGGAAAGTGATACTTTTGTTCGTGGAGCCGTTCCCTGGCAATGAACGAAAAAAAAAAAAATTAATATGTCCCACCCTTGCATGCAGGGAAAAGTGGACGTAAAATGATGATGATGATATATACATAAGCGAGTGTTGAAGTCTGCTTGAAGCATAATAAAAATAGTCCTTTTGGAAGCCTCAACAATGCAGATGGGTAAATCTCTGGGTAACAGAATCAGGTGGTAATGAGAGAGAGATGTAAGTGGAAGCATAGAAAGAGACATAGAGAGCATAAAAAAATGTAAAAAATAATAACACAAGATAGAGTTACCTCGGAAGTGATTTATTAGTCCCTATATTTTGGATCCATCAACTGGGGGTTTTTCGAGGGGAAAAAAGTTTGTGTCAGAGAAGGACAACACGTGGCCTTTGCTGTTTATCTGTCTATTGAACACTGTTTAAGCCTTACCCAAACCAGCATGGTAAAAACTTAACAAATTTGATGACGATAAAGATGATGACATTTTGTTCTTGAATTAGAATCAGCATTTAAAAAGAAAGATTTTAAATGACATAATTTTCATAAACCCAGTACAATGCAGTAGAAATATTTAAAAGCAAATGATAAATTATACAAAAACAAAATAATGTTCTACCATGTATATTTCAACATAATATTTCAGGGCTAGACCCTATTTTCAAATGTAAAATGAAAATGGTTCAAAACATAATTGGAAATGAAAACAAACAAATATAGTATATATTAAAAGTATATCTTTAATAGGCTGAGCAGTAAAAATAAACAATTTTGTTTTAAGGCAAATTATACATTTATAAAATCAAAAAGCATTACCTTCAAATATTGAAAAATGCTTTATTGTAAAATAACTTACCCTAAAATAGCCTGGAAAGATATTTAGCAATAAAATATTTTCATTGCATTTTTTATGTATGTGTTTGTTTATTTATTTATTTATTTTTAGATTTTATTTTTACAAATTAGAAAGTACTGACATGGAAATAAACCAATCAGAAGTAGATTTTTTTGCCTTTTACAAATTTTTTAATCCACCACCAATTCTAAGAGATAATGTATGAAATTAAAGCCTGTCTGAAGCTTAGAGACTTGTAATGTCAGAGCTTAATGTGGTTTAAATTGCTGTTATGTGGCTGTGGTAAGACTCTCCTGGATGGAAAGCCAGTCCATTGCAGGTTTAACTCCCAGCTGAAACTACCAGTCATTTTTAGTTGAGTTGACTGGATCAATGAGAAATGAAGTGTTTTGCTCTATAAAACAACATGCTACCTTATATGGAATTCTAACCCATAATATTACGACTGCAAACCTAATAACCAGGTAGCAGTGCCTTCACATTAAAATGACACTCTTGTGGAATTATTTCATCATTTAAAGTTTCATGCTGGGGTTTTAAATGATGGTCAACACAGATGTGGCACTATTAACCCTTTAGCATTTACATTACCACAAAAATACAATAGTATATATATATAGAGTAAAGGTTTTATGTTACATAATTAACTCACATAATATAATATCTACGAGATTTTATTGTTATTTATTGTGAGAACAATACCTTAATGTCAATATGAATGGCCAGTTGCAGTCAGTTTGAACAGAAAGAGGTGAGAGAATTCTGGCCGGATACAGCCGGTTTAAATGCTAAAGGGTTAAGGTGTACATGGAACAGAAATCTACTTATTTTAGTTTTATTGCTTTAATTCAAAATGATTGGCTGATTGATAGGAAAGAGATAAGGTTAGTGATTGATAATTTAAACTTTCATCAATATTTCAATGATTTATTTTTATTGTAAAAATATATGAAAAATGTTATTTCAAATTTTTTGTTTTAAATATATGAAATAAGAAGAATATGAAGGCACATGATCTGAATGACCCTCTGTATTTCCTTTTGCCAGTTGGTGGACTGCTAATGATAATAACCAGCTGAAATACTTGGAGATTTGCTTAAACCTTTTAATACCAACCCACCTGAAACCATCCCTTAGTTTTACAATACAAAACTGCTTATTTTAAAGTGTTTATACCTATTTAAAAACCTTCCATCGTAATTTTATGTAAGAACCTTTGTTCAGTTATGTTCCAACGCTTAGTCATATTACTAAATCCTTTCAATTTCTTGATTATATTCAAAGTTATTTGAAAATTATAGACAGTGCCTTTCATTAGAAATATGGTTACAAAAGATTCTTTCATTAGAAATATGGTAATGAAAGTATCTCTGCCATGCCTATCACCATCTCTTCTGAGTCTCAAAGCACAAGGATTTTTCTAGTGACTGGAGGCAGGATTTGAACACAGAATGAACAAATATACTGCAAAGCACCCCATCTGTCACTAACATTCCCCAAATCGACCACTCTTGGTTGTTCCTATATTTATAACAAATACTTATTGTATGTGTGTTGTAATGACCACAATGATACTTTCCAATGAATCATTGTCAACCTAGTAGCATTTTGGTAGAATGGTGGACTTGGTGTTAGAATAGTAGACTTGGTGCTGAAATAGTTGCCTATTGCGAAATCTTACGAAAATCCTTCAATATATTCATTTGTGTGTTCTAAATTCTACAGTATTTTTATTTTATAAACGTTTTCATGAACATAGTGTAAATTAGTACACTGGTATATAGTACAGTAATGTATAGTATACTATTGTATAGGAGTATATTAATGTATATTAGTTTATTGTATTTCCATTTTGGAATTTGTGTATCATGTAGCATGAAAATAATTAATGTTAATATTTTAACCCTTTAGTATTTACATTACTCTATATACTATTGTATTTTTCCCCGGTAAAAGCTTTATCTCATAATTATCTCACATGATATTGAATCTATGAGATTTTGATATTTATTTATTTTGAGAACAATACCTTAACATAAGTATGAGTGGCTGGTTACAGCCAGTTTGAACAGAAGAAGGTGAGAGAATTCTGGTTAGATATGGCTGGTTTAAATGCTAATGGTTTAAGTCCATTTTTTTCATAATTGCAGAGGTTGGGTGAAGTCTGGGGTTTATCTCAAGTTCATGGACATTAAGTATCTGAGAGTATAATATTGTCCCCTGGATAGGAAGCCAGTCCATTGCATATCACCCCCCCCCCCTGCTTCTGGTATTCATTTTCAACTGAATGAACTGCTTTGCTCAACAAAAACAGAATATAATATCTTGTCTGTGAATTGAACCCATAACCTTATGGTTGCGAGTCCAACACCCTAGCCACTGAACAGGTTGGATTTAGACATTAGGGAGGGACAAGGCTATTCAGGTTGGGGAGGGAGGGGGGTCATACACAAAATTAGAATACACAGCAACCCTCCCCCCAATTTTTACATATAAAAGTTAGGTTGGCGCAAGTAATTGGAATTGAAAAGTTATACAGGTATTAAATTAAACAATTATAAAATGAGTTTTGTTCCACTGGACATTTTGGCCAGGTAAGGACAAAAAGGTTTAAATATACAGCTTACAAAATAATTTAACCTTTTTAGTGCTAAACCACCCAAGACTAAAAATCTTATTTTATAGTGTTTAACTTTAAATTAAAACCTTCCATCATACTTTTTCTAAAAACCTTTGTTAATTTGTTTCAAACACCAGCTTAACCCTTTAGCATTTAAACTGGCCATATCCAGCCAAAATTCTTTCACCTCTTTCTGTTCTAACCAGTCGTAACTGGCCACTCATACTGATGTTTAAGGTATTGTTCTCAAAATCTCAGATTCAATATTACGTGAGACAATTATATGAGGTAAAGCCTTTACCACAATACAATAGTAAATATAGAGTAATATAAATACTAAAGGGTTAAGAATGGTTTCTGATTTAGATGCAAGGCCAACAATTTTGTGGGGAGGTGAATGTCATTTAAATCAACCCCAGTGCAATACTGGTACTTTATTTTATTGACCCTCATAAGGTTGAAAGGCAAAGCTAACCTCAACAGGATTTGAACTCAGAAAGTAAAGAGACGTAACTCTGTGCCACAAAAGTTATATACCAGCATCATCAACATCATTGCTTAACATCCGTTTTTCCTGCTGAGAATTATTGGTTGTGGAAGTCATTTTAGCTGTTAAAACACAAAAACATTGTTTTATATTTATTTTTATCTTGGTGTCAGACTTTTCATAGCACTCTCTGTAACCTGGCCATTAACACAATTCCACTGTAGTTGAAACTGTGTCAATGGCCAGGTTCCACTTCAGTGCATTTGAAAGTTTGACTCCAAGAAATAAATTATAAATATTAAGTTGACATTTTGTTTGTTATTTAACATGGCACTTCCATGCTGCAATTGTTTTAAAACAGTCTCAGATCAAAGCCAAAATTATGTGTGCATGTGTGTGTGTTTGTATCTGGTTTAGAATAGGTACACCATATCCCCATGGTTTAGTGTCAGGAAAGGCATCAGGTTGTAAAACATTGCCTCCAAAAGTCCCATCTAAGTCATGCCAGCATGAAAAACAGTGTCAAAATGATGATATAGTGGTTGTGTAGGTGACATGACAAAAAATGCCCAGCACACACTGTAAATGTAGTTGGTGTTAGGTGATAGAAATTACATGCAGCTGTAGAAACCAAGCCAAAACCAGTCTTGTATGAGCAAGTCATGATCATAAGACCTGGCTTGTCTCACAATGGGGCAACTTTTCTAACCCATGCTAGAATGGAAAATTGACATTAAACGGTGATCATGATGGTATATATAATAATCATTTTTATACACCCACTCACACATATATATATGCATATGAAGGATGACTGTTGCATAAAAAGTTGTAGAGCACTAAAAGTCGATGGAAGCCTTGGAGTGGGGAGACCCAAGACAAGGTGATAAAAGCTGATCTTGCCTAATTAAACCTCTCAAAGGCAATGACACAGGAGTGAGACCTCTGGTGTTACTCAGTAATACAGAAGACCCGACTTCCCACGGGTACATGCCGAAGCTGGAGCATACAGACAGTATGGCCCCACTCCCCTCCCACTGTAAAGTGGTCGTGTAGGTGTCACAACAAAAATCACCCAATCCACACTGTAAAGTGGTTGTGTAGGTGTCACAACAAAAATCGCTCAGTCCATACTGTAAAGTGGTTGTGTAGGTGTCACGACAAAAATCACCCAGTTCATACTGTAAAGTGGTTGTGTAGGTGTCACGACAAAAATCACCCAGTCCATACTGTAAAGTGATTGTGTAGGCGTCACGACAAAAATCACCCAGTCCATACTGTAAAGTGGTTGTGTAGGTGTCACGACAAAAATCACCCAATCCACACTGTAAAGTGGTTGTGTAGGTGTCATGACAAAAAAAATCACCCAGTACTCACTGTAAATGAGGTTGGTGTTAGGAAGGGCATCCAGCTGTAGAAATCAAGCCAAAATCAGTTCTGTATGAGAAAGACATGGTCACCTGACCTGGCATTGCCCACAACAGGACAACCCGTCTAACCCATGCTAACATGGAAGAGTGGACATAAAACAGTGATGATGATGATATTTAGGTATTACATGTAATTTAAGTAATATTTTTATATTCTGATTGCTTTTGAACCTTATAGTATTTTATTATATGGTGGATTGGCAGTATCGGTAGAGGGTCGGACACCATGCTTTGCAGCAAAAAAGAGTTATGTCCCTTTATGGTCTGAGTTCAAATCCCGCCGAGGTTAACTTTGCCTTTCATCCTTACAGGGTCGATAAAATAAAGTACCAGTAATACACTGGGATAATTGCTGGCCTTGTGTCAAAAGTAGAAACAATTATATAATTAATATTGTTTTCTGTTTGTGCTGGGAAATAGGGTTTTTCACATCTTATTTCCATTGAGCTCTCTACAGAACAATGAAATGGAGATGTTTTTATTTCGATTTATTAAGAAAAATTAAAAGACATTTCACCATTCTCTGCACAGCCCTTAATATGGGAAAATGCTACAAACCATTATTCTGATGTGCTAATAATTCTACCAATCTATAAAAACTTAAAATCATATTTGGCAATTTGTGAAACAACTAAATAAATTATATCGTGGAAAAGTAATTTCAAACATTTAAAATATCCACTAAATGTAAAATAAGTCTGAAGTTTGACTCAAGCTCGAAGCCTCATTAAGTCAGTGCTTACCCCAATTTCCATGGCATTAAGTAACAAAGTACAAGATTCATTTGCACCTAGACAGGACACCAGATTATTGCAGGGTTAAACCCCCAGCTTTTGCTGGTACTCATTTTCGGCTGAATATACTGGAACAACAGTAAATGAAATGTTTTGCTCAAGAACACAAAACACAACCCAGTCCAGGAATCGAAAGTTACAACATTATAATCGTAAGACCAAGGCCTTGTAACCTCATTAAAAAACCTACAAAAATTGTTTAAATTCTCTATATATTCATCACTTATTTAGAGAATTCTATTTGGCTGTATGTGATGGTAGTTTAAAACATGGATCAACCACTTAGTTTAGTAGAGATCCACTTTTGATGGACCAACCACTTAGTTTTGTAATGATCTATTTCGATGGATCAGCAACTGAGATTTGTAATGGTCCACTTCTGATTGAGTTTTACTTTTGCCCATGTCCATATGTCCATATTTCTATTATAACATAAAAAAAAGGTAAAACTGTCTTAAGCCCAAAGGCACATCAAACTAGAGCTTATCCCAGATTCATTGGCGCTAAGCAACTGAGAGTACAAAACTACCCCTGTACAGGACAGCAGTCCATCACAAGGTTATCTCCCAGCTGCTGCCAGAATTCATTTTTCCAGCTGACTGAACTGGAGCAATATGCAATAAAGGATCTTGCTCAAGGACACAATCATGGGCCAAAACACTAACCACTAGGCTGTATGCCTTCGTGTGTTAAATCATATCTTACATACAAAAAAAAATAATTCAAATGGTTTGAGGGCCTACTGTTGTTGAGCCTTTGCTTAAGAAGAATTTTAAAATAAATTTTCTCAACGTAATTTATTCGGGGGGGTGGGGGATATATTTACAAATAAACTTTAGAAATAGATTCAAAATTAGGAGGTCTTCAATAATTGATAAATTAGAAAAGAAAATTAATGAACATGAGTATGATTTGTCTTTTGTAAATCACTGAGGCTAATTAGTTTTTAACACCTTTTATATTAATACCAACAATTAATTAATGTTAACATAATGTAGTAATTAATGATTTCTAATTAAGGCACATAGCCAACAGTTTGTTGGGAGGGAAAAGTCAATTAAATTGACCCTAGTACGTGACTGGTACTTTAACTTTTTTTACCCTAAAAGGATGAAAAGCAAAGTTGAATTTGGCAGGAGTCCAGGATAAATACCGCTAAGTGTTTGTGAGATATTGTAACGATTCTGCTAATCAACCTCCCTTAATATTATAATTAAATAATTAGTGCCAATATATTTAAAGCAGTGAGCATCAAAAATTTAATTAGAAATAATTATGAAGTGAAGTAAAGACAGCTCAATGACACTATTTTAATCATTTTGAGAAAAATGGGAGACAACTCTGGACATGTGTTTTTGGTCTTATACCTCCTCAGTGAAGCTGACTTCAGTATATTTGCCAAAGTTGGTTTGAAAAATTAGCTTATTTAAAAAATAACTGGACATTTAAAATGAACAGTGAGCATGCATCTTACACAGTTCGTTAGTTCTCTAGCCCATGTGTTATTCAAAACCCACTTATATTTAAGAACCTTTTATAAAAATGAATGTATGTATGTATGTCAATGTTTTTGGAGGAAGTACAATGTCAAATTGTTTGCAGGTTGAGGAAACCTAGGAACAGAATGATGAGTTTTCTCCCTTATATTATATTAGAGTAATAAAGATTCGTGTGGAAAAAGATGTTAAGAGTTTTAATGCTTTTTCAAATTAAAAAAAAATAATTTCCAACAGCGTAGTTTCAAAACCACGACACTTGGTTAAATACCATTGAAAGTAGACAATCAGAATTACATACTAGAATTTTATGTCTAACTTGTCTACATTAGAGAAAAATGTATTCTATGTTTATTTAACATGTATGAAGTTTTAGAAATTATCACCATATTTTTTACTAATAATAGAATTATCATTGAAAATACAAACTTTAAAAATACCTTTGCTCTGTATTATTTAAATTCTTTTTCATTTTAGAAATATTTCTTTTAAATTATGAAAAATAAAAAAAAAAGGGAATTGGTTATTAAAGTTAATTTATAAAAATAAAAAAAAACTTGCTCAAGAGCAAAAGTTTTCCTATCATGGCTCGGACTTGATGGCTATATTTTGTTGGCCATTGTGTGGACTTAAATTGTCACAAGATTTTAGAATGACCTCTCAAAAGTTTTTTTCATGAAAACACATTTTTGCAGACACACACAGTTACATATGTATGTGTGTATATATATATATATATATATATATATATATATATATATATATATATACATACATACATACACACACACACACTTGTATGTGTATGTATATGTGTATATATATACATATATATATATATATATATATATATATATACACACACATGTATGTATATACATATATATATATATATATACACACACACATATATACATCTATATGTGTTAGGTTGTTGCTAAATTCATGTTGCATTTCATCTGCTCATCTTTGACCCACAATGAATTATTTATATTTAATAGTTGTATTATTATTACAATCCTGGTGGTGGATTGGCAACATCAGTAGAGGGTGAGACGCCATGCATAGAGTTACGGCCCATTAGGTTCGAGGGTGAGACGCCATGCTTTGTAGCATAGACTTACGGCCCATTAGGTTCTGAGATCAAATCTCTGCGGTTAACTTTGCCTTTCATTCTTATGGAGGTTGATAAAATAAAGTACCAGTAATACACTGGAGTAATTGCTGGCCTTGTGCCAAAATTAGAAAATTATTATTACAGTTTCTTTGTTCGGTTTCTAACACTGGAGATATTACATTCTTACCTCAGTTCACTACCAGTGAACTGAGGTAACACCCCTTATTTTTCAAGTACCCTCCGGAATATTCCAGCTGTTCCAAGGAATGATGTCTTTTGTAAGTGTTCCATCCATATTTCAATCCTATTATATATATATTTTTTTTTCAGGCACAAGGCCAGCAATTTTGAGGGAGGAGAAAATCAATTAAATCAACCCCAGTGCATTACTGGTACTTTATTTTATTGATCCTGTAAGGATGAAAGACAAAGCTAACCTCAGCAGAATTTGAACTCAGAACGTAAAGGGACGTAACTATGCCGCGAGCCATGGTCTCCGATGCTCTACCGATTCTGCCAATCCACCCCTAATACTATTATTAAATTTATTTTATTTTTTTTGCAGGTATTTTCAAAAATTTACATTTAATAACATTTTTGATACAACAGAAATTATGCAACATGTGTGTGTGTGTGTGTGTGTGTGCATATATCTATGTGTACATGTGCGCATATTTGTGTGTGTGTGTGTGTGTATTCCTGTGTGTGTGCATGCATGAATGTGTGTGTATATCTGTCTAAGTATGTATCTGTGTGCATATGAGCTTATGTGTATGTGTGCGCATCTGTGTATATCTGTGTGTCTATATCCGTGTATGTGTGTGTGTGTATGTCTATATCCGTGTATGTGTGTGTGTGTATGTATATATCTGTGTGCATGTGTGTATGTATATGTGTGTGTATGTGTGCATGTGTATGTGTGTGTGTGTATGTGTGCATGTGTGTGTATGTGTGCATGTGTATGTATGTGTGTATATATGTGTATGTGTGCATGTATATGTATGTGTGTGTGTGTATATGTGTATGTGTGTATGTGCATGTGTATGTGTATGTATGTGTGATTTTAAGGTAGAATATTGAACTCTTGTTAGGAAATGTTTTATAAAATATGTTAAAGTTGTTTCAGAGTCCAATAATGAAATTGGTGAATTGAGGTCTCAGTTGTTTCGTTAGTAAATCCAATTAGAAGGAACCCACTGTGTCTCGTTGCTCAGTTCATCAATAGCCTCACGTAATGACTGGTATGATTGATTGAAGTCATCATTAATGATAATCTGGTCGAAATAACTCTTATAGACTTGTTCTATCTGCACACTTTCATCAACCATTTGCAGAAAATCTTCCTCCTGTGAGTTAAACAAGAAAACAACAAAAAGTTAGCAGACTGTATTATATATATATATATAAGACACCAAAAATTTAGACAGTAGAAGGAAGACGCAGAAGTGGTAGACCATGTAAAACATGGGCGGAGGTAGTGAGAGCAGACCTCAGATTGCTGAAACTCACCGAGGAGATGACGAAGGACCGTGGCAAGTGGAGAGATGCTGTGCTTAAGAGGACCTGTCCCAGTAGAAGGAAGACACAGTAGAGGTAGACCATGTAAAACATGGGTGGAGGTGGTGAGAGCAGACCTCAGATCGCTGAAACTCACCGAGGAGATGACGAAGGACCGTGACAAGTGGAGAGATGCTGTGCTGAATAGGACCCATCCCACCCTTGCAAGCAGAGAAAAGCGGATGTAAAATGATGATGATGATGATGTGTGTGTGTGTGTGTGTGTGTTAGGTAATTCCTAAGGATTAGCAAAGGAAAAAAGAGTGCTCTATGTATAGAACAGAGCTATTTAATTAGAAAGTGAACAACACAAAATATAACTACTCCATTACCAAAGGTTTCTGGGTCCCAGACAATAATATATCCAGAAACCTTTTGTAATTATTGTAATTATTAAACCTTTTGTAATTGTTGAAATTATTAATATTTTTAATGAATCACTCAAAATTCTTCATTAATTAATTGAAATTGAATGAATTTCATTAGAAATAAAGTCACAAAAGGTATAAATGAAAATTTACATATTTAAATAGAGGAAAATATAAAAACAACATCAAACTTACTGTTTTTAATTCCAAAGCTCTTCCCTGTCAAATAAAATAACATATGGTAAGAATATTTTAATTTGATCTTTTAAACTAATTTGTTTTTTCTCTTTTCAAAATACAGAAATTTTCTGGCAATTACTATGATACTATCACAGACAATGATCTATTTTTGGAAACATTGAATAGATACCACGTTCTTCCTCGCCTACTTATTCCTGAGAGGTCGTGAGGGCAGAGTCCTCAAACATTCCTTCTAGTGGGTTCTACCAGAACCAACTGATCCAGCTGGATACCCAAGTGAGATCAGCCAAGCCCATGGATGTTATCCAACCATCCTGCTCGGAGTCTACCCCTGGTCTCCTGCCAGTTGGTTTTGCCCATAAAATCTGTCCAGCAATTCTTTCCCGAGACATTCTAACCATATGCCCAAAGTATCGGAGCTGTGATCTCTCAATTCGGAGAAGTAGCAGCTCTACCTGGAGTGACTTTCTGATCTCTATCGAGTAACGTTCCTCCAAAGACCCTTTGGAGGAACCTCATTTCGGCCGCTTGTATTCGCGATTGTATTCTTTCAGTCATTACCCAAGATTCATGACCATAGGTAAGAGTTTGAAAATTAACCTAGGGTTAAGCCTTTAGCCTTTAAACCGGCCATAACCGGTCAGAATTCTCTCACCTCCTTCTGTTCAAACTGGCTGTAACCAGTCACTGATACTGATGTTAAGGTAAATAACATCAAAATCTCATAGAATCGATATTGTGTGAGATAATTATGTAAGATAAAACCTTTACCAGAAAAATACAATAGTATATATAGAGTAATGTAAATGCTAAAGGGCTAAGTTATGTTCCGAACACTAGCTAAATAATCGTTTCTACTTTAGGCACAAAGCCAGCAATCACCCAGTACATTACTGGTACTTTATTTTATCGACCCCGTAAGGATGAAAGGCAAAGTTAACCTCGGCGGGATTTGAACTCAGATCATAAAGGGACATAACTCTATGCTTCAAAGCATGGTGTCCGACTCTCTACCGATACTGCCAATCCAACACTAGCTAAATAATGAATTATTTGAATACCACAGGCAGTTTATTTTATTAATCACAGAGTTAAACACACAGCTATTGCAGGTAGTTATTTTCAGCAACTGGAACATGAAATGAAGTGTTTTGCTCAAGAACACAACACACAGCCCAGTCTAGGAAGTGAACCCATGATGCTTGGAATGGAAGTTCAACATTTTAACCACTAGTGTATGTGTGTATGAGTGTGTGTGAGTGTGTCTGTGTGAGTGTGTGTGTGTGTGTGTGTAGGGCTTCTGCACAGTCTCCATCTACCAAATTTCACTCACATTATTGAAAATCAGTTTTACAATTGACCACTTACCCTGTATCCTCTAGCTTGTTTGCCAATCTCGTGCATCTCCCTCAACACATCAGCACTCGGGGCAGCTATAAACACAATGAAGGGCAGGAAAGCTGCAGTTTTCAGAGTCTTCAATGACTGAAGAATAGAAGTGAAGCAACAGAAACCATTATTATGATGTCAAAACTAAATAAAGTGGGATTTGATAAATAATAGATATGGTAGGGTATGGTTCCGTAAGTCCTGATGGAGTTGTTTGGGTGCCATATTGACATTCAGTATTTCTTGGGCATTTTAAGCTTGGCAGAGCTCAGCCCTCTCCAGGCTTGAGTACAGCAAATTTCTTCCAGAGAAGGATAGAAAGTGAGTGAGGGGAAATGAGAAAGATATATATATATATATATACACATACATACAAGGTCTAAGAGGACTCTTCACTCCATAAAATGGTAATACTGATACCACAATAAAATGCCCCCAGCCTACTTTGTAAATTAGTAGTGCTGGTACTACAATAAAATGCCCCCAGCCCACTTTGTAAATTGTTAGTGTTGGTACTACAATAAAATTTACCCAGCCCACTCTGTAAAGAGGTAGTGCTGGTACCACAATAAAATGCACCCAGCCCCCTCTGTAAAGTGGTAGTGACAGTGCTATGATAAAAAACAGCCAGTCCAGCCTTTTAGGTGGTTGTGGTGGTACTATGATAAAACTACACCTGGTACATGCTAGGATGTGATTAGTGTTAGGAAGGACATCCAGTCAGAGAAACCATGCCAGAATAGAGCTCCGACGCCTGGCAACTGACTTCGTAAACACCCACAAAATTATTAACCATCTTGCCAACAACAACCCTAAGTACCTTTTTGATTTCCATGTGTCTAACACACGTGGGCATGCCTACAAAGTCAGAAAACAGCACAGTTCCCATGACTTTCGGAAACCTTTTTTAAGGCTCAGAGTTGCTGAAGCATGGAACAAACTACCTGCATCAGTTGTTAACTGTGGAGACACTGCATCCTTTAAAACCTCCATGCTTCCCGAGATTTGCCAACACTACACCTAATGTTCCCCCTCCATACACATACACATACACACATGTATATCATAACTCATACACTATACACTTCCCTGACATTTGTATATTATTCTATGTACTATACATTCACCTTTGACGACTTGTAGTGCACCTGAGCACTTTACACAATTTCATTATTATTATTATATATTACATTCTCTTTAAGAAAGTCACTTACAGTTGGGTTAACATCCAACACACACATCTTTGAGGTACTTATAACATCTGATATGGTATCAATCTTGGTACCATACAAATTTCCATTGTATTCACCATGTTCCAAAAATTTCTCATTTCTTATTTCATCTTCCATTTCTTCACGTTCCATGAAAAAATATCCTTGGCCATGTTTTTCCCCATCACGAGGGGCCCTAGAAGTATCTAGAAAAAGAACAAAAATCATAATAGGGAAAATAAAATCTTAGTTGGTATTTTCCAATGTTGTTAATAAAATGTAGTTTTCTTGAAGCATTGTATATAATATATAATGTGGAAAGTGATATATGTAAGAAGGCTAAATAATGATTTCTACTATAAGCACAAGGCCAGTAATTTTGGGAGAGAGAAAAGTCGATTAAATCAACCTCAGTTCATTACTGGTACTTTATTTTATCGACTCCATAGAGATGAAAGGCAAAGTTAACCTCGGCTGGATTTGAACTCAGAACGTAAAGAGCCATAACTCTATGCTGCAAAGCATGGTGTCTGATGCTCTACCGATACTGCCAATCAACTGCCAATATGTAAAAATAATTGTTTCTACAATTATTAAAAATAATTAAAAATAATTATTAAAAATAATTGTTTCTACAATTACCCAGTACATTACTGGTACTTTATTTTATCGACCCCGTAAGGATGAAAGGCAAAGTCAACCTCGGTGGGATTTGAACTCAGATCGTAAAGGGACGTAACTATGCTGGAAAGCATGGCATCCGACCCTCTACCGACCTATTCTAGGCACAAATCCAGTAATTTGGGAGAAGGAAAAGTCGATTAAATCAACCCCAGTGCATTACTGCTACTTCATTTTATTGGCCCCGTAAGGATGAAAGGCAAAGTTAACTTCGGCGGGATTTGAACTCAGAGTGTAAAGGGTCGTAACTATGCTGAAAAGCATGGTGTCCGACACTCTACCGATACTGCCAATCTACCGAACTAAGAAGGCTAAATAATGCAAAATGGAAGGTAAGATGAAGGCAATGAAAAAAGTTAGTTACCTGGTAATATCTTTTTCTTTTAGTTTCTTTCGTCCTAATATTTCGGGACTTAAAATTTCCTTAAAATTCTCAGAGTTCCTTATACTCTGACAAAGGGAATTTTAAGAAACAAACAAACAAACAAAAAAAATGATTACCAGGTGACTAACTTTTTTGTTACCTTCATCTTACCTTCCATTTTGTATTGTTTAGCTTTCTTACATATATAACTTCTCCACATTATATGTGTGTGTGTGTGTCACATTATATGTTATCGGTAGATTGGCAGTATCGGTAGAGGGTCGGTGGATTGGCGGTGGAGAGGTGGTGGATTGGCGGTAGAGGGTCGGTGGATTGGCGGTGGAGAGGTGGTGGATTGGCGGTGGAGAGGCGGTGGATTGGCGGTGGAGAGGCGGTGGATTGGCGGTGGAGAGGCGGTGGATTGGCGGTGGAGAGGCGGTGGATTGGCGGTGGAGAGGTGGTGGATTGGCGGTGGAGAGGCGGTGGATTGGCGGTGGAGAGGTGGTGGATTGGCAGTATCAGTAGAGGGTCAGTGGAGAGGCGGTGGAGAGGCGGTGGATTGGCGGTGGAGAGGCGGTGGATTGGCGGTGGAGAGGCAGTATCGGTAGAGGGTCGGTGGAGAGGCGGTGGAGAGGCGGTGGAGAGGCGGTGGATTGGCGGTGGAGAGGTGGTGGATTGGCGGTGGAGAGGCAGTATCGGTAGAGGGTCGGTGGAGAGGCGGTGGAGAGGCGGTGGAGAGGCGGTGGATTGGCGGTGGAGAGGTGGTGGATTGGCGGTGGAGAGGCGGTGGATTGGCAGTATCAGTAGAGGGTCAGTGGATTGGCGGTGGAGAGGCGGTGGATTGGCGGTGGAGAGGCGGTGGATTGGCGGTGGAGAGGCGGTGGATTGGCAGTGGAGAGGCGGTGGATTGGCAGTGGAGAGGCGGTGGATTGGCAGTGGAGAGGCGGTGGATTGGCAGTGGAGAGGCGGTGGAGAGGCGGTGGATTGGCGGTGGAGAGGCGGTGGAGAGGCGGTGGATTGGCAGTGGAGAGGCGGTGGATTGGCGGTGGAGAGGTGGTGGATTGGCGGTGGAGAGGCGGTGGATTGGCAGTGGAGAGGCGGTGGAGAGGCGGTGGATTGGCAGTGGAGAGGCGGTGGATTGGCGGTGGAGAGGCGGTGGATTGGCGGTGGAGAGGCGGTGGATTGGCAGTGGAGAGGCGGTGGAGAGGCGGTGGATTGGCAGTGGAGAGGCGGTGGATTGGCGGTGGAGAGGTGGTGGATTGGCGGTGGAGAGGCGGTGGATTGGCAGTGGAGAGGCGGTGGATTGGCAGTGGAGAGGCGGTGGATTGGCAGTGGAGAGGCGGTGGATTGGCAGTGGAGAGGCGGTGGATTGGCAGTGGAGAGGCGGTGGATTGGCAGTGGAGAGGCGGTGGATTGGCAGTGGAGAGGCGGTGGATTGGCAGTGGAGAGGCGGTGGATTGGCGGTGGATTGGCGGTGGATTGGCAGTGGAGAGGCGGTGGATTGGCAGTGGAGAGGCGGTGGATTGGCGGTGGAGAGGCGGTGGATTGGCAGTGGAGAGGCAGTGGAGAGGCGGTGGATTGGCGGTGGAGAGGTGGTGGATTGGCGGTGGAGAGGCGGTGGATTGGCGGTGGATTGGCGGTGGAGAGGCGGTGGATTGGCGGTGGAGAGGTGGTGGATTGGCGGTGGAGAGGCGGTGGATTGGCGGTGGAGAGGTGGTGGATTGGCAGTATCAGTAGAGAGTCAGTGGAGAGGCGGTGGATTGGCGGTGGAGAGGCGGTGGATTGGCGGTGGAGAGGTGGTGGATTGGCAGTGGAGAGGCGGTGGATTGGCAGTGGAGAGGCGGTGGATTGGCAGTGGAGAGGCGGTGGATTGGCAGTGGAGAGGCGGTGGATTGGCGGTGGAGAGGCGGTGGATTGGCGGTGGAGAGGCGGTGGATTGGCGGTGGAGAGGCGGTGGATTGGCAGTGGAGAGGCGGTGGATTGGCAGTGGAGAGGCGGTGGATTGGCAGTGGAGAGGCGGTGGATTGGCAGTGGAGAGGCGGTGGATTGGCAGTGGAGAGGCGGTGGATTGGCAGTGGAGAGGCGGTGGATTGGCAGTGGAGAGGCGGTGGATTGGCAGTGGAGAGGCGGTGGATTGGCAGTGGAGAGGCGGTGGATTGGCAGTGGAGAGGCGGTGGATTGGCAGTGGAGAGGCGGTGGATTGGCAGTGGAGAGGCGGTGGATTGGCAGTGGAGAGGCGGTGGATTGGCAGTGGAGAGGCGGTGGATTGGCGGTGGAGAGGCGGTGGATTGGCGGTGGAGAGGCGGTGGATTGGCGGTGGAGAGGCGGTGGATTGGCGGTGGAGAGGCGGTGGATTGGCGGTGGAGAGGCGGTGGATTGGCGGTGGAGAGGCGGTGGATTGGCGGTGGAGAGGCGGTGGATTGGCGGTGGAGAGGCGGTGGATTGGCAGTGGAGAGGCGGTGGATTGGCAGTGGAGAGGCGGTGGATTGGCAGTGGAGAGGCGGTGGATTGGCAGTGGAGAGGCGGTGGATTGGCAGTGGAGAGGCGGTGGATTGGCAGTGGAGAGGCGGTGGATTGGCAGTGGAGAGGCGGTGGATTGGCAGTGGAGAGGCGGTGGATTGGCGGTGGAGAGGTGGTCGAGAGGTGGTGGATTGGCAGTATCGGTAGAGGGTCGGATGCCATGCTTTCCAGCATAGTTACGTCCCTTTACGATCTGAATTCAAATCCCGCCGAGGTTGACTTTGCCTTTCATCCTTACGGGGTCGATAAAATAAAGTACCAGTAATGCTCTGGGGTAATGGCTGGCCTTGTGCCTAAAGTAGAAACAATTATATGTTGTTGTTGTTGTTTATCTCATGGTTTTTTTACACTGCATCCTTTAAGGCCTCCATGCTTCCCGAGAACCAACACTACAGCTAACACATACACACATGTACTTCCCTGACATTTGTGTATTATTCTATGTACTATACATACACCTTTGACGAGTTGTAGTGCACCTGAGCACTTTACACAATAATTTCATTATTATTATTATTATTTAAATTGGAACCCTTTAATAATGGATAGTTTTGTTTTATACAACTGGAATTGGTTTGGGACAAGTTAGTACCAAAAGGGTTTTGTTATTGTTAATCAGTTACTTGTAAGTCTCAGTATATCACTGGTACATCAGTGGTAAGAAACTTTTAGGAGTGTTTCGGCCCCATGCCCATGCCATTTTACCATCAATATTTTTTGTCACATATTTCTTGGCTTATATATGAGTAATTCTTAACTTCTTAGCCATGTGACACACACACACACACACACACACACACACACACACACACATACACACAGACATACACACACACAGAGAGACACACACACACACACACACACACACACACAGACAGACAGACAGACACACACACAGACACACAGACATACAGAGACACAGGCGGACAGACAGACATAGAGAGACACAGGCAGACATACATACAGACAGACATACACAAAGACAGGCATACAATCAGACAGACACACAGACATACACACAGAGACAGGCATACACACATTCAGACATACATACACAGACACAGGCATACAGTCAGACAGACACACAGACATACAGAGACAGGCATACAAAGAGACACAGGCATACACACATACAGACATACATACACAGACATACACAAAGACACAGGCATACAGTCAGACAGACACACAGACATACACAGAGACAGGCATACACACATACATACACAGAGACACAGGCATACACACATAGACATACACAGAGACACAGGCATACACAGACAAACACACACACAGACACAAACAGTGTTTTTTTTAATTTACTAAATTAGAATTCAAATGTGTTATGAATGATTTAATTATTTAATTAGAAACATTGACAACATACAAACAATTTTAAGAGAATAAAATTGAAAAAAAAAAAGTTAAAAACAATCTGTACATCATCATCATCGTTTAACGTCCATCTTCCACGCTTGCATGGGTTTGGACGGGAATTTACCCACTTGAGGCAAGATTGGTTGTCTTGCTCGTATAGGACTGTTTGGTGGGTTTTCTATGGCTGGATGCCCTTCCTAACACTTCTTCCACGCTTGCATGGGTTTGGACGGGAATTTACCCACTTGAGGCAAGATTGGTTGTCTTGCTCGTATAGGACTGTTTGGTGGGTTTTCTATGGCTGGATGCCCTTCCTAACACTTCTTCCACGCTTGCATGGGTTTGGACGGGAATTTACCCACTTGAGGCAAGATTGGTTGTCTTGCTTGTATAGGACTGTTTGGTGGGTTTTCTATGGCTGGATGCCCTTCCTAACACCAACCACGTTTACAGCGTGGACTGGGAGGTTTTTACCGTGTTACCTACATGGCCACATTACAGCGTGGACTGTGTGTTTTTTTGTCGTGACACCTACACAACCTCATTTATTTTGGATTGGATGTTGTACATGTTTAGATATAAAGATCTTAATGAGGATATAAAGAGAATGAGAATTATAAGGTAAGAAAAATAAAGATATGACTGTGTGACCACGTAGTCCCCAGCACTGTATTTTTACCTATAGTAGTTGTTAGATAATGGGTTTGACAGAGCAGTTTAAATAATTGAGGGTTTAGGGCAGGGGTCAGCAGTCTACGACCCACGAGAACTGATGCCCAATGAGTTGTTTATTTAAAATCTAAATTTATTGTAATATGAGAGACGAGTCTTTCAAATACAATAACATTCTTCTACAAATTTTCTGATTCACTCTACCTAATGTCCACCACACCACCACTGATTCACTCTACCTAATGTCCACCACACCACCACTGAGTCACTCTACCTAATGTCCACCACACCACCACTGAGTCACTCTACCTAATGTCCACCACACCACCACTGAGTCACTCTACCTAATGTCCACCACACCACCACTGAGTCACTCTACCTAATGTCCACCACACCACCACTGAGTCACTCTACCTAATGTCCACCACACCACCACTGAGTCACTCTACCTAATGTCCACCACACCACCACTGATTCACTCTACCTAATGTCCACCACACCACCACTGATTCACTCTACCTAATGTCCACCACACCACCACTGAGTCACTCTACCTAATGTCCACCACACCACCACTGAGTCACTCTACCTAATGTCCACCACACCACCACTGAGTCACTCTACCTAATGTCCACCACACCACCACTGAGTCACTCTACCTAATGTCCACCACACCACCACTGATTCACTCTACCTAATGTCCACCACACCACCACTGATTCACTCTACCTAATGTCCACCACACCACCACTGAGTCACTCTACCTAATGTCCACCACACCACCACTGAGTCACTCTACCTAATGTCCACCACACCACCACTGAGTCACTCTACCTAATGTCCACCACACCACCACTGAGTCACTCTACCTAATGTCCACCACACCACCACTGATTCACTCTACCTAATGTCCACCACACCACCACTGAGTCACTCTACCTAATGTCCACCACACCACCACTGATTCACTCTACCTAATGTCCACCACACCACCACTGAGTCACTCTACCTAATGTCCACCACACCACCACTGAGTCACTCTACCTAATGTCCACCACACCACCACTGAGTCACTCTACCTAATGTCCACCACACCACCACTGAGTCACTCTACCTAATGTCCACCACACCACCACTGAGTCACTCTACCTAATGTCCACCACACCACCACTGAGTCACTCTACCTAATGTCCACCACACCACCACTGAGTCACTCTACCTAATGTCCACCACACCACCACTGAGTCACTCTACCTAATGTCCACCACCAACCGAATGTGAACACTTTGACAGCAAAATCACAATTAGAAATTCATCCCATACGCAGGGCTCCGCACATCATTTCTGCTCACACAACACAAAAATAACAACAATAATAATTGTTTCTACTTTTTGGCACAAGGCCAGCAATTAGCCCAGTGTATCACTGGTACTTTATTTTATCGACCCTGCAAGGATGAAAGGCAAAGTCAACCTGTGGTGATGGTGGTAGTGGTGGTGGTGGTGGTGGTGGTGGTGGTGGTGGTGGTGGTGGTGGTGGTGGTGGTGGTGATGGTGGTGGTGATGATGATGGTGATGGCGATGATGGTGATAATGGTGGTGATGGTGGTGGTGGTGGTGGTGGTGATGGTGATGGCGATGGTGATGATGATAATGGCGGTGGTGATGGTGGTGATGATGGTGATGATGATGATGATGGTGGTGATGATGATGATGGTGATGATGATGATGATGGTGATGATGATGATGATGGTGAGGATGGTGGTGGTGATGATGATGGTGGTGATGGTGGTAGTGAAGGTCTGAGACTATACTAGTGTCATCCATTTTCTACACTGTAATGTGCCTGACAAGTCGTCTAGGTCTGAGACTAGTCTGGTGTGAGAACCACCACATCTAGCTCATACATACCATTTTTTTAGCATGGTTTCTAAACAATTCTCTACTTACGAGGCATGGCAGCAGCAAATAACCTAGGATCGTTCTTTAGTAGCCGCTCTTTCAGTGATCGGCGCCCAACCCCTGTTGCACCAACCAGTACCAAAGTCTTTCGCTGAAATTGGGGCATTTTTATGACTTCTTCATAAATCATCAAGTCACAGGCATCAAAATCTGAAAGAATAAATGTATCATCATCATCATCATCATCAATGTCAGTTTTCCATGAAGACATAAGATCAGTCATTTATCAGGGTCCAAGTTTAGAGGGGTCAGAGAGACATCATCTTGCTCACACGTTCCATATTTCAAATAGTTTCTACAGCTGGATCCTCTTCCTAATGCCAACCATTTTACAGAGTGTAATAGGTGCATTTCTATCATACGATGGCACCAGCACAAGAGAGGTTGTTATGTCTTTGATGTGACAAGACCAAAGTATTATTGATCTTATATTCAATCAATCATTGATAAAATGTAGTTACACTATCATCGTCATCATCATCCATTCTTTTTCCCAATCTGGCATGGGTTCGATGGGTTGTTACAGTACAAGTTCATTAATATTTGGAGATACTGCTCTTCGAGGGGGGTCAGAGGACCAAAAATCTTACTTCTAGACTCCATATTTGGCATGTACACATGCTCTCATCTTCCCCACTCCCATCACTGCTTTCTCAACCTGAGTGAAGATGACATGACACAGTGTCTAACTTATGTCAGTGAGATGTGGTCATCAGACATGTCTAATCTCTGGACATGACACAGTGTCTAACTTATGCCAGTGAGATGTGGTCATCAGACATGTCTAATCTCTGGACATGACAGTGTCTAAGCTATGCCAGTGAGATGTGGTCATCAGACATGTCTAATCTCTAGACATGACAATGTCTAACTTATGCCAGTGAGATGTGGTCATCAGACATGTCTAATCTCTGGACATGACACAGTGTCTAACTTATGCCAGTGAGATATGGTCATCAGACATGTCTAATCTCTGGACATGACACAGTGTCTAACTTATGCCAATGAGATGTGGTCATCAGACATGTCTAATCTCTGGACATGACACAGTGTCTAACTTATGCCAGTGAGATGTGGTCATCAGACATGTCTAATCTCTGGACATGACACAGTGTCTAACTTATGCCAGTGAGATGTGGTCATCAGACTAGTCTAATCTCTGGACATGACACAGTGTCTAACTTATGCCAATGAGATGTGGTCATCAGACTAGTCTAATCTCTGGACATGACACAGTGTCTAACTTATGCCAATGAGATGTGGTCATCAGACTAGTCTAATCTCTGGACATGACACAGTGTCTAACTTATGCCAATGAGATGTGGTCATCAGACTAGTCTAATCTCTGGACATGACACAGTGTCTAACTTATGCCAGTGAGATGTGGTCACCAGACATGTCTAATCTCTGGACATGACACAGTGTCTAACTTATGCCAGTATGGAAAATAAACATAAAACAGTGATGACGATGATGTTTCTATGGTTGGATGTACCCCCTCCCCCTCTGGGTAACATTAAGTATGGAGAGATCATCTATAAAACAATATTTTTAAAGAGAAGAGAAGAGAATTACATGGAAGTTCACTAGAATATTATACCTTTGTTGTTCTTCATATTGTATTTCACCTTCTTCTTCCTTCTGAAACCACAAACTGAAGTTAAAAAAGAAATGTAAAAAACAAAGCAAAAAAAACAAACAGTATTATTTAATGTGATGGAGTTATAGAAAGACGAAACATATCTTTTAGTTTCTAGAAAAGTCTTGAGCCTGGAGGCTCATCAGATTGATGTCTATCCCAGTTTCCCTGGCGTGAAGCGACTGAGGGTACAAGACTTTTCCCCTGGATAAGTCACCAGTCCATCGCAGTGTAAAAGTCTGTTTCAAGCCTCCCCTGGATAAGTCACCAGTCCATCGCAGTGTAAAAGTCTGTTTCAAGCCTCCCCTGGATAAGTCACCAGTCCATCGCAGTGTAAAAGTCTGTTTCAAGCCTCCCCTGGATAAGTCACCAGTCCATCGCAGTGTAAAAGTCTGTTTCAAACCTCCCCTGGATAAGTCACCAGTGCATCGCAGTGTAAAAGTCTGTTTCAAACCTCCCCTGGATAAGTCACCAGTCCATCGCAGTGTAAAAGTCTGTTTCAAGCCTCTCCTGGATAAGTCACCAGTGCATCGCAGTGTAAAAGTCTGTTTCAAACCTCCCCTGGATAAGTCACCAGTCCATCGCAGTGTAAAAGTCTGTTTCAAACCTCCCCTGGATAAGTCACCAGTGCATCGCAGTGTAAAAGTCTGTTTCAAACCTCCCCTGGATAAGTCACCAGTGCATCGCAGTGTAAAAGTCTGTTTCAAACCTCCCCTGGATAAGTCACCAGTGCATCGCAGTGTAAAAGTATGTTTCAAGCCTTCCCTGGATAAGTCACCAGTGCATCGCAGTGTAAAAGTCTGTTTCAAACCTTCCCTGGATAAGTCACCAGTGCATCGCAGTGTAAAAGTCTGTTTCAAGCCTCCCCTGGATAAGTCACCAGTGCATCGCAGTGTAAAAGTCTGTTTCAAGCCTTCCCTGGATAAGTCACCAGTGCATCGCAGTGTAAAAGTCTGTTTCAAGCCTTCCCTGGATAAGTCACCAGTGCATCGCAGTGTAAAAGTCTGTTTCAAGCCTTCCCTGGATAAGTCACCAGTCCATCGCAGTGTAAAAGTCTGTTTCAAGCCTTCCCTGGATAAGTCACCAGTGCATCGCAGTGTAAAAGTCTGTTTCAAACCTTCCCTGGTTAAGTCACCAGTGCATCGCAGTGTAAAAGTCTGTTTCAAGCCTCCCCTGGATAAGTCACCAGTGCATCGCAGTGTAAAAGTCTGTTTCAAGCCTTCCCTGGATAAGTCACCAGTGCATCGCAGTGTAAAAGTCTGTTTCAAGCCTTCCCTGGATAAGTCACCAGTGCATCGCAGTGTAAAAGTCTGTTTCAAGCCTTCCCTGGATAAGTCACCAGTCCATCGCAGTGTAAAAGTCTGTTTCAAGCCTCCCCTGGATAAGTCACCAGTCCATCGCAGTGTAAAAGTCTGTTTCAAACCTCCCCTGGATAAGTCACCAGTCCATCGCAGTGTAAAAGTCTGTTTCAAGCCTCCCCTGGATAAGTCACCAGTGCATCGCAGTGTAAAAGTCTGTTTCAAGCCTCCCCTGGATAAGTCACCAGTGCATCGCAGTGTAAAAGTCTGTTTCAAACCTTCCCTGGATAAGTCACCAGTGCATCGCAGTGTAAAAGTCTGTTTCAAACCTCCCCTGGATAAGTCACCAGTGCATCGCAGTGTAAAAGTCTGTTTCAAGCCTCCCCTGGATAAGTCACCAGTGCATCGCAGTGTAAAAGTCTGTTTCAAGCCTCTCCTGGATAAGTCACCAGTGCATCGCAGTGTAAAAGTCTGTTTCAAACCTTCCCTGGATAAGTCACCAGTGCATCGCAGTGTAAAAGTCTGTTTCAAACCTCCCCTGGATAAGTCACCAGTGCATCGCAGTGTAAAAGTCTGTTTCAAGCCTCCCCTGGATAAGTCACCAGTGCATCGCAGTGTAAAAGTCTGTTTCAAGCCTCCCCTGGATAAGTCACCAGTGCATCGCAGTGTAAAAGTCTGTTTCAAACCTCCCCTGGATAAGTCACCAGTGCATCGCAGTGTAAAAGTCTGTTTCAAGCCTCCCCTGGATAAGTCACCAGTGCATCGCAGTGTAAAAGTCTGTTTCAAGCCTCCCCTGGATAAGTCACCAGTGCATCGCAGTGTAAAAGTCTGTTTCAAGCCTCCCCTGGATAAGTCACCAGTGCATCGCAGTGTAAAAGTCTGTTTCAAGCCTCCCCTGGATAAGTCACCAGTGCATCGCAGTGTAAAAGTCTGTTTCAAGCCTCCCCTGGATAAGTCACCAGTGCATCGCAGTGTAAAAGTCTGTTTCAAACCTTCCCTGGATAAGTCACCAGTGCATCGCAGTGTAAAAGTCTGTTTCAAACCTTCCCTGGATAAGTCACCAGTGCATCGCAGTATAAAAGTCTGTTTCAAGCCTCTCCTGGATAAGTCACCAGTCCATCGCAGTGTAAAAGTCTGTTTCAAAGCTCCCCTGGATAAGTCACCAGTCCATCGCAGTGTAAAAGTCTGTTTCAAACCTCCCCTGGATAAGTCACCAGTCCATCACAGTGTAAAAGTCTGTTTCAAACCTCCCCTGGATAAGTCACCAGTCCATCGCAGTGTAAAAGTCTGTTTCAAACCTCCCCTGGATAAGTCACCAGTGCATCGCAGTGTAAAAGTCTGTTTCAAGCCTCTCCTGGATAAGTCACCAGTCCATCGCAGTGTAAAAGTCTGTTTCAAACCTCCCCTGGATAAGTCACCAGTCCATCGCAGTGTAAAAGTCTGTTTCAAGCCTCCCCTGGATAAGTCACCAGTCCATCGCAGTGTAAAAGTCTGTTTCAAACCTCCCCTGGATAAGTCACCAGTCCATCGCAGTGTAAAAGTCTGTTTCAAACCTCCCCTGGATAAGTCACCAGTCCATCGCAGTGTAAAAGTCTGTTTCAAACCTCCCCTGGATAAGTCACCAGTCCATCGCAGTGTAAAAGTCTGTTTCAAACCTCCCCTGGATAAGTCACCAGTGCATCGCAGTGTAAAAGTCTGTTTCAAGCCTCTCCTGGATAAGTCACCAGTCCATCGCAGTGTAAAAGTCTGTTTCAAACCTCCCCTGGATAAGTCACCAGTCCATCGCAGTGTAAAAGTCTGTTTCAAGCCTCCCCTGGATAAGTCACCAGTCCATCGCAGTGTAAAAGTCTGTTTCAAGCCTTCCCTGGATAAGTCACCAGTCCATCGCAGTGTAAAAGTCTGTTTCAAGCCTCCCCTGGATAAGTCACCAGTGCATCGCAGTGTAAAAGTCTGTTTCAAACCTCCCCTGGATAAGTCACCAGTGCATCGCAGTGTAAAAGTCTGTTTCAAACCTCCCCTGGATAAGTCACGAGTCCATCGCAGTGTAAAAGTCTGTTTCAAACCTCCCCTGGATAAGTCACCAGTCCATCGCAGTGTAAAAGTCTGTTTCAAACCTCCCCTGGATAAGTCACCAGTGCATCGCAGTGTAAAAGTCTGTTTCAAGCCTCTCCTGGATAAGTCACCAGTCCATCGCAGTGTAAAAGTCTGTTTCAAACCTCCCCTGGATAAGTCACCAGTCCATCGCAGTGTAAAAGTCTGTTTCAAGCCTCCCCTGGATAAGTCACCAGTCCATCGCAGTGTAAAAGTCTGTTTCAAGCCTTCCCTGGATAAGTCACCAGTCCATCGCAGTGTAAAAGTCTGTTTCAAACCTCCCCTGGATAAGTCACCAGTGCATCGCAGTGTAAAAGTCTGTTTCAAGCCTCCCCTGGATAAGTCACCAGTGCATCGCAGTGTAAAAGTCTGTTTCAAGCCTCCCCTGGATAAGTCACCAGTGCATCGCAGTGTAAAAGTCTGTTTCAAGCCTCCCCTGGATAAGTCACCAGTCCATCGCAGTGTAAAAGTCTGTTTCAAACCTCCCCTGGATAAGTCACCAGTCCATCGCAGTGTAAAAGTCTGTTTCAAGCCTTCCCTGGATAAGTCACCAGTCCATCGCAGTGTAAAAGTCTGTTTCAAACCTCCCCTGGATAAGTCACCAGTCCATCGCAGTGTAAAAGTCTGTTTCAAACCTCCCCTGGATAAGTCACCAGTCCATCGCAGTGTAAAAGTCTGTTTCAAGCCTTCCCTGGATAAGTCACCAGTCCATCGCAGTGTAAAAGTCTGTTTCAAACCTCCCCTGGATAAGTCACCAGTCCATCGCAGTGTAAAAGTCTGTTTCAAGCCTTCCCTGGATAAGTCACCAGTCCATCGCAGTGTAAAAGTCTGTTTCAAACCTCCCCTGGATAAGTCACCAGTCCATCGCAGTGTAAAAGTCTGTTTCAAACCTCCCCTGGATAAGTCACCAGTGCATCGCAGTGTAAAAGTCTGTTTCAAACCTCTCCTGGATAAGTCACCAGTCCATCGCAGTGTAAAAGTCTGTTTCAAGCCTCTCCTGGATAAGTCACCAGTCCATCGCAGTGTAAAAGTCTGTTTCAAGCCTCTCCTGGATAAGTCACCAGTCCATCGCAGTGTAAAAGTCTGTTTCAAGCCTCCCCTGGATAAGTCACCAGTCCATCGCAGTATAAAAGTCTGTTTCAAACCTCCCCTGGATAAGTCACCAGTCCATCGCAGTATAAAAGTCTGTTTTAAGCCTCCCCTGGATAAGTCACCAGTCCATCGCAGTATAAAAGTCTGTTTCAAGCCTCCCCTGGATAAGTCACCAGTCCATCGCAGTGTAAAAGTCTGTTTCAAGCCTCTCCTGGATAAGTCACCAGTCCATCGCAGTGTAAAAGTCTGTTTCAAGCCTCTCCTGGATAAGTCACCAGTCCATCGCAGTGTAAAAGTCTGTTTCAAGCCTCTCCTGGATAAGTCACCAGTCCATCGCAGTGTAAAAGTCTGTTTCAAGCCTCTCCTGGATAAGTCACCAGTCCATCGCAGTGTAAAAGTCTGTTTCAAGCCTCTCCTGGATAAGTCACCAGTCCATCGCAGTGTAAAAGTCTGTTTCAAGCCTCTCCTGGATAAGTCACCAGTCCATCGCAGTGTAAAAGTCTGTTTCAATAAGTCACCAGTCCATCGCAGTGTAAAAGTCTGTTTCAAACCTTCCCTGGATAAGTCACCAGTCCATCGCAGTGTAAAAGTCTGTTTCAAACCTCCCCTGGATAAGTCACCAGTCCATCGCAGTGTAAAAGTCTGTTTCAAACCTCCCCTGGATAAGTCACCAGTGCATCGCAGTGTAAAAGTCTGTTTCAAGCCTCCCCTGGATAAGTCACCAGTCCATCGCAGTGTAAAAGTCTGTTTCAAGCCTCCCCTGGATAAGTCACCAGTCCATCGCAGTGTAAAAGTCTGTTTCAAGCCTCCCCTGGATAAGTCACCAGTGCATCGCAGTGTAAAAGTCTGTTTCAAACCTCCCCTGGATAAGTCACCAGTCCATCGCAGTGTAAAAGTCTGTTTCAAGCCTCCCCTGGATAAGTCACCAGTCCATCGCAGTGTAAAAGTCTGTTTCAAACCTCCCCTGGATAAGTCACCAGTCCATCGCAGTGTAAAAGTCTGTTTCAAACCTCCCCTGGATAAGTCACCAGTCCATCGCAGTGTAAAAGTCTGTTTCAAGCCTCCCCTGGATAAGTCACCAGTCCATCGCAGTGTAAAAGTCTGTTTCAAGCCTCTCCTGGATAAGTCACCAGTCCATCGCAGTGTAAAAGTCTGTTTCAAGCCTCCCCTGGATAAGTCACCAGTGCATCGCAGTGTAAAAGTCTGTTTCAAACCTCCCCTGGATAAGTCACCAGTCCATCGCAGTGTAAAAGTCTGTTTCAAACCTCCCCTGGATAAGTCACCAGTGCATCGCAGTGTAAAAGTCTGTTTCAAACCTTCCCTGGATAAGTCACCAGTCCATCGCAGTGTAAAAGTCTGTTTCAAACCTCCCCTGGATAAGTCACCAGTCCATCGCAGTGTAAAAGTCTGTTTCAAGCCTCCCCTGGATAAGTCACCAGTCCATCGCAGTATAAAAGTCTGTTTCAAGCCTCCCCTGGATAAGTCACCAGTCCATCGCAGTGTAAAAGTCTGTTTCAAACCTCCCCTGGATAAGTCACCAGTGCATCGCAGTGTAAAAGTCTGTTTCAAACCTCCCCTGGATAAGTCACCAGTGCATCGCAGTGTAAAAGTCTGTTTCAAACCTCCCCTGGATAAGTCACCAGTCCATCGCAGTGTAAAAGTCTGTTTCAAACCTCTCCTGGATAAGTCACCAGTCCATCGCAGTGTAAAAGTCTGTTTTAAGCCTCCCCTGGATAAGTCACCAGTCCATCGCAGTGTAAAAGTCTGTTTCAAGCCTCCCCTGGATAAGTCACCAGTCCATCGCAGTGTAAAAGTCTGTTTCAAGCCTCCCCTGGATAAGTCACCAGTCCATCGCAGTATAAAAGTCTGTTTCAAGCCTCCCCTGGATAAGTCACCAGTCCATCGCAGTGTAAAAGTCTGTTTCAAGCCTCCCCTGGATAAGTCACCAGTCCATCGCAGTATAAAAGTCTGTTTCAAGCCTCCCCTGGATAAGTCACCAGTCCATCGCAGTATAAAAGTCTGTTTCAACCCTCCCCTGGATAAGTCACCAGTCCATCGCAGTGTAAAAGTCTGTTTCAAGCCTCCCCTGGATAAGTCACCAGTCCATCGCAGTGTAAAAGTCTGTTTCAAGCCTCCCCTGGATAAGTCACCAGTCCATCGCAGTGTAAAAGTCTGTTTCAAACCTCCCCTGGATAAGTCACCAGTCCATCGCAGTGTAAAAGTCTGTTTCAAGCCTCCCCTGGATAAGTCACCAGTCCATCGCAGTATAAAAGTCTGTTTCAAGCGTGGAGGTTCATCAGACCAATACTTATCCTGGTTTCCATGTCATGAAGCAACTGAGAGCACAAGACTCCTTCCTGGATAGGATGCCACTCTATCACAAGTTTAAACCCCCAGATATTACTGGTACTCATTTTTAGCAGAGTATACTAGAATAGCACGAAATGAAGTGTTTTCCCCAAGAACACAAACATGCAACCCAGTCCAGGAATCGAACCAACAACATTATGACTAAGTTCAACACTAGGCCACACCTTTTGATTTCCAAGAATCAAAATCAGAAGAGAACTTCAATCTATTTGATAGATATTGATAGTTATACTCTCAAGTACAATAGGTATAAGTGACAAAATAACAGTCAATAGAATGTTGGGTAGAATGTTCTGAGGTTAACTGAGAGGGCATGTACCCTAAAGGTCAGGGGGGTTATGGCTTTTTGCAGGCTTTCTCCAAGAGTGACCCTCAGAAGTCTTCCCTCACCCATTTTGAATTTGCTTTTGTTTGAAAATCTTTTACATGTTTATTGCTTTTGTTAAACAGTTTTTACACACAAACCCCTCATTGTACTGTCTTTAATGTTTTCTTAATGTCAGCCCTATGGCAAATAAAAAAAATCGTTGTTATTAGTGAATTGAGAGCAATCAGTAGAGCGTCGGACAACATGCTTTGTGGCATATAGTTATACCTCTTTACATTCTGAATTCAAATACCGCTGAGGTTAGCTTTGCTTTTCATCCTTACAGGGTTGATAAAATAAAGTACCAGTAATGCACTGGGGTTGATATAATCGACTTTCCCCTCTCCAAAATCTTGGCCTTGAGCCTAAATCAGAAACCATTATTGTGAGAGCAGTGGATTGGCAGAATTGGTAGAGTGTCGGACACCATGCATTGTGGTATTTAGTTACAATTTTTGAATTTCTGATTTCAAATCCGGCCAAGGTCAACTTGGCCTTTCAGCCTTCCAGGGTCAATAAAGTACCAGTAACACACTGGGGTTAATATAATCGAATTTGCCTCCTTCCCTCAAATTGCTCGGATTATTATTAATGTTGTTGTTGATATCATTATTATTTTTATAGGAGGAGGATCTAGTGTCGGTAGAGTGCCCGACAACATGCTTTGTAGCACAGAGTTACGGCCCTTGCCATTCTGAGTTCAAATCCCGCCGAGGTTAACTTTGCCTTTCATCCTTACGGGGTCGATAAAATAAAGTACCAGTAATGCACTGGGTAATTGCTGGCCTTGTGCCAAAAGTAGAAACAATTATTATTATTATTTTGAGAGCTGTGGGATTAGCAGTATCGGTAGACAGCCTGACAACATGCTTTGCAGCATAGAGTTACGGCCCTTTACGTTCTGAGTTCAAATCCTGCAAAGGTTAGCTTTGCCTTTCATCCTTACTGGGTCAATAAAATAAAGTACCAGTAATGCCCTAGGATCAATTAAATCAATTTTCCCTTTATTTTCAAATTGCTGGTCTTGTGCCCAAAGTAGAAACTGTTACTACATTTTGTTATTTACAATTAACTTTACCTTTCATCCTTACGGGGTCGATAAAATAAAGTACCAGTAATGCACTGGTTAATTGGTGGCCTTGTGCCTAAAGTCGAAACAGTTATTTACAATTAACAAAGAAAATACCAAAACAGGACTCACAGAAACTCTTTGATGTGTCATACTCAGGGGAAACAAATGCCTTCCGCTTTTCTTCAAGAGAACGGGATGGTATAATGCCAGCACTTCCTTTACCATCAACTTTACGAGCCTAACAAAATATATTGAGTAATGTTTTTACTTATAAAGAGTTTTCAATATAAACATCTATATATAAATTTCTGCGATTCTGTCACAACACGTACAGAGAAAGGAATAGTTTGATTACCTCATGCTACTCCTCTCTCTTTACGTTTGCTGCCTGCGTGAATGTATGTATGTGTGTGTAAATACATGTGTGTGAATGTATGTGCGTGTTTGCATGAATGTATGTCTGTGAATGTGTATTTTTGAAGGTGTGTATGTGTTTGCACATTTACATTTATATACTTATACATATGTGCATGCAAATGCACAACACACACACACACACACATCAGCGTATGGAAAAATGTCTAGTTAATAAAAATAATGTGGAGCTGGTAAGATGAGACTTAAGTTGAAGAGAGATTACAGACAGTAAAACATGAGTTTTTAAGTCATCTTCCTTGCTAAAGAAAGGGGTTATCCTTGCTGGTCCTATGGTAGTAGGGCCAGACATTCACCTGCTGAGGCTTTAAGTTTGAGACTATATGAAATTTGAGACCCTTTTCCAAAAAAATTTTGGTAAAAATTTTTTTAAATAATTATACATAGAGTTATGACCCCTTTACAGTCTGAGTTGAAATCCCGCCTAGGTTAACTTTGCCTTTCATCCTTGCAGGGTCGATAAAATAAAGTACCAGTAATGCACTGTGATAATTGCTGGCCTTGTGCCAAAAGTAGAAACAATTATTTATTACTAGAAAGTACGTGGCTTAGTGGTTAGAGAGTTGGATTCGCAATTGTGAGGTTGTGAGTTCAATTCTCAGACCTGGAGATGCATTGTGTCCTTGAGCAAGACATTTTATTTCACATTGCTCTTTCTGCCAGGAGTTGTGACCAGTAGATAGTATCATCAATGGAAAAAACAATGGAAACATTGTCTCCTTTGTCCAATTTGATGAGGTCCACCCCACTTGGCAAGGGAATGAGGTCTGGGATCTTGTTGATCAATCAGAGTGAAAGCGATTATTTATTAATGATTATAAAATTAAATTAGTTACAAATTAGTTACTAATTAATTGATTTATTTAATTTGCCGTATAGAAGAAAAAAAAATACAGTTGTTCCCCAGCGGTTATAGGTAAGTCCAGTACTTGGACTGATATGAAACTATGATGATAAAAAACACTTGCCCAAAATGACATGCAGTAAAATCGAATACTTGACTTCATAATTGTTAAGTGAACTTATTAACCACTCAACCACAGACTCAATATCATTCAATGGATATTAGAACAAAATTCAATCTTTCAAGCTCGATTTTAATGGCTGTCTTAATTTCTATGGGAAGGGAGAGAACTTTCAGATAAGACAATCATTTTAGAATGGCCTTATTAATACTTTTAGTCATGTTTTACTGAATTTAAATTTCTGTTACGTTTTAGTTGTAATATTTTAACTTGTTACCTCTTTATTTAGTATTGTCTCTACAAAATAATCAGAGATCATTAAATTATATTTAATTACTTTATATCTAACACTGTTAGATAAAAAGTCATTTATCTGGTGCCAAGATAAAATGCCTCGAATAGTCAATGTAAGGTGGTAGTGCTGGTGCCATGATAAAATGCCCCCAATAGTCACTGTAAGGTGGTAGTGCTGGTACCCTGATAAAATGCCCCCAATAGTCACTATAAGATGGTAGTGCTGGTGCCCTGATAAAATGCTCCCAGTACAGGCTGTAAGGTGGTAGTGCTGGTGCCACAATAAAATACACTCAGTACACCCTGTAAAGTGATAGCGGTGGTGCCATGATAAAACACAACCAATACACTAATGTGGTAGTACTGGTGCCATGATAAAATACACCCAGTACACTCTGTAAAGTGGCTGGCGCTAGCAAAGGCATCCAACCATACAAACTATGTCCAAATAGAATATATGAGTAAAATATGATTCTCTGACCAGTCTAGACTCAGACTATGATAACTCATCCAACCCATGTTAACATAGAAAACAGACGCAGACGTATAACGAGGACAATGATGGCAGTGGTGGTTGTTGGTGGCGGTATTGGGGGTGGGGTTGGTGGTGGTGTTGGTGGTGGTGTTGGTGGTGGTAATGGTGTTGGTGGTGGTAAGGGTGGTGATGGTGGTGGTAAGGGTGGTGATGGTGGTGGTGGTGGTGGTGGTAATGGTTAGTGATGGTGGTGGAGGTTAGTGATGGTGGTGGGTGGTTAGTGATGGTGGTAATGGTGATGGTGGTAATGGTGATGATGGTGAAGGTAATGGTGATGGTGGTTGGTGGTGGTGGTGGTTGGTGGTGATGGCGACAATGAGGTGGTGGTGATGATTTAAAGTGGTTCTTAGCTTACCTGCCACCAGTTAGCATCATTCTGGCACAAAATCTCCAAGATATCTCCATCTTTAAATGATAATCCTGCTTCTTTACAAGGTATCAGTCGATCTCGTGTTGGATCATAATTAAAATGGGTTTTGATAAACAACTAAGAATTGAAACAAATGAAATGAAACAAAAATGAAAGAATACAACTCAACATTTTTAGAAGAAAATCTCAGTTAAATTATAAATATATGAAAAATGGAATTGAGAGATCAGAGCTCTGATATTACAGGCATGTAGTTAGGATGTCTCCAGAAAGAATCTCTGAATTTAGAGATCACAGCTCCGAAATTACAGGCATGTAGTTAGGATGTCTCCAGAAAGAATCTCTGAATTTAGAGATCACAGCTCCGAAATTACAGGCATGTAGTTAGGATGTCTCCAGAAAGAATCTCTGAATTTAGAGATCACAGCTCCGAAATTACAGGCATGTAGTTAGGATGTCTCCAGAAAGAATCTCTGAATTTAGAGATCACAGCTCCGAAATTACAGGCATGTAGTTAGGATGTCTCCAGAAAGAATCTCTGAATTTAGAGATCACAGCTCCGAAATTACAGGCATCTAGTTACGATGTCTCCAGAAAGAATCTCTGAATTTAGAGATCACAGCTCCGATACTATGGGCATGTGGTTAGAATGTTTCAGGAAAGAATTTCTGAATTTAAAGATCACAACTCTGATATTACAGGCATGAGGTTAGAATGTTTCCAGAAAGAATTTCTGAAGAGCGAGATCACAGCTCTGATACTATGGGCATGTGGTTAGAATGACTCAGGAAAGAATCTCTAAATTTAGAGATCACAGCTCTGATACTATGGGTATGTGGTTAGAATGTTTCCAGAAAGAATCTCTGAATTCAGAGATCAGAGCTCTGATACTATGGGGCATGTGGTTAGAATGTTTCAGAAAAGAATTTCTGATTTGAAAGATCACAGCTCTGATACTATAAAGCTCTAGCTTTAAAGAACTCAATTCTTTTCTCTCCCATTTGTAAATTTCCAGGCAACCCCTTTTTTATTAGAAATACGGTATTAGAAAAGGGTTAAAGAAAGATAACGTATTTCTTATGTGGAAAAACATTTTACAGAGAAAAACTAAGTTTCTAGAAAGATTAGACTGAGTTACTTTCAATGTGACCTTTCGATAAAATCAATGAAACAAATGAATATGGAATCTTCAAAAGAAAACAGGTATTTGGGAGAAAAATGTCAAAACCTTTTGCAGACTGTCAGATTCTAATGAAAAGATAAATTGGTTCTATATACTTACACTTTCATGAAAAGACTGTCGTTGCATGTTTGGTACGATAGTCAGAAAAATATCCTCATCAGCATTTTTAATATTATCCATAAGCTGGGATGGTGTATGGACCTCAACTCCGTTAAACTCTTTAATAATATCACCTTCCTGTAAAAGACCTAGAAATATACAACAAAATGGTCATTTTACAATTCACACCTGATATATTTATATTTTTACCATCATTAGCTCAATAGAACAGTGGTCACCAACCGGTGGTCCATGAGAAAAATTTGGACATTTGTAATTTTTATGTTTTATTAATAATAAAACAAAAATAATATTCAGTTAAAATATATTTTATAACCCCTTAAAGAATGTTTTAATAGGTGCATTTCATTAATAATCTTTTTAAAAAATTTCATATTAGTGGTCTGCGGGATTTAAAATTATGAATTTAGTGGTCTATGATGTCCAAAAAATGGTGACCACTGCAATAGAAGAACCTTCAAGGTTATAAGTAGGCAAGTTTTTCAAGGCCTCATTCCAGCATCTACCTAACACCACCCAATATTCCAATAAATCTATCCCTTATTTAACAGCACAGTTCCCATGACTTTCAGAAACATTTTTTTATGTCAGAGTTGCTGAAGCATGGAACAAACTACCTGCATCAGTTGTTAGCTGTTGGGACACTGCATCCTTAAAAACTTCCATGCTTCCTGAAATTCGCCAACATTACTCTTGATATTTCCCCTTCATATACATGCACACATATCTGTGTGTATATCATCATGATACATACACTGTTCACTTTCCTGATATTTGTACATTATTCTATGTACTATAGATGCACCTTTGATGAGTTGTAGTGCACCTAAGCAGTGTACACAATTTTCATTATTATTATTATAAACAGACAACTTTGTCAGGGTCTACATTAGTGTGACAGAGAAGCCAAGTCGTAATAAACCATAATCTTAGATAAGGACAGGTACATTCAACTGAGCACAAAACATCAGGAATGGCAACACCATAGTGTGTGTAGGGACACCTAACAGATTGACTGGAAGAGTCAGTGATCAATATTCAGATGGGTCACCAAGGCACACTGTCAGGCTCTTCTTCAACCATCTACCAACCCAACATCAGCCAATATTTCAATAATCAAACAATCCAATCCTGGGCCTTCTCACTCTTGTTGACTTTCTGTTTGGGTTTGGTCAGGTCAGGGGTATAGCTATACTCACCATGCTTGGCCAATTGCAGGTCGGCGAGGCTATTTAACCCATTGTTGGGTTGGGTGGCCATTGACTCAGAAGAGCTCAGCTACCCTTTTAACAGCTTATGTTTTTTTTTTGTGCTGCTGCAGTTCCAATTACTTCCTCACCAGACCAGGGTCTGGTGAGGGAGCCAAATTAGTTGCCAACCAGTCAACCATGAAGTAGATTGCACTGGATTACATGGTACCACTAGCCTGACCTGACCAGACCATAAAAAGTCTTCAATAAATCTACTTCTTACATAACATGCTGTTGTCTAATAGGTGATTTTACTAACATATACAAATGACTGTCAAGGTCTCTTTCCACCAACCAGTCACTATAGACATTTTGCATACATGCTCATTCATTGATATTAACCAGTTGACTGCCATGTATATTTTACACAACTACAGTTGCTGTGCTGGGTTTTTTTTTCAGTAAAATTACTATTTTTTTTAAACAAACATTTATTAACAACACATATCTGAATGATTGACAAACGTCACATCAATAAACTAGTACCACCATCTAGCTTTGAAATTATGAACTGTTGGAAACTGAGATCATAACTTTGAAGTTATGAACTGTTGGAAAAGAGTTCAAATGTGTTAGGACGAGTTATCTCATCCATGGCACTGAAATGCAAACATATTAAGATGAGTTATCTCGTCTATGGCACTGAAATGCAAACATATTAAGATGAGTTATCTCATCCATGGCACTGAAATGCAAACATATTAAGATGAGTTATCTCGTCTATGGCACTGAAAAGGTTAAAAGAATATGAAAATCTAGAAATCTAAACAGATAATCACTACAACGATAATAGCCTTAGAAAATTGGGTAAAGCACCCCTAGGGATAGAAAGAACTCTGGCCAAGTGTGTTAACCATTATACTAAATGGCAGCTCACAACAGTTTCTGTCTAAATTAAGAACTATAAATATAATTGTTTCTGATTTAGGCACAAGGTCAACAATTTTGGGGGAGGGGAAAGTCGATTAAATTGATCCCAGTACATTACTGCTACTTTATTCTATCAACCCCTTAAGGATGAAAGGCAAAGCTAACCTCAGGAGGATTGGAACTTAGATCATAAAGGAACTTAACTATGCCAGAAAGTAAGTTGTCTGACACTCCACCAATTCTAATGCCAATCCACCAAATAATATTTAAAACTTAACCCTTTAGCATTTAAACCAGCTATATCCGGCCAGAATTCTCACCTCTTTCTAATGAAACCAGCCATAACCTGCTGATCATACTCATGTTAAGGTATTGTTCTCAAAATAAATAATGTCAAAATCTCATAGATTCGAATTATGTGAGATAATTAGATGAGATCAATGTTCACCATGAAAGTACAATAATATATATAGAGTAATGTAAATGCTAAAGGGTTAAACACAATACAAGTATCTTAAGGCAATTTTTCCCACTAAAACAAGGGTCCTTACTGTGAGTTCCATGGTCTCCTCTCCATGCCACCGATGTTGGCACCAGTGATGTTGCAACTCATTTCTACAGTTGAGTAACTGGAGCAATGTGAAAAAGTATCTTGCTCAAGAACACAATACACAGCGCTGTCCAGGAATCGACCTCCCAACATCACGTTTGTAAGCCTGACACTAACCCATGCACCTTCACATGTGTGAGAGAGAGAGAGTCCTGTGTTCAATCGGGGGTAACCACAGTACGTAAGGTACTTCATACTTTGCTTGTAGAGTGCAAACATCAAATTTAATATAGAAATGGCTTCTACAGGGCTAGAAATGTTTCATTTGAAAAAAAATCATCAGGGATGATTTCTTTCGAATGAAACACTTCTAGCTCTATAAAAGTCATTTTTATATTAAACTAGCAGTGGTACCCACCGTTGCACGAGATAAGGTATTTTCGAATGCGGGCCGTCAACAGACCTAATCGTGGAAAAACTGCATGCCTGGACAATATGTAAAGAAAATAAACCGAATACTCTGATGGCTGGATAATCTTTAAGATTTTCCTCGATGAAGCAGGAAAAATGCAGGTTTTCACCTAATGCGGGCCCTAGAGGATCAAGAAAATGAATTTTTTTTATGTGCATAATATGCCTTGAAATTCCGGGAAAATCGGCTAGACGTAATGCCTCAAAAGAGCCCTAAAAAGCTGAAAAAATGAAGTTTTTCACCTAATGCGGGCCCTATGGGATCAAAAAGTTGAATTTTTATGTGCATAACACTCCCTGAAACAAGTAATACACATGTAAAGTTTGAAAAAAATCGGTTGGGTACTTCTCGAGTTTTAGGGATTCAAACTCACAGACACACACAGACAGACAGACATCCTCAGTTTTATATATAGATTATATATATATCCTGAAAATACAGTAGTCAGCTTGATAATGAAATGTGTAAAATAAGATATAAGCTCATGAGACTTCGAGGCAAAGTTCTTATTCAAAGAGTAAAAGAATAAAACCTAATAAAAAGAGTCTTACGAAGTAATTTTGTCTTTGGAAGCACTTCAAAGTTTAGCCTAAGATAACTTAATCATGATTATCATGAAATGACAAGGAAACTAGAGAGATAAAACTATGATTATTTATGATAACGTCTCCCATGTTGAAAGTTGGGAATAAATAGATTTAAAAAAAAAAAAAATGATGTGTTCACTATTTTAACTATTTTTATACAGATGTTATCTCTGTAAACTAAACTGATGTTTGTAAGTGTAAATTTCTAATATATCTTTCATAGATATAGATATAAATATATCCTCTGTGCGTATCTAATTTAGAATGATGGTATGGTCTCGTAACTCCTAATGGAGTCGTGGGGGTGGCGTAGTGGCATAAGGTGGTATAGTATGGTCTCCTAACTCCTAATAGAGTCGTGGGGGTGTTGTAGTGGCATAAAGTAATATAGTATGGCATCGTCTCATAAATCCTAATGGAGTCGTAATGGCATAAGGTGGTATAGTATGGTCCCATAACTCCTGATGGAGTTGTCCTGGGGGTGTAGTAAGGACATATGGTATTTCTTGGGCCTTTTTTATGACTGGTCAAGCCCAATCTTCTTTAGGTCTGAACACAGTGGATTTCTTCCAGAGAAGGATAGAAAAAATGAGAAAGTGATATAGAGGGAAGAAAAAAAAAAAAAAAAAAAAAAAAAAAGAAATCGATCCCAGTACCAGACTGGTACTTTTTTTTATTGACCTCAACAGGATGAAAGGTAAAGTTGACCGTAGTGGGTTTTGAATTCAGAGTATTCAAAGATTTAAGCAGACAGATGGGACGAATACCACAAAGCATTCTTACCCATATTCTAATAGCTCTGCCAATTTGCCTAGTTAAGAACTACTTCTTGTTCTTGCTTGATGAGGCCAGGGTCATCCTAAGCCAGCGATCCCAGAAGCATCGTATTGCATAGACCCAACAAGGTCCACCAGCACCCTCCATCACTGGCAGTCTCTTGCCAGCTCCTCTGCACCCTCCAAGGTGATGTCGAGCCTCCAGAGACCTTCCTTGATGACATCCAGCCATTTGATACAGGGCCTGCCATGTGGCCTCTTCCAGCCTGCAGCCACTGAATCATTCGAGAGTAAGGCCCTGGTAGGATGATCTGGTGGAAAGCAGAGGACATGTTCATACCAACACATGCAACAGATAGCTAATTTAGAACAGGTACACTTTATCCCTGGTGGTTGTGAAAGGTGGCTGGTTGTAAATCATAGCTTCAAAAAGTACCACATGATGTGTATGAGGCTTGCTGTGTACATCCAGTTTAGAATTAAGTACAATAAAAAGCTTGACCCCAGGAAGGGAATCTAACTATAAAACATTGCCTCATAAATGACCCCATGACAAGTATCAAGTCCATCATGGGACTAACAATGCTAATCCCTAATTTTGCAAGAGAAATGGTCTTAATATGCTTGTTGTTACTGTTATATTTTCTAGATAAATATTATATTACTAAACTTAGCAAATTTATAAAACTAAATTTTTTTTGCATATGCTGACGCGTGTGGTGTGTGGTGTGTGTGTGAATGTGGTGTGTGTGCATACATTTTTATGTATGAATATATAAATATAAACAGGCAAACAGACTCACAAACATACATTCACACATACATTTACACAAACACATACACACACTAGTTTTTTCACCATCCCTTACCTTCCATTTACACACATACACATTCATGCAGGCAGCAGACAAAGAAAGAGGAATAGTATGAGGTAGTCAAACTACTCCTTTCTAAGTGTTGTGACAGAATCACAGAAATTTATATCTAGATTGGTGAAGTTTATGGGGATGGAAGATCAGATAGATGCATGGTTAAGTGTTAAGAAGTTAGCTTCACAATCATGAGATCCCAGGTTCAATCCCAATTGAGTGACATCTTTGGTAGACAGAAACTATGTAGATGCCCATCAGATAGTTCTCAGATTAAAAAAGAAAATTCCCAAAATATAACAACTTACCTTGTTTAGCAATTAAGCTGCCAGTCATAATTCTGGACACAACGAGTTCATCATTTTCGTCAAGTTTCACAATAATACCCTAGAGAAAGTAAAACAGAGTTGAAGTGAAAGGTTACATAGGGATGACAAGCTTTCAGAAAGACACTTTATTAACTTCTACACAATATGTTGTTCTGTGTGGACCCCTGACGGCCGGACAATAATCCAGTGAGTGTACAGGTGAAACTCCAGAGTAACAAGGTTCACTACTTAGCCATAATAAATGAATGAATATATCAGTCTTCTCAACAAGAAAAGATGAAAAAACTTGCCTCAACACTTAATTTTTAATTCTTATTAATTCTTTTTAAATGCAATACTCAACATTTCATAAGATGGATTTTACTAATACATCAAAACGAGTTATATTCTATAGACATTATAAAACTCTTTTTTAAAAGAATTGTCCCTCTCAACTTTTCAATATCACCTTGACAAATCAAAGAAAGGAAAAAAAAAAAAAGAGAAAAACATCCATATTTTCCGTGCAATTTCCAATTTCATCTCTTTCTCTCTCTCTATATATATATGGAGGCACATGGCTTAGTGGTTAGAGCATTGGCCTTGCAATCGAAAGGTTGTGAGTTCAATTCTCAGCAGACCGGGTGATGTGTTGTTTCCTTCAGCAAGACACTTTATTTCACATTGCTCCAGTTTACTCAGCTGTAGAAATGAGATGATAGGGACTAGGGTCCCTATCATTCCACTGCAAAGTGGTCGTGGAGGTGCCACGTCAAAAAAGCACCCATCACTCACTGTAAATGAGGTTGGTGTTAGGAAGGGCATCCAGCTGTAGAAATCAAGCCATAATCAGTTCCCATCCCACCCTTGCAAGCAGGGAAAAGCGGACGTAAAATGAAATGATGAAATGATGATATATATCAATGATATTAATAAATGGAAACTATATTTATAAAACCATATTTATTCTATTATATTTATTTCAAGGGTACCAAAACTTTGGTACGCTACTCATCAGATAAAATATACAATTTGTTTCATAAATAGTGACATACCCAGGAATCAGACCTTAACAGTTCAGGTACTGTTTCCATTTATTAATATCATTGATATTATACTCCAGAAAACCTGTCAAGTGCTTCGAATCTGTTATAAATATATTTGTGGAATTACCAACAAATTAAATATCTCTTTGCTTTTATATATATATATATAGATATGAGAGAGAGAGAGAGAGAGAGATAGAGAGAGAGAGGAAAAATGAATCTTATAAGCTCACACCTATGTACGTTTAGCTAGCCTCATATGAGTTTCCATCACATGGGAGGTTTCTTGGATGTTTTAATGATAGGGTCCCTAGTCCAATATATATATATAGGAGGGGGGAGAAAGAGATTCGTTTCTCCTTCCTCTGATTCCCAAAATAAGCTATCTTGGTAGATTTCCTCAGCTAACCACAGTGTTATAATACACTAAAGTGACCCAGCTTTGGAACAGATGTCTATATGGATATAAAGGATTATGTTGACTAAATATTTATCTGCTCTCTTGGGTTCCATCTTTCATGGAAGGTTAAAGTATTTAACTTATTTACAAACATAATTTTATGTAAGAACCTTTGTTAAGTTATGTTCCAAACAACAGCTTAACCTTTTTGATACTGAAATATATGAAAGTGCCACTGGTTTATAATATAAAACTGGTTATATTTATTTAAAATCCTTCCATCATAATTTTATGTAAGAACCTTTGTTAAGTTAGTTCCAAACACTAGCTTAATAATGGAAATGTTGGTTATATTACATTCTTCTTGTGCCAGAGTGACATACATTTCTTGGGTATTTTTAAACCTGGCAGAGCCCATCCTTCTCTGGAAAAAATTGGTTGAGAAGAAGTGAGAAAGATAAAGAGGAAGAATCAAACCCAGTACTGGACTGATCATCATCATCTTTGTTTAATGACCATTTTCCACGCTAGCATGGGTAGGACAGGCTGACCCTTTGGGAGAGAATCAGGTCAGAGGACTGTGTTTTGCTCACCCGGGGCTGATTTTGGCTTGGTTTCTACAGCTGGATGCCCTTCCTAACACCAACCACATTTACAGTGCGATACCTTTTTTTTTATCTACCTTGAAAGGATGAAAAGCAAAGTTGTCTTCAGCAGAGTTTCAACACAGAGCAGAGTTAGAACAAATACCATAAAGCATACTATCTAAATTTCTAATGACTCTACCAATTGAACATCTAATTATGCCACTAAATCCCTCCAAATTCTTCATTATTTTCAAAATTAGTTCAAAATCATAGGCACTGCATTTCATTAGAAATATTGTAATGAAAAGGTTAATTAATTATATAAAATTCATTTACTACATACCAATGGTTCATTTTTAGTTTTCCTTATTCTTACTAACCGAATTGGACCCTCTACCAGGGAAAATACTGGAGGTGGAGGTGAATCAAGCTGGAAGGTATTGAGTTCATCAAAGTTCTTTTTAGATATCTCGTCGTGAGCATTTAACAGTGACTGCAAAGTGAAAGAGATAAAGAAAGAGGTGTAGACATATAAAACAACGGAGTAGGATCTAATTAACATAAGATAGTCCTTCACTAACACACAACACCTAAATTTAAAATTAACATAAGATAGTCCTTCACTAACACACAACACCTAAATTTAAAATTAACATAAGATAGTCCTTCACTAACACACAAGGCATTTCCACAATTGAACACAAGCTACTGTACCAAAGCTGAAGATTCGAAACTGTTGAGGCATTGGCCAATTTCCAATAGGTTTGTTGAAGAATTTGTAGTGGTGGATATTCTGGCATTTTAAGTTCCTAAACCACCTTGCTACTTGAGGGAGCCCCATGAGATGGAAGCACAATCTTTTATTGACTGTTCACTGATCTAGCCACACACACACACACATATATATTATATATATATATATATATATATATATATATATATATATATATATACATATACACATTCTCACATATACACTCATACACACAAACTTACACATACATACACACACACACACACACACACATACATATACAAGACATTACAATGCTAAATGTTATCAGATTAGAAATAGTAAGATACCTGTGTTTACCTATACATGATTGTGTCTAGTTGATTAAAAATAGTAAGATACCTGTGTTTACCTGCACATGATTGTGTCTAGTTGATTAGAAATAGTAAGATACCTGTGTTTACCTGTACATGATTGTGTCTAGTTGATTAGAAATAGTAAGATACCTGTGTTTACCTGTACATGATTGTGCAAGGACCAGACATTAATTAGCTCAAAATCTGGCATCATGCCAATCCATACTTTTACCTGTCCACCTTGCCATTTATGCCACCCCAGGAAGGGGCCAAGGTGCCTCTGTATCCCGGATGAGTTCCCTCCATGGGTGGTGGAGTGTGTGACAAAAACCAATGGAAGGACCTATTGAATAGGAGCTAATGTGATGTCTGGTCCCCACATACATGGTGCCTGCCTTTAGACACTTTACTGACAGACCGTATTTGTGCTGGTCATCTGTGATCACCATGTATCAATGGTCAGTTTGTGACACTGGAGGCACAAGCTAGGTGACTATTAGTCATCTGTGATCACCATGAATGGGTGGTGACCTTTATTTACAATGCTAATGTGGCATTGGTTGGGACCAGTTCAATCCATCCTAGATGAACACAGATTGAAGTGCAACTGTGTGATTATATATAATTAATGAAAAATGGTAGGAATTACCTGTATGTGATAGTGTATAGTTAATGAGAAATGGTAACACACCTGTGATTACCTGTACATGATAATATATAGTTGATGAGGAATGGTAGGAATTACCTGTACATGATTATATATAGTTAATGAGGAATGGTAGGAATTACATGTACATGATTATATATAGTTGATGAGGAATGGTAACACACCTGTGATTACCTGTATATATAGTTAACGAGAAATAGTAACACACCTGTGATTACCTGTACATATAGTTAACGAGAAATGGTAACACACCTGTGATTACCTGTACATATAGTTAACGAGAAATGGTAACACACCTGTGATTACCTGTATATATAGTTAACGAGAAATGGTAACACACCTGTGATTACCTGTACATGATTATATATAGTTAATGAGAAATAACAACACAATTACCTGTACGTAATTGTCATTTAAGATTTCAGTCAATTCTGCAGCTTCTCTATTTGATGAAGAATGTTGAGATAATATCTTTAAGGCATTAACATGAAGATCCAATGATTGGGTGTTCTCAGCTTCTATAGAAGTTTCTTCAAGTTTATCATGTGCCTAAATATAATGCAAAATAAAAGGAAACCATTTTAAAGCAATACAGTCAAAATAATTTGAACTTCGATGGTTCTCGTCAAGATGGCCTTCTATTCATAGCTGAGGCTTTCAGAATGTTTAGTTATTAAACATACTGTATATCTTTAGATATACAAAATTCACATACATGTATGTATACTGCTATGTCAAAGCTAAATTCTAATTCTACTTTAAGTTGAGCCAATTTATACAGTTTTGTATGCAAATGAAGCTAATCAGCCCATTTACACAGGCAAAAAAACTATATATTTTTGCCTATCTGAAAGTCCAGCAGTGGGCAGAGAGAAGCACTGTCCTAATGAGAACCATTTAAGTTTGAAATGCATAGACAATTACCCCCCCCCCCCCCTTGCTTCTGTTGGATTCTGCTGGATGACGCTAGCCATCAGCCTTCTATTCATAGCTGAGGCTTTCAAAATGTTTATTAAACATACTGAATGTCTTTAGATGTACGAAATGCACATACATCATCATCATCATCGTTTAACGTCCATCTTCCACACTAGCATGGGTTTGGACGGGCATTTTCCCACTTGAGACAAGATTGGTTGTCTTGCTCGTGTCGAAACTAAATTCTAAATATATATATTATTATTATTATTACTG
>OZ024750.1:29957179-29999679 GCA_964016885.1 Eledone cirrhosa | reverse complement strand
CATATTTCTGATTAAAGACACTACCCATGTTTTTAACCCTTTCCTTACCATATTTCTAATTAAAGACACTATCCATGTCTTTAACCCTTTCCTTATAATATTTCTAATTAAAGACACTACCTATGTCTTTAACCCTTTCCTTACCATATTTCTAATTAAAGACACTGCCTATGTTTTTAACCCTTTCCTTACCATATTTCTAATTAAAGACACTACCCATGTCTTTAACCCTTTCCTTACCATATTTCTGATTAAAGACACTACCCATGTTTTTAACCCTTTCCTTACCATATTTCTAATTAAAGACACTATCCATGTCTTTAACCCTTTCCTTATAATATTTCTGATTAAAGACACTACCCATGTCTTTAACCCTTTCCTTATAATATTTCTGATTAAAGACACTACCCATGTCTTTAACCCTTTCCTTACCATATTTCTAATTAAAGACACTACCCATGTCTTTAACCCTTTCCTTACCATATTTCTGATTAAAGACACTACCCATGTCTTTAACCCTTTCCTTACCATATTTCTAATTAAAGACACTACCCATGTCTTTAACCCTTTCCTTACATATTTCTAATTAAAGACACTGCCTGTCTTTAACCCTTTCCTTACATATTTCTAATTAAAGACTGCTGATTATTTTCAAATAATTTTGAAAACAATCAAGAATTTTGAAGGATTTACCAACATCGGTAACTTTTTCTTTATTAAGTTGTTGTTTGGAACATAACTTAAATGTGCTGACAAAGAATTATGATGGAAGGTGTTTGGATAAATATAAACACTTTAAAACAAAAAGTTTTGCATAAGTGAATCAAGTGTGGTTGGAAGATAAAGGTTCATATATAAATATAAACACTTTAAAATGAAAAAGTTTTCTATTAAAAACCAGGGGAGATTTTAAGTGGTTTGGTATCGAAACGATTAAGTTGTTTGGAACATAACTTAACCAAGGCTCTGGCATAAAATTATGATGGAAAGTATTTAGATAAATGTTTTAACAGCTTTGTATTATAAACTGGGTGTGGTTTCGGGTGGTTTAGTAACAACACGATTAAGTTGCTGTTTGGAACATAAAACAAAGGTTCTTACATAAAATTATGGTGCAAGGTTTTTAGATAAAAAAATAACTGCTTTAACAGTTTTGTATCATAGAACCAGAGGTGGTTTCAGGTGGTTTAGTATAAAAAGGGTTACATATTTGTTAAAAAAGAGAATGGGTTGGGTAAGAAGCATATCTATTTCGTTTATCTGGGCGAAAAGAAAAATAGAGAGAAAAAGATAAAACTTACCAATACTAAATTCTTCACTTTCTCATCGAGCATAAAATTTTTCAAAAAGTTTAAATCATTTTCATTAGCATCTGCTGAATCTTCTAAACCATCCAAGTTGTTAAGAACTTGTTTAAAGGCCACTATAAATCAAAGGAAGGAATGTAATGAAAAATTTGAGACGACGTGTGCGTATATATATATATATATATATATGCATATATATTGTATTTTGTCTGATGAAGGCATACCATAATTTAATGTGGTATCCCTGAAATATGTATAATGAAATAAATATGGTTTTATAAATATAGTTTCCATTTATTAATATCGTATATATACATATATATATATATATGTACATACATAGTGCGTGTGTGTGTTCGCCTTTTACGCGAAGATGAGTACGTGGCGTGTAAAGCAAATTCGCGTAATTCAAGTTTAATTTTCGGCTAAATAAAAAAAATTAAGAACCACACGCGTTATAGCGCGTTATTTGTGCAAAGTGAATATTTAATAATATTTCTTCAAGACGCGTTAAAGCGAGTTCGCGTAAAAAGCGAATATATAAATATAAGGTAAACAAAAATAGCAAAAATACAAAAGTAACAAAACAAACAGCATAGTACATGGAAGAAATATATTAGTTTAACGCTTGTAATAGCAGGAAGAGAGCCTTTTAATGTTTCGTGCGTGTGCGTGTATATATATATATATATATATATATATATACACACACGTACGTACGTATGTATGTGTCTCTTTCTCTCTCTCTATATATATATCTATTCCACTTATACAAATAGATTTCTTTTACAGCTACAGGTGTATATATAAGATACTGTTTCCTCTATTATAAGACCTACTCCATAATAAGCCATAGCAGGATTTTCATATTTCCATCCAATATAATAAGCCGTATCATCCCGAAAACAAGCCCTGGCGCATTTTTGCGATGAAAATTAATGTAAAAAATAATATAAAACAGACTTCCAGAGTTTTGTTCATTACTAATACATTATTTTAATGATATTGTTTTTAACTCAATAATATATATAATTTATTTTAATAAATTAAGATACGGCTTTTTATATTTATTTTGTTTACATCAGTATAATAATATTTTTATCAAAACTCTTGGACAGTTATTTTTTGTGTAAAAATAAAAGTCCCACCCCGAAAATAAACTTTGGTTCCTTATATTTAAGGGAAAAATAATATTTCTCAATCTAAATTTTCTTTTTTTTTTCTTTTTATATTAAACTGTATTTATATGATATATTCCTTAAATAAAATATTTTACATATATATAAGACCTGTCTTATATTAGGAGAAACACGGTATATATATATATATATTAGGAGAAACACGGTATATATATATATATATATATATATATATATATATTCCACTTATACAGGTAAATGTCTCTCATGGCTACAGGTAATCTCTCTCTCTTGGCTTGTAACAATCATCATCGTTTGCTAACAGCTGTCAATAAGCAATACTAACGGCCAGGTAAAATTGTAAACAAACATTATTACTATGAGAGTGTTTCACAATTAAAAATAATGGAATGAGAAAATTTACATTTGGAAGAAAATATACGAACCAGGTACAGAAAAATGTAGGAATGTCGCGTCTTAGTAATATAATAAGAACTGCTTAACAAACTTTTCTTTCCTTCCAGCTCTGTGAAATCTAAAAAGCTTGCAGTGAGGAGAAGAAACTCCAGATAATGGCAAAATGCCTAAATACATGGGTGGATATACCCTGCTTTATGTGGGTGGTTACCAACGAACTAAACAGATTTGTGTGCTTGTTGTAGGTTTATTAGGATGTATATTCTTACAATTTACTTAACAAAATAATTGTTTAGTTTTCAACGGTTTCTTTCTCTCTCCCTCTCTCTCTTTTATCTACATATAATTGTTTTCGTACGAGGTGGAAAATATTTTCTGAAATTTACTTACAATGCTGTAATAAACAAACAAACAAGCGCAAGAGACTGAAACTATAGAGAATATAATTGTTTCTATAGAGAATATAATAAGAGTTTGTAAGAAGTGGATAAAATAATAGGAGTTTGAAAGAAGTGGATAAAATAATGAGAGGGGGAGAGGAATAGAGAGATGACGTCAGTGTTGCTGTTAGTATTGATTATTTGACATGTAAAATGAATTACTCATAGGAAAGTTCACTCCTACATGTAAATAGTGAAAGTACTATATAATGTTAGGGAAGAGAGTTAGGATGTCGAGGGTGTCTCGTGGAGAGACCAGAGAGGCTGAGGGTGTCTCGTGGAGAGACCAGAGAGGCTGAGGGTGTCTCGTGGAGAGACCAGAGAGGCTGAGGGTGTCTCGTGGAGAGACCAGAGAGGCTGAGGATGTCTCGTGGGGAGACCAGAGAGGCTGAGGATGTCTCGTGGGGAGACCAGAGAGGCTGAGGATGTCTCGTGGGGAGACCAGAGAGGCTGAGGATGTCTCGTGGGGAGACCAGAGAGGCTGAGGATGTCTCGTGGGGAGACCAGAGAGGCTGAGGGTGTCTCGTGGAGAGACCAGAGAGGCTGAGGATGTCTCGTGGAGAGACCAGAGAGGCTGAGGATGTCTCGTGGAGAGACCAGAGAGGCTGAGGGTGTCTCGTGGGGAGACCAGAGAGGCTGAGGGTGTCTCGTGGAGAGACCAGAGAGGCTGAGGGTGTCTCGTGGAGAGACCAGAGTACTAACTAGATAGTGAGAGTACTATATGGTAGGAAAGAGAGACAGGGTGTCTCATGGATAGACCAAGTTACTAACTAGATACACAATCAAGAAAACAGTCCCTTCAACATCGATCCAGAAATACATTATAGAGGGAGAGAAATGGCTTCTACAGGACTAGAACTGTTTCGTTCGGGAGAAATCATCAGGAAGCCCTGATGATTGCACCCGAATGAAACAGTTCTAGTCCTGTGGAAGCCATTTCTATATTAAATATTTATACTCTGCTATGTATTGAGTACCGTACTTACTGTGATTAACCCCGATTGAACCAGGGATAAACTTTAGAGAGAGAGAGAGAGAGAGAGAGAGAGAAAGAGAGAGAAAGAGAGAGATGTAATTATTTTCCCAAGGTATTGTGACTTTTGGTCCACTGTGTGTGTGTGTATTATATATATATATATATATATATATATATATATATATATAAGAGAAACTTGTTGAGACGGGAATGGCTGATGTTATGATGAAGTATTATAAGCTTTTGAAGATATGTTGTCGTCATTGTAACTTTACATGGCTTGCGTGACAGTTGCTAATCATGGAGGATAATAATAAGGAAGGGATGGAAACGGCAGTTAGTGGACGGAGAAATATGTCACAGTTCTAGTAGGTGGAGGAGAAAAAAGGATAATAAAAGAGGGGGAGGATACAAAGGGGGAGAGGGGAGGAGGAGAAGGGGGAAGGAGGAGAAGGGAAGGAGGAGAGGGGAAGGGGGAATGGGAAGGGGGAAGGGGAGAGGGGAAGGGGGAAGGAGGAGATGGGGAAGGGATGAGAGGGGGGAGGATGAGAGGGGGGAAGGCGGGGGAAGTGGGAGGGGTGGGAGGGGAAGTGGGAGGGGAAGGATGAGAGGGAGAGTGGAAGGAGGAGAGGGATGAGAGGGAGAGTGGAAGGAGGAGAGGGAGAGGGAGGAGGAGAGGGAGAGGGAGGAGAAGGAGGGAAGGGAGGGGTAGATGGAGGGAGAGGGGGTAGATATAGGGAGAGGGGGTAGATATAGGGGAGAGGGGTAGATATAGGGGAGAGAGAGGAAGGGGGTCATTATTGATAAACTCTTTACGTTCTGTACCACATGAAGCCACTATACCTGCTGTAGTGTCGTCTACCTGGGGTAGTGGTTACCTGGTGTAGCGTCTACCTGGACACAACCTAGAGCTGGTCCAACCTTTGCGAGACCATCTGTGAGAGAATGTTTGATGTTAAAAGAGGTGAAACGTCCAGCAATCTCAGGTAACATTGATTTTATAGTCCAGGTGAATCACTGATCATCTATCCAGGTAAAATCATTGATCAAGTGTCCAGGTGACACCATTGATTACATGTCCAGGTAACATCACGTAATGAGATTCAAATAAAATAATTGTTTTGAGAAAAATCTGTTGAAAAGAATTTAATTATAGAAACAGGATCAATACTTACAGAAGCCGGTTTCAACACTAGCAGCCGGCATGTTCAACAAATTGTTTACCTAAAATGTAAAGAAAAAATCAATGTATATTATAATAATCGGTAGAATTCAATATTTTATAATTTAAACAATTTTAATGGTGGCGTGAGCACCAAAAGTATAATAAAAAATAATTATGTGGCGAGAAAAAGACAACGATAACTAATATTTGTAATTTAGCAAATACAGGAGATATAACTACAGTTGTTTCACTGAACGCATGTTGGAAATGGTTTTTAAAAAGAATGGTAAAATATTTTCTCATTAGCTAAAGTTGTATTTTCCTTAAAACGGGTCGTTGGTTTGATTCCCAGACAAGATGATGTATTATGTTCTTGAGAAAAGCACTTCATTTTACGTTGCTCCAGTTCACTTAGCTTTAAATGAGTATCAGTAGACGGTGTACTCTCGATGATCTAAATGATAAACGAACCCCGTACACACTGTAAAGTGATTGACGATAGGATAGGGCATCCAACCGTTGAAAGCTTCCCAAAGAAAAAGGGGGGGGGGGCTTCAGTTATGCCATAGACATAACCTCCCTGGTGTTGGTGAACTAAATGGTAAATGCACCCAGTACAAACTGTAAAGTGGTTGTTAGTAGGAAAGGTATCCTGCCATAGAAAACTTGCCAAACAAAGGACCATGAGGGCTCTTCAGCTGTGTCAAAGACATGAGCACCTCCCTAGTGGTGTTGGGGATGGGTCCTTCAGCATATTCCTGCTTAGTACTCTAATTCCTTAGGGAATTTTTGACTAGTTTCTTTGGTTAAAATTTTTTGTTTACTTTTATGATTTTATTTTTGTTTTTTGTTCTTTGTTTTGAGATGAAAAGTTGGTAAAACCAAGACTTCAAGGAATGTATTTCAAGACATATTTTATAAAATGTTTTCTAAATGTGTGAGGATAGACTATTGAAAAGTAGGCGTGGGTCAGTGCTATCCAATGACCCTCCTCCTCCCATCCCCCACTGTAGACACGTCTGGCGAGAGTTTACGATCAGCGAAGAGCTACCAAGAAGACCAGACTAGATAGAATCCGGAAAAAGATCGTCCTATACAACAACAAAATTTAAGATGGCTCGGACACGTGACGAGTATGTCAACCAGCCAGCCAGCTCCATCGTGTGTATAACACAAAGGTATTTGGTCATGGTCAGAGGCCGAGCTAGAAAAAAATAGAGTGATGGCACCACGGAAACCTTGATATATGACATCACGGAAACCTTGATATTATATAGGTACGACGGAAACCTCGATATTATACAGGTACGACGGAAACCTCGATATAATATGACATCTCACCAAGACAGGCCACCCAACTGATTGCAGAAAGATTAAAACATAAATGAATAAACAGAAATATCACGTTTTTAAGCCAGTTTGGATGTAATAATAGAAAACCTTAATTGAAATATGTGTCTATGAATTATGAAAATATTTACAGAAATTGGCGGTATGTTTCCTTTTATGTATATAACAGACAATAGAGTGGATTGAATAAAATGTGTATATATTATCGGAAATTGGGGACTGTTTCCTTTTAGGTGTATAACATTATAGATAATTAAATGAAAGGAAAATATAATGAGAGGAGAATGTGACGATATGAAAATAATATTGATGAAATAAGGCAACTATTATCGGAACCTTTGGCAAGATATTTTTTCTGAGAATTAACCCTTTTTCCGAGGGAGGGAGAGAGAGAGACGGGGGGAGACGGGGGGGGGGACGATGAGGAAGAGAGGATGAGGAAGAGAGGGCGAGGAAAAAGAGCGAGAGTGAGAGTTAATCCCATTACTGGACTGGATTGGGCCAAGTTGACCTCGGTTTAATCTGAACTCAAAGAGAGCAGAAACCCAGAACAAATATGGCTCTACCAAATTTAATTTTAAGGATGTATGTATGGACCTGTAACTCCTGAGGTAGTCGCAAGGGCAGCATATTGGCATACGGCGTTTCTTGGGCATTTTAAACCTGACAGACCCCATCACCACTCCAGGTTTGAACACAGAAGATTTCTTCCAGAGATGATAGAAAGTGAAAGAATGGAAGTGAGAAAGGAATATAGAGCAAGAATGAAATCCCAGTACTTGACTGGTACATTTTTTACCGACCTCGGAAGGATGAAAGGCAAAGTTGAGCTCAGCAAAAAGCCAGAACGAGTACTGCAAAGCATTCTATCTGACGTTCTAAAGACTGCCAATTCGCCGCCTTATTGTGTGTTTTATAGAAAAACAAAAAACTATATTGTTTGAAATTTAGTTTTTAACTAAAGAATGTTATCATAAGTAAGTAAAATATAGGAGAAGCAAAGAAAATCTGTTTTTAAAAATGTATAAAACCTACTGTTTGCTTGGCTAATTCAGGTGTTAGGATGACTGATAGACCCAAAGTTGCTTCATAGTATGATAAACCATCGAACAGAATAATGAAAAAATAATCCAAGAAAAAAATGGCGGCGGTTTTATAGACAGAGACAGAAAACTGAATTAAAAAGGTCATATTTAGACATTGTATGGGAAATAGTGTGCTTTTTTAACCTCTTATTGCCTGGTTTGTTAAGTGGTGTAATAGCGTCGTAATATAAGTTATTTGTAGTAGAAGGGCGTCGAGCGAGAGAGAGAGAGGGGCTATCTTTTTATAGTGAAGTTATTGGATACAAGTCTACTTTGGAAAGAATAAATCTCAATCTGTTTAGTTTAATGTTAGCTGGAGAGATAAAAGGTTGCCATTACAGACTTGAGAATTACACAGGCAAAGACATTTTAACCATGTGTGTGTGTGTGTGTGTGTGTGTGTGTGTGTGTGTGTGTGTGTGTGTGTGTGTGTGCGCGCGCGTGTGTGTGTGTGAGTGTGAGTGTGAGTGTGAGTGTGTGAGTGTGTGTGTGAGTGTGTGTGTGAGTGTGTGTGTGAGTGTGTGTGTGAGTGTGTGTGTGAGTGTGTGTGTGAGTGTGTGTGTGAGTGTGTGTGTGAGTGTGTTTGTGAGTGTGTTTGTGAGTGTTTGTGAGTGTGTTTGTGAGTGTGTTTGTGAGTGTTTGTGAGTGTGTTTGTGAGTGTGTTTGTGAGTGTGTGAGTGTTTGTGAGTGTGTGTGAGTGTGTGTGAGTGTGTGTGTGTGTGTGTGAGTGTGTGTGAGTGTGTTGTGTGTGTGTGAGTGTGTGTGTGTGTGTTTGTGAGTGTGTGTGTGTTTGCGTGTGTGTGTGTGCGTGTTTGTGTGTGCGTGTTTGTGTGTGCGTGTTTGTGTGTGCGTGTTTGTGTGTGCGTGTTTGTGTGTGCGTGTTTATGTGTGCGTGTTTATGTGTGCGTGTTTATGTGTGCGTGTTTATGTGTGCGTGTTTATGTGTGCGTGTTTATGTGTGCGTGTTTATGTGTGCGTGTTTATGTGTGCGTGTTTATGTGTGCGTGTTTATGTGTGCGTGTTTATGCGTGCTTGTTTGTGCGTGCGTGTTTGTGCGTGCGTGTTTGTGCGTGCGTGTTTGTGCGTGCGTGTTTGTGCGTGCGTGTTTATGCGTGCGTGTTTATGCGTGCGTGTTTATGCGTGCGTGTTTATGTGTGTGTGTGTTTGTATGTGTGTGTGTTTGTATGTGTGTGTTTGGGTGTGTGTTTGGGGGGTATATGTGTATGTGAGTGTGTGTGAGTGTGTTGTGTGTGTGTGAGTGTGTGTGTGTTTGTGTGTTTGTGTGTGCGTGTTTGTGTGTGCGTGTTTGTGTGTGCGTGTTTATGTGTGCGTGTTTATGTGTGCGTGTTTATGTGTGCGTGTTTATGTGTGCGTGTTTATGTGTGCGTGTTTATGTGTGCGTGTTTATGTGTGCGTGTTTATGTGTGCGTGTTTATGTGTGCGTGTTTGTGCGTGCTTGTTTGTGCGTGCGTGTTTGTGCGTGCGTGTTTGTGCGTGCGTGTTTATGCGTGCGTGTTTATGCGTGCGTGTTTATGCGTGCGTGTTTATGTGTGTGTGTGTTTGTATGTGTGTGTGTTTGTATGTGTGTGTTTGGGTGTGTGTTTGGGGGGTATATGTGTATGTGGGTTTGTGTGCGTGTGTGTGTTTGTGTGTGTGTGTTTGTGTGTGTGTTTGGGGGGTATTTGTGTATGTGGGTTTGTGTGCGTGTGTGTGTTTTGATGTGTATGAGTTGGTATGGCAGCGTGGATCTGTATGTGTGTGTGTGTGTGTCTGTATACATCTCTCTCTCTTCAATAAACTGACATTTGATCATTTCAGGATATTACAATTACATCAACCCAAAGTGAAACTTGTTTGTCAACCTAACAACTATATATATATATATATATATATATATATATATATAGTACTTTGATATCGTAAAATAAGTTAGTGTATGCCTAATGTTAAACAAGTATTCTGAGGATTTGATCAGAGGTAAATAATGTAATGGAGATCGAGTGACGCAACTTCGAGTGATTAGCGGCCTCTAGACTCACCTGATCAATGAAACAATTGTTAATACCTGAAATAAAGCCCCTTGTTGTACAGCCAACCATGTTACTCTTCGTTCTTTCACTATATATATATATATATATATATATATATATATATATATGTAGGAGGTGAGTTTTATTGTAGTACAATAAAGCAATGCAGATATCGGATAAGAAGCACTCTACAGTTTGTAGGACTGGAGTATACATAATATATAAGAACAAAATACATGGAACTCTTTTAACCATCTTTTGTTCTTATATATATATATATATATATATATATATATATACCTTTGGGTTTCTCGTCTATCAATTTATTTATTTTACCTCTCATTGTTCTCTTCCGATGAAGGACTCACGTCTGAAACGTTAAGACTATTTTCCTACTATATCCAGCGTTGGTGATGTTGCCAATAAAGAAGATCATGTAGGCCAGAGCAACAGAACAAGAGATACATAAAATAACAAATGAGTCACTGAAATGCTCACAGAATGTGTGACGAAAGAGCGTTGAAAATAGAAAAATAAACTAACTAGCTGGGTTTATAATAAATGTTTTATTGGCGCATGGCCCTCCCAGAGAGAGGGGGGAGGGAGAGAGGGAGGGAGAGAGAAATAGAGAGGGGGGAGAGATAGAGAGGGGGAGAGATAGAGAGGGAGAAAGAGAGAGGGAGAGAGAGCGCGCGTGCGCGTGTGCGTGTGCGTGTGCGTGTGTGTGTGTGCGTGTGTGGATTTTGTTTCTCGTCTCTCAATTTATTTATTTTACTTCTCATTCTTCTCTTCCGATGAAGGACTCACGTCCGAAACGTTAAAAAACTATTTTCCTACTATATCCAGCGTTAAAATAACTCAAGAAAATGTGGTGTAGCTGGAGTTTGTACCATTTCGGACTTTTTTTTTTTTTTCAATGCAGTAAGGCAAAAAGTACCACGTAAGGTAAGCCACCCCTCTCCCCCCGGGGGAATTTGGCGGCACTCGAAGTTGAAATGCAAAAACAATAAATACCAATATTTTACCATAATTGAACGAACTCTCTTCAACAACACCCACCTCTAAATCTACCAATACCACCCCTTCAAATCCATCAATATAACCTCCTTAAACCTATGAACAATTCCTCCCCCAAATCCACCAACACCACTTCCCCACCCAAATCCATTAACATTGCCAACCCAACTCTACCAAGACCCCACAACACCACCAAAATCATCCCATCGTCTCATATCGACCAACATTCCGCCAATCCACCAATAAACCAATCCACGAAACAAGTTACATTAAAACATTATCACGAGGAAACAACTTCAAAAGAATTTCTCGGGCAAATCTTTCGTGTTTGGTTATGTTTCTCTAAACTACATCTTCCTGTTCTAGCTTGGTAACAAGAACTACATCTTCCTGTTCTAGCTTGGTAACACAGTAACAAGAAAGAATGGACCTCCGTCGATTTCGACGACGAGTGTTCCAGTTGTTCGATCAACAGAGCAGCCTACTCGTGAAAGTAGGTATTTTCAGTCGTTTCACGAGGTAGACTTCGACCCTGCGATAGACTGGCGTCCTGTCTTCTCAATCATTTCACACCACGGAAACTGGTATAATCACTGACCTGATGAGACTCCAGGTTTGAGAGAGCCTTTAGCCATGCTTCTTGGCAGGATTTGAACTCAGAGCACAGAGAGGGAGAGCGAAAAGCGCAAAACATTTTAACCGACGCTCTAACGACTCTGCCAATCAACTATATAACTGCTGATGTATTTATTTTAAAGATCAGAAGTAGAATCAACTCAAGAAATATGATATTGTAATTAAATTATAGGATTTAATGGAGGTCAAAGGGGACAATTGCCCCAGGCCTGCTGCAGTTGGGGCCCCTACCAGCGACGGCCGTAGCAATTTATTTCTGCACACAGCTGGACATTTTTAATTTTAGGATGATTAGAATTATTTTATTTAATACGTGTATCTATAACTTTTCAATTCAAATTACTTGCGCCAAGCTAACTTTAATATGTAAAGTTGGGAGGGGGGGGGGGGCATGTGTATTCTATTTTTTTGTGTACGAGCACCCCCCCCCTCCAAACCTAAAGTGCCCACACGCATCTACGCATAATTGTTTCTACTTTAGGCACAAGGCCAGCAATTACCCAGTACATTACTGGTACTTTATTTTATCGACCCCGTAAGGATGAAAGGCAAAGTTAACCTCGGCGGGATTTGAACTCAGACTGTAAAGGGACGTAACTATGCTAGAAAGCATGGCGTCCAACCCTCTACCGATACTGCCAGTGTGTGAGAGTGTGGCCGTCACATTTTGTATGTGTATGTGTCTTAGTATATGTATGTGAATGTATGTTAGAGTGTGTGAGTGTATGTGTGTGAGTATGTGAGTATGTGTGTGTGAGTGTGTGTGTATGTGTGAGTGTGTGTGAGTGTATGTGTGTGAGTGTATGTGTGTGAGTATGTGTGTGTGTATGTGTGTGTGTGTGAGTATGTGAGTGTATGTGTGAGTGTATGTGTGAGTGAGTGTATGTGAGTGCATGTGTGTGTGAGTGCATGTGAGTGCATGTGTGTGTGAGTGTATGTGTGTGATGTATGCGTGTTGACTGACATGATATTTTCTTTAGTCAACTATAGTAAACCACCACCACCACTACGATAAGGCACACACATCTACACATACAGATATATGTGATGACAGACAGGTGTGTGTGTGTGTGTGTGTGAGTATGTGTTTATGAATGTATGTAATAGGACGTCACATTTTGTATATGAATATGTATGTCTGAGTGTGCGTGCGTTTATTAGGTACGTTATTAAATACACACAATCTACACATACATGAATTACACAATGAATATTGTTTACCCTAGGGTGCCTTCAAGATTGACAGATTTTCATTTCTAAATTCTATTATCATTACAATTTTGATATTTTTTTTTAATAAAATGTTTTGAAATAATTATAAGAAAAAAAAAACATTTGTTTACTAATCTGAATAAGAACAGCAGTAACCCGGGCAACACCGGGTAATTCAGCTAGTAAATAAAATTATTAAATAAAAAAAATCTTAAAACAAAGTTTTCTTTTAATTTGTTTATTTTTATTAATTCGCCGAATGCTTCAACGGGCCGCACAAAACTTTTTGGCCGGCCATAGAAACAGAGCTGTGATCTCTCAATTCGGAGAAGTAGCGGCTCTACTTGGAATGACTCTTCTCTGATCTCAGAGCTACGCACTTTGTGACAGAGCGGAAAATTAAATTGTTGGAAAATATCATTTGATAGAGAAGACAAGGAAACCTGTTCATGGCATGATGACTGTGAGATTGTCACAGAACAAAGAAAGGAAGAGAGAGGAAAAGTGTGCATGATAGGGCGGCTGTTGAAGTAGGTTGGTTGGCTGGTTACTACTACCACCACCACCGCCGCCGCCACTACCACCACCACCACCACCACCACCACCACCACCACCACCACCACCACCACCACCACCACCACCACCACCGCCGCCGCCGCCGCCGCCGCCGCCGCCGCCGCCGCCGCCGCCACCACCACCACCACCACCGCCGCCGCCGCCGCCCACCACCACCACCACCACCGCCGCCGCCACCACTACTACTACTACTACTGGTGGTTGTTTACAAAGATTACTGAGTCTAGATGTGTCCGATATTTCAAGGGATTGTTAATTGCTACAGTAATGAAGTGTAATGACAAACGGCAGTAGTAGTAGTAGTGGTAGTAGTAGTAGTAGTAATAGTAGTAGGAAGAGGAGGAGGAGAGTAAATTGAGCAGAATATGAGGTGATTATTTGTAATATTGTTTACATCACACAGCTGAAAACGTAAGATATGTATGTGTGTATATATATAAATATATATGATGTGTGTGTGTGTGTGTGTGTGTGTGTGTGTGTGTGTGTGTGTATATATGTTTCTTTATTAATATATATATAGTTATGTAATAAACAACATAAGGTAATTATTTCATTTACCAGTGGTTTCTTGAAAGCAAACAAATTTTGTTTTCAATCATCAGAATGAAAAAATCCTGGTAAGCTCTGAGAGCACTCTTTTTTTCTGAACCTTTCCGACGGAATTACTTCATTTACACACACACACACATATATATATATATATATATATCAATGATAGTAATAAATGGAAACTATATTTATAAAACCATATTTATTTTATTATATATATTTCAAGGGTACCAAAACTTTGGTACGCCCTCATCAGATAAAATACAAAGTTTGTTTTATAAATATTGACATATCCAGGAACGAGATCTTAACGGTTCAAGTTTTTCTTGAACCATTAAGATCTCGTTCCTGGATATGTCAATATTTATAAAACAAACTTTGTATTTTATCTGATGAGGGCGTATCAAAGTTTTGGTACCCTTGAAATATATATAATAGAATAAATATGGTTTTATAAATATAGTTTCCATTTATTAATATAATTGATATTATACTCCAGAAAATTTTGTCGAGTGTTCAGAATCAGTTATAAATATATATATTTGTTGAATTACCAACAAATCAAATATCCCTTTGTTTATATATATATATATATATATATATATAATATAAGATCAAAAGATGGTTAAAGGAGTTCCATGTATTTTATTATGCGCATTTCAAAAACAAACATCATCATGCAATAATATTTGTGTTTTCATCAGATAAAACAGGAGAACATGATATGAAGGCTAAAAAACACTTGTGGATAGTGCAGTTTTAAATCAACATATGAAAAGTGGTTTTAGATTGATGTGTGATATTGGGAAAAATATTTTATTTAGAGAGGGGGGGGTGGAAAGGATGAAAAAGGGGAGGAGATGAGAGGGAGAGATGGGTGATAGAGAGAAAGAGATAGTTTTTATAACTGAGAGAAGATATGTTTTACATAGAGAGGTTGAAAACCGTTGGAAGATAATATATAAATTAAAAGAATTTGAAAATTAACGAAGGGAAGATATGTACGAGGAAAACATATTTTATTTAGGGAGGGGGGGGGGGATGAAAAAAAAGGGGGAGGAGATGAGAGTGAAGGTGGAGAGGGAGAGATGTTTTTTAGCCTTCATATCATGTTCTCCTGTTTTATCTGATGAAAACACAAATATTATTGCATGATGATGTTTGTTTTTGAAATGCGCATAATAAAATACATGGAGCTCCTTTAACCATCTTTTGATCTTATATTATGTATACTCCAGTCCTACAAACTGTAGAGTGCTTCTTATCCGATATCTGCATTGCTTTATTGTACTACAATAAAACTCACCTCCTACATTATATATATATATATATATCCTATTAATGACGTATTATTCGTTTTTTCCCGTTCTTTGCCAGGGAACGTCACCATGAACCAAAGTATCGTCTTCCTGTCTTCCTCCGGTTGCAACGTTTTTTTAAATATCCAGTTCTGCGTTTACAGATTGACTGTTAGTTCCAGAAGATCCCGTTAAGGGTGAAAGCAGCGATTCTTTGCTTAAACTTTAATCTGTTATTTTAATAAATATATATATATATATATATATATATGGAATAGAATGAAACGAAATTTCATTTCTCACTCTTAGTACGGCACTTACTTAAATGTAAGTATGTATGTGTGCGTACATACATATATGTATACAGACGTACAGTAGTATGTATATATATACATACATGCACACATATACACGTATCGGTTTACCGAACATTTATTATAATGCCCGGTTTGTTTGTAAACAAACAAACAGCCCGAATTACCGCGTAAAGTGTTTAGGCAACCACGTCACCTTTTTGTTCAACACTGACACAGGAACGATGACCTAGTTTCAAGCTTATTAGCTACCGTCAGCATCGTATACCTTCCTGCCAGATGGTTGAACGTCTGAAAGTATATACTTTCCTTATGCATATTAACGGCTGAGTAGCCTAATTTGCATATCGAGTGAGTTGTCGGCCGGGCACACCGAAAACGATAAATGGAATAGAACGTATACATACATACATACATACTTACATTTATATATATATGCGAAAGTTCTATTTAAATTGTTGGGATACAACAAGTAAATATTTTTATAACTGATATAAAGCACTCGACAAGTATTTGGAGTAGATATACGATATTAACAAATGGAAACTATATTTATAAAACCATATTTATTTCATTATACATATTTCAAGGATACCAAGTTAAATTATGGTATGCCTTCATCAGACAAAATACAATATATACCAGTTTTATAAATAAACATTGACGTACCCTTTCAAAATGCGACCGTTACATATCCTGATGTCTTCCAAAAGTAACGGTCGCATTTTGAAAGGGTACGTCAATGTTTATTTATAAAACTGGTATATATTGTATTTTGTCTGATGAAGGCATACCATAATTTAACTTGGTATCCTTGAAATATGTCTAATGAAATAAATATGGTTTTATAAATATAGTTTCCATTTGTTAATATCGTATATATATATATATTAGACGTATTATTGAACACAGGAAGGTTTAGTGTTGGGGGGGGGGGGGGTATGTGAGTATATATTGATGAGATGTTAGTAACAACAACTAAATCTATTCCATTTCGTACTCTATACTAAGTAAGAAAGTATAGGTATTCGAAATTGAAAAAAACTCAATAGGACAGACAATCATTGAATTGGCAGTATCGGTAGAGGGTCGGACGCCATGCTTTGACGCACAGAGTTACGACCCTTTCTATTCTGAGTTCAAATCCCGCCGAGGTTAACTTTGCCTTTCATCCTTACGGGGTCGATAAAATAAAATACCAGTAATGCACTGGTTAATTGCTGGCCTTGTGCCAAAAGTAGAAACAAATATAACACACCACGCACACATGGAACGAAGCTTTCCAAATAGAATGGACACAGCTTCGGTCGTTTCCTCACTCAATCTAATTAAGTCCGAATTATTCAAAATTCGATTACAGTGTATACTCAAACGTGAGTGAAGTGAAGTGAAGTGAAGTGAGTGAGTGAGTGTGAGAGTGTGTGTGTGTGTGTGTGTGTGTAGGTGGGGATATACGCACGCACACGAATACAATTAAACAAAGCCAGCCCCTCGGTTTTAATGCCCTAGACTGTGCCTCCGACAATCTCCTCGTTATGCACACCATTTTACCAAAGTACCGTAGATAACTTCAACTTATTATTTAGCAAGGTGACAAACGTAGGTTCTGACCCTTCTTTCTCTGGCCACACTAAGAAAAATACCAAGCATGCATTTTCCGCTACACAGTCCACACTCACCCGTGCCAAATCCTCATGTGCCATGTCATAACACCATACGACACTTTCCCCAAGTGGTAAAGAATCTTTACTGGTATATTTATTGATCACAAATTACTATATATTTCCTCTTCTTCTTCTCCACCCACTTATTTCTGGGAGGGTCGTGGAGGCAGGGTCCTCAAACACTCCCTCAACATACATAGCGGTATATTGAGGAGCTGAACTATATATTACCGAAGGTAAGAAATGACGTGCTGGTGGTGGTGGTGTTGTGGTGGTGTTGTTGGTGGTGTTGTAGTGGTGTTGTAGTGGTGGTGTTGTAGTGGTGGTGGTAATGTTGTTGGTGGTGTTGTGGTGGTGGTGTTGTGGTGGTGGTGTTGTAGTGTTGTGGTGGTGTTGTGGTGGTGTTGTGGTGGTGTTGTAGTGTTGTGGTGGTGTTGTGGTGGTGTTGTAGTGGTGGTGGTAGTGTTGTTGTGGTGGTGGTGGTGGTGTTGATGGTGGTGGTGTTGATGGTGGTGGTATAGTAGTGGTGGTGGTGTAGTAGTGGTGGGTGTTGCTGTTGTGGTGGTGGATTGATTGTAAAAAGACGACAAACAAGTTATATAAAATCTCTCCGTGATAAAGAAAGATTTCCTTATATCACCTATGTACACAATCCAAAGGTGCCCAGTTTAAATGGTGTCCTCGTTAATATACATTTCAACATACCGCTGTAGGCAGCACAACACCAGATAGTATTTAGACGTATTTTGGTCAATAAAAAGTCTAAAGTCCGTTTCGAGCTCGCAGGTTCATCAGGCCGGTCCATTTCCCGGTTTCCGAGGTGTGTTGCGGCTAAAAGTACAAGACCCCCCCCCCTCCACCTCCTGGATAGGACACCAGTCTATCGCAGGGCTAAAGTCTGTCTCGAGATGGGGGGGGGGGGGGGGGGCGGGGGGGGCTCATCAGACAGGTGATTATCTCAGTTTCCGTGGCGGGAAGGGAGTGAGATTACACCAGAGCATCGCATGATAAAATATCCAGCTTCTGCTGCTGCGGCTAGTACTCATTTGTCGAATAAAAAACAAAAACTAGTTTATAAAACTAGTCGTCTTTTCTTAAGTGTGACTCAAGCCCGCTGGCTCAACACGCTCGAGTTTAACCCGCTTTCCGCGGCGTGAAGCGAGTGACAGTGCAAGATTGCCCTTTCTCCAGACAGGGCACCTGTCTAACGCAGGGTTAAAGTCTGCCTCAAGCCCGTTGGCTCATCGGACAAGTGCTTATCCGGGTTTCCGTGAGCTGAAGCGATTGAGAGTACATGACTCCCCACTGGACAGGACGCCAGTCCATCGCAGGGATAACCTCCCAGATATTGCTGGTACTCATTTTCAGTTGAGTATACTGGAACAACGTGAAATGAAGTGTTTCGCTCAAGAGCACAACTCAGACCCGGAATCGAACCCATAACATTATGATCGTAAGTCCAACACCCTTACCACCAGGCGACTCTGTACATCATACAATGGAATGGACCTCCGTCGATTTTGACGATGAGTCTTTCAGTTGTTAGATCAGGGGGAACAGTCTGCTCATGAAATGAATGTGTAGGCAACATCCAATGCTTAGCTCAAGTTCAGCTCTGATTAAACAAGATCCTTAAAATGTGTGCGCGTTGTGTGTGTGAATGTATATATATATATGTGTATGTGCGCAAAGAGTATATATATATAAGATCAAAAGATGGTTAAAAGAGTTCCAAGTATTTTATTCTGCGTATTTCAAAAACAAATATCATCATGTGATGATATCTGCGTTCTCATCAGATAATAAGGAGACACGATATGAAGCTTAAAAAACATTTGTGAATAGTGAAGTTTTAAATCAACATATGAAAAATAAATTAAGATTGATGTATGAGATTGGGAAAAAGTGAGGGGGGGGGGGGAAGGTAAGGAAGAGGAAGAGATGAGAGTAAAGGATGGTGGGGGAGGAGTATAAGAAGGAAGGATGAAAGAGGAGGAGAGATGGGTGATAGAGAGAGATATATATTATATATATATATATTATATATATATTATATATACACACAGACGTACACATATACATACACATGAATACAAACACGCCCCATTGCCCAATGTGTTCTACCGTTTTTGCAAGGCGGTTGGGTATATTGTGAGCTAATGTCGCTGTTGTTTTTAGCCGTTCTTGTGACCATGTAAAAGCCCCTTCATTATCTCGATTACTACTGATAGATATATAGGTCAACATAATAGGGATCATTAGATAATATTGATCCATCGATTTAGAAAGTAGACAATGACACTATTTAAACGAATTATATAATGTGATAGGTGTCGCCAGTATCGTAATGGCGCTTAGTTTATCGATTTTAGAGAATAACCTGAATGTTAATGAGGGAGCTAGTATGTGGTTACTCCTCCAGCTAGAAATAGCAGTTAAATCACATCTCACCGCCTTATATAAAGTACATAATGAATAATGTAATTCTACGTAACTTTTTTAAATATCGGGATGGTCGTGGCTGGAATGCCTTTGATCATAACTCTGCATAATCAGGCTTGAGTTGTAGCCTGGCTACAAACAAATTCAAGGGGACCCTACACTCGAGATCCTCAACCTTGCAACATACAAATTCAAGGGGACCCCCTTCACACGTAGTCCTTAACCTGGCTACATACGAATTCAAGGGTTCATTAAAATATTTAGGGCTTTGCAAAAAAGAATCCTTACAGGGCTTGTTAGTAAAATTTGACATTTGTTCGCGATATTCTAGATTCTACTTTAATGTGGTGTTATTTTATGGAATGGCATAGTTTTTTTATAGGAAACATGTACATAAATTTGATAACAGAAACAATAAGGGTTTTGATATAAATCTCAGTAATGTCTGGGGTTTACATAGGGAAATGTCAAGTTTAAGTGTTTCTTTATAAATCTCACTAATATTAAGGGTTTTCATTGTGAAATCAAATTTAAGGGTCTCTGTCTCAATAATATCTGGGGCTTACATTGTGAAATATCGAATTTAAGGGTCTGTCTCAATATCTGGGGGGTTTACATTGTGAAATATCAAGTTTAAAGGTCTGTCTCACTAATATTAAGGGCTTACATTGTGAAATATCAAATTTAAGGGTTTCTTTATAAATCTCACTAATATTAAGGGTTTACATAGTAAAATATCAAGTTTAAAGGTCTGTCTCACTAATATTAAGGGCTTACATTGTGAAATATCAAATTTAAGGGTTTCTTTATAAATCTCACTAATATTAAGGGTTTACATAGTAAAATATCAAGTTTAAGGGTATGTCTCAGTAATATCTGGTTCTTTATAAATCCTAGTAATATTTTGGGTTCTGCTTCGCTCATTATTCCTGAGAGGGTCGTCGGAGCAGAGTCCTCAAACACTCCCTCTAGCGGGTCCTGCCAGAAGCAACTGTCTCCAATTGATACTAGTCTCACTAGAGATTACAGTAAATGACATTTACCTGATAATGTTACTCAGCGGGATCGAACCCTGGACATAATGATTGTGAAACGAACTCCTTAACCATTCAGCCATGTTGTATCCCCGTTAAACCTAGTTTCGTGTTACAGCACAGTGTTGGCGGCCATATTGTTTTGTAGGATGAGAAGGGAGGAACTAATTAATAAATAATTACAACAACTGAGGCACCCTAACAACTGATAAAGGTTTACTAACTGGTTTATAATACATGACAACAGCAGCAACACCAATGGTGGTAGTGGTGGTGGTGGTGGTGGTGGCGGCGGCGGCGGTGGTGTATATCTGAAGTTCCATTTTTCTTTTGAGATTCAAACTCAACAACGTATGCGCACTGCTATGCAGAACCGGCTCCTGGGTGTACCGTAGACCTGCGTATAGTACCCTAGGCCAGGGTATATATATAGTACCGTAGACCTGGGTATATATATATAGTACCGTAGACCTGAGTGTATATATATAGTACCCTAGACCTGAGTGTATATATATATAGTACCCTAGACCTGAGTGTATATATATATATAGTACCCTAGACCAGGGTATATATATATAGTACCCTAGACCAGGGTATATATATATAGTACCCTAGACCAGGGTATATATAGTACCCTAGACCTGGGTATATATATATAGTACCCTAGACCTGGGTATATATATAGTACCCTAGGCCAGGGTATATATATAGTACTCTAGGCCAGGGTATATATATAGTACTCTAGGCCAGGGTATATATATAGTACTCTAGGCCAGGGTATATATATAGTACTCTAGGCCAGGGTATATATATAGTACTCTAGGCCAGGGTATATATATAGTACTCTAGGCTAGGCTATATATATACTACCCTAGGCCAGGGTATATATATAGTACTCTAGACAAGGGTATATATATAGTACCCTAGGCCAGGGTATATATATAGTACCCTAGGCCAGGGTATATATATAGTACCCTAGGCCAGGGTATATATATAGTACCCTAGGCCAGGGTATATATATAGTACCCTAGGCCAGGGTATATATGTAGGCTTGTCATTACTAGGTTTATATATAAATAATAGTATACCTATACTGTACTATGTAGAGTTGTCATTATAAGGTTTATATATAAACAATAGTATATCTATATTGTACTATGTGGCGTTGTCATTAGGTTTATATATAAACAATAGTATATCTATATTGTACTATGTGGCGTTGTCATTAGGTTTATACATAAACAATAGTATATCTATATTGTACTATGTGGCGTTGTCATTAGGTTTATACATAAACAATAGTATATCTATATTGTACTATGTGGCGTTGTCATTAGGTTTATACATAAACAATAGTATATCTATATTGTACTATGTGGCGTTGTCATTAGGTTTATACATGTATAATGTTTGGGATTTACAAAAGAAACAAGTCAATAGAGATTGGTCAGGGGAGAAAGAGAAAACGAAAGACAGGGTGAGAAAGATAGAGAAAAGGATAGAGAGAAGGATAGAGAAAAGGGTATATATAATTACATATTATAATGGGAAATGATGGTGTTGACCTTTTAAAATGTTTGCGGGAAGCTATGACAGATACGGCATTACTGCAGGTGATAGCGTGGCAAAGATACTGGAATAGCCATGTACCGTCAGAAGAATCACCAACAATAAAAACAGAAGGCGAGTCAAGGATGTTGGAATAGATAAGTACCATTACGATCATCATCTGATACTTCAGAATGGTCAGCCGTCACCAATGATAAAGAGAAGGCGAGTCAAGGATGCTGGAATAGCCAAGTACCGTCAGAACCGTCACCTGATAATTCAATAATAGTGAGCCGTCACCAATGATAAAGAGAAGGCGGGACAAGGATGTTGGAATAGTCAAGTACCGTCAAGAGAATCACCTGATACTTTAGTAACGAGAGCCGTCAACAATGATAAAGAGAAGGCGAGTCAAGGATGCTGGAATAGCCAAGTACCGTTACGATCATCACCTGATACTTCAGAATGGTGAGCCGTCACCAATGATAAAGAGAAGGCGGGACAAGGATGCTGGAATAGCCAAGTACTGTCAGAAGAATTACCTTATACTTTAGTAACGTGAGCCGTTAACAATGATAAAGAGAAGGCGAGTCAAGGATTCTGGAATAGCCAAGTACCGTCAGAACCATCACCTGATAATTCAATAATAAAGAGAACAACGTAGTGAAGGTTTATATAATTGTTTCTACTTTAGGCACAAGACCAGCAATTACCCAGTACATTACTGGTACTTTATTTTATCGACCCCGTAAGGATGAAAGGCAAAGTTAACCTCGGCGGGATTTGAACTCATAATGGAAAAGGCCGTAACTATGCTAGAAAGCATGGCGTCCGACCCTCTACCGATACTGCCAATCCACCTGCTACATAGAATGTCTTCCCAGTACTAAATAGAGTTAGCTTCCATTAGCGAGAATCAATATGATGGTAAGTGATTTAGGACAAAAGACTGTCTTTGATGTTAGTGTCATTAATAGGGGGAGGGGCTAGAGCAATTGGGGGTGAGGGTGTTATTTGTGAGAGATTTGGCTGCTGTCTGCCCGACTCCCTCTCTTTCTCATATATGTGTACACACACACACACACACACACACACACACACACACACACACACACACACACGAATAAATCAGTTCTAGTCCCGTAAAAGACATTTTCGTGTTATAATAAAGATGCCTATACTCTACCAACGTATTGAGTACCTTCTTTAACTGTGGTCACCTACCGATATACAACGGGAATTCACATATTGTGTATGTGAGTATATATATGTACACACACATACGCATATATACATATAGTTCTACATAGACTGACACACACACACACACACACACACACATCTAACAGAAGTTGTGAAGTCCTTAAAGTAAGCCTACATATAAATTGTAAATCTATGGCAGTATCGGTAGAGGGTCGGACGCCATGCTTTCTAGCATAGTTACGTCCCTTTACTGTCTGAGTTCAAATCCCGCCGAGGTTAACTTTGTCTTTCATCCTTACGGGGTCGATAAAATAAAGTACCAGTAATGTACTGGGTAATTGCTGGCCTTGTGCCTAAAGTAGAAACAGTTATATATAGTATAAAGTATAGAGAGAGAGTAGGAACAACTTCATATGTAGCAAAGAAGAGAGATAGTGTGTCTATAGAAGAGATAGTGTGTCTATAGGCAGATCCAGTGTATATATAGAGAGACCCAGTGTATATATAGAGAGACCCAGTGTATATATAGAGAGACCCAGTGTATATATAGAGAGACCCAGTGTATATATAGAGAGATCCAGTGTATATATAGAGAGATCCAGTGTATTTATAGAGAGATCCAGTGTATATATAGAGAGATCCAGTGTATATATAGAGAGATCCAGTGTATTTATAGAGAGATCCAGTGTATATATAGAGAGATCCAGTGTATTTATAGAGAGATCCAGTGTATTTATAGAGAGATCCAGTGTATTTATAGAGAGATCCAGTGTATTTAGAAAGATGTAGTGTATATAAAGAGAGATCTAGTGTATATAAAGAGAGATACAGTGTATATCAAGAGAGATACAGTGTATTTAGAAAGATGTAGTGTATATAAAGAAAGATACAGTGTATATCAAGAGAGATACAGTGTATATCAAGAGAGATACAGTGTATATCAAGAGAGATACAGTGTATATCAAGAGAGATACAGTGTATATAAAGAGAGATACAGTGTATATCAAGAGAGATACAGTGTATATCAAGAGAGATACAGTGTATATCAAGAGAGATACAGTGTATATAAAGAGAGATACAGTGTATATCAAGAGAGATACAGTGTATATCAAGAGAGATACAGTGTATATCAAGAGAGATACAGTGTATATCAAGAGAGATACAGTGTATATCAAGAGAGATACAGTGTATATCAAGAGAGATACAGTGTATATCAAGAGAGATACAGTGTATATCAAGAGAGATACAGTGTATATAAAGAGAGATACAGTGTATATCAAGAGAGATACAGTGTATATCAAGAGAGATACAGTGTATATAAAGAGAGATACACTGTATATACAGAGAGATACAGTGTATATCAAGAGAGATACAGTGTATATCAAGAGAGATACAGTGTATATAAAGAGAGATACAGTGTATATCAAGAGAGATACAGTGTATATCAAGAGAGATACAGTGTATATCAAGAGAGATACAGTGTATATCAAGAGAGATACAGTGTATATCAAGAGAGATACAGTGTATATAAAGAGAGATACAGTGTATATCAAGAGAGATACAGTGTATATCAAGAGAGATACAGTGTATATCAAGAGAGATACAGTGTATATCAAGAGAGATACACTGTATATACAGAGAGATACAGTGTATATCAAGAGAGATACAGTGTATATCAAGAGAGATACAGTGTATATCAAGAGAGATACAGTGTATATAAAGAGAGATACAGTGTGCATAAAGAGAGATAGTGTATATAAAGAGAGATACAGTGTGTATAAAGAGAGATACAGTGTGTATAAAGAGAGATACAGTGTATATAAAGAGAGATACAGTGTATATAAAGAGAGATACAGTGTATATAAAGAGAGATACAGTGTGCATAAAGAGAGATACAGTGTATATAAAGAGAGATACAGTGTGTATAAATAGAGATATAGTGTATATAAAGAGAGATACAGTATGTATAAAGAGAGATACAGTGTGTATAAAGATAAAATACAGTGTATATAAGAGAAATACAGTGTATAGAGAGATAGATATAGTGTATATAAAGAGATACCATGTAAATAAAGAAATATAATGTATATAAAAGAGATACGATGCATATAAAGAGAGATACAGTGTATAGAGAGAGATATAGTGTATATAAAGAGATACCATGTATATAAAGAGATATAGTGTATATAAAGAGATACCATGTATATAAAGAGATACCATGTATATAAAGAGATATAGTGTATATAAAGAGATACCATGTATATAAAGAGATACCATGTATATAAAGAGATATAGTGTATATAAAGAGATACCATGTATATAAAGAGATATAGTGTATATAAAGAGATACAGTGTATCGTATATGTATACAAACAGCAGAGAGAGAGAATAGAGTTGTGACTTTGTAATGCGTTGTTAAACATCTGCCAATCATTTGAACGACGTCATCAAAAAGGAATTTTATGGCGGTCGGATTCTCATCATTACTAAGGTCTAGGAGCGGCGAGATTTCCATCACAACTGGGGCCTAGAGCGGTGAGATTCCCATCACAACTGGGGCCTAGAGCGGCGAGATTCCCATCACAACTGGGGCCTAGAGCGGTGAGATTCCCATCACAACTGGGGTCTAGGAGCGGTGAGATTCCCATCACAACTGGGGCCTAGAGCGGTGAGATTCCCATCACAACTGGGGCCTAGAGCGGTGAGATTCCCATCACAACTGGGGCCTAAAGCGGCGAGATTCCCATCACAACTGGGGCCTAGGGCGGCGAGACTCCTATCACAACTGGGGCCTAAAGCGGCGAGATTCCCATCACAACTGGGGCCTAGAGCGGTGAGATTCCCATCACAACTGGGGTCTAGGAGCGGTGAGATTCCCATCACAACTGGGGCCTCGAGCGGTGAGATTCCCATCACAACTGGGGCCTAGAGCGGTGAGATTCCCATCACAACTGGAGCCTAGAGCGGTGAGATTCCCATCACAACTGGGGTCTAGGAGCGGTGAGATTCCCATCACAACTGGGGCCTAGAGCGGTGAGATTCCCATCACAACTGGGGTCTAGGAGCGGTGAGATTCCCATCACAACTGGGGCCTAGAGCGGCGAGATTCCCATCACAACTGGGGCCTAGAGCGGTGAGATTCCCATCACAACTGGGGTCTAGGAGCGGTGAGATTCCCATCACAACTGGGGCCTAGAGCGGTGAGATTCCCATCACAACTGGGGCCTAGAGCGGTGAGATTCCCATCACAACTGGGGCCTAGAGCGGTGAGATTCCCATCACAACTGGGGCCTAGAGCGGTGAGATTCCCATCACAACTGGGGCCTAGAGCGGTGAGATTTCCATCACAACTGGGGCCTAGAGCGGTGAGATTTCCATCACAACTGGGGCCTAGAGCGGTGAGATTCCCATCACAACTGGGGTCTAGGAGCGGTGAGATTCCCATCACAACTGGGGCCTAGAGCGGTGAGATTCCCATCACAACTGGGGTCTAGGAGCGGTGAGATTCCCATCACAACTGGGGCCTAGGGCGGTGAGATTCCCATCACAACTGGGGCCTAGAGCGGTGAGATTTCCATCACAACTGGGGCCTAGAGCGGTGAGATTCCCATCACAACTGGGGCCTAAAGCGGCGAGATTCCCATCACAACTGGGGCCTAGGGCGGCGAGACTCCTATCACAACTGGGGCCTAAAGCGGCGAGATCCCCATCACAACTGGAGCCTAGAGCGGTGAGATTCCCATCACAACTGGGGCCTAGAGCGGTGAGATTCCCATCACAACTGGAGACTCGAGGTGGTGAGATTCCCATTACCACTGGAGACTCGAGGTGGTGAGATTCCCATTACACCTGGAAGCTGCTGGCCTCGACCGTGGTGATGGTAAGCGCCCAGATGGAACAACACTTTTCTCGTTCAAGGGAGAGGGAGAATCTCTAACCTGGGACGCCACCATTCTCCACCTACAACCTTGTATTGCTTCGGTCACAAACCTGGACACAGCCACCTGTAACACAGAGAAGAGGAGAAGATACCCAAATACCGAGACTTGACCGACAGCTTCCTTTTCGTGCTGGTCACCTTTGACACATCTGGTGTCCTCGGTCACCGAACTGCTGTTTTCCTCAGCAAAATTGGGATTATTGCATCCCGTCTGAAGAAGGGACCTCGCAAGGTGATGTTGCTTATGCAGCGGGTGTCACTGGTTATTCACTGTGGTAATACTATTACCATTTTGTCCACGAGGCAGAACTGAAATATACCCCTTAAACAGGAGTGTAGAGTCAGCCGGTAGCAAGGAACCTGCAATAGTTTAGTTAAGAGAAGGGAGATATGAGAGCGGCTAAGGTTTAAAAAGTTGGTCCCCCAAGCCAACTAAACGTATGTTCCTAGTATGGCTCCGTTGTAGTAATGGACCTTAATAATTATATTAAAACTCACCCTGTGAACTTGAAGTGCTCTATTCCTTGGATATATCTACCAAGTTCTTACCACTATATATACACATATATATATATATATATATAAGCAGTTCAAAAGTCCGGCAATCTGAAGACTGGTTAATCCGTGGGCGAAGAGTTCACAGACTCCGGGTAATTATCCAAGTTCGAATATATATATATATAAAATGGACATTTTTTTTTTTTTTGTATGTGTGTTTTTAAACGGCTTAAATGTCTCTTCAACGCAGAATTTGTTTTAGTTTCAGCACAGTCTCAGATCAAATTACTTAGCAAACACGTACATATATATATACATATGTGTGAATATGAAAACAAGACGTGCTGCGTGGTTGCAAATGGGTTACATATGAATAAATTTAGTCCATCATCAGTGATCTTCCAACCTTCATTGGTATTTCAGAGAGGGAGAGAGACAGAGAGACATAATGTTGGTAGAGAACGCTCACTTCTGGCATGAATGAAAACATTTTAGAACAGTTTTGTTAGAGTGTAGCGCTTGTGTGACAGGCGGACAGTTATAAATCCAACTATAATATAATTGTTTCTACTTTTGGCACAAGGCCAGCAATTATCCAGTGTGTTACTGGTACTTTATTTTATCGACCCCATAAGGATGAAAGGCAAAGTTAACCTCGGCGGGATTTGAACTCAGAATGGCAAGGGCCGTAACTCTATGCGTCAAAGCATGGCGTCCGACCCCCAACCGATACTGCCAATCCACCGCATATTGATACACTTTTATGACGCAAAAGACTGTTTAACTGTCCTTTCACTAACGTGAGTACAGGTGGCTATATAACGTTGGCTGAACAACAGAGAAATTATAATAGGAATGGCGATATTATTAAAAAGGCGGTGAATTGGCAGAATCGGTAGAGCGTCGAGCAGAATGAATTGCGTCATTTGTTCTGGCTCTTTACTTCCGAGTCCAAATTATTATTATTGTTGTTGTTGTTATTGGGCGGAGACTCTACAGTGTCAGACAAATGCTTAGTACTATTTGTTCCGGCTCTTTGCATTCTGAGTTCAAATCCCGTCGAGGTTAGCTTTGCATTTCATCCTTCCTGGGTCGATAAAATAAAGTACCAGTAATACATTCGGTCGATTTAATCGGACCCCCCCCCCCCCCCCAAAAAAAAAAACTGTTGGCCTTGTGCCTAAATCAGAAACCATAGTTAAGCACCAGTAATGCACTAGGGTCGATTTGGTCGACTTTCCCCTTCCCTTCAAATTGTTGACCTTGTGTCAAACGTAGAAACAATTATTATTATCAGAAATACTTAAAATAACAATCACGCTATGAGAAAGTGACTGGTTATTAAATTACAAGGAAGAAAAATAATAGAATTATCTTTTGAATTTCTCCACGTCTGTGTTAAGACCCATCCTAGGTAGTCGTGAGGCCTACTATAGCAAGTGGTAGTGACCTTGTGAATTATCACATTATTACAACTACTCGCTCTAGTTACTAACCAATAAAATCATAGGCAGGGCAGGCGGAAATATGTATAAAAAGATGCCATTGTTATGGAGCAATGATTAAAAAATTATAATTAAAAACAAACTACATCCATATTTAACAAAGGTTTCTGATTTAGGCACGCACAAGGCCAACAATATTTTGGTGGGAGGGGAAAGTCGATTAAATCGACCCCAGTGCGTGATTGGTACTTTATTTTATCGACCCCGTAAGGATGAAAGGCAAAGTTCACCTCGGCGGGATTGGAACTCAGACCGTAAAGGGACATAACTATGTTGGAAAGCATGGCGTCCGACCTTCCACCGATATTGCCAAGGACCGACATATAGGGAACAATACAATAGACGAGGACAGTGGGGGGTTTACATAAAATCGAGAGAAAAATATGAAAACAATAACAATAAACAATAAAAATACAAACAATAATAATATCGGGCTGTTTTCAAACGTTAAACATTGTGTCGGAAGTATGGCGGACAGTTTGGAAAGGTTCAAAAGAGTTAATAACAATAACTCCCACATTTATTGTTATTTTGTTACCTGTTTTGTTGTTGGTAGTGTTCGTTTGTTGTTTTACTCGTTTTAGGTACCCACCACCACTGTCGCCATTGCGGTTTATAGTTACGTCCCTTTACGTTGAGTTCAAATCCCACCAAAGTTAGCTTTGCCTTTCATCCTTATGGAGTGTATAAAATAAAGTACCAGTAACGCAGTGGGGTCAATTTAATTGACTTTCCCCTCAACCCCCAATTTGTTGGCCTTGTATCTAAATCAGAAACCATTATTCGCCCTAAAAAGCCAGAAGGGGAGAGGGAGAGAGAGAGAGAGAAAGAGAGAGAGAGAGAGAGAGAGAGAGCGAGCAAGAGAGAGAGAGCGAGCAAGAGAAAGAGAGCGAGCAAGAGAGAGAGAGAGAGCGAACAAGAGAGAGAGAGAGAGCGAACAAGAGAGAGAGAGAGAGAGCGAACAAGAGAGAGAGAGAGAGAGCGAGCAAGAGAGAGAGAGAGAGCGAGCAAGAGAGAGAGAGCGAAAGAGCGAGCGAGAAAGAGAGAGAAAGAGAGAGAGAGAAAGAGAAAGCGAGAAAGAGAGAGCGAGAAAGAGAGAGCGAGAAAGAGAGAGCGAGAAAGAGAGAGCGAGAGAGAAAGAGCGAGAGAGAAAGAGCGAGAGAGAAAGAGAAAGAGAGTGTGTGTAGTCAGGAAGTTTGATGAGGCATTTAGGAAAGGCATTGCGGTCGACATGTTTGCTTGGTCCTCGATTAACTCTTCAACGTAAAACATTGCGGTCGACATGCTTGATTGATTCTTGACTAATTCTTCGCCGTAAAACACGAAGACTACAATGTTAGGGCTATATCACATGTTCTGAGACATGAAGGGACGAAAACCATCCAATGGTCAGATGTGTGCCGGCTTTCAGCGGCCCTTCGGCCAGCTGTTCGGGACGTTAGAGTGGTCGGATAGCAGGATTGGACTTTACAGCCTACTTTGACTGTCTACCGTGACTCTCAGCAACTGAGGCGAGATACTGCGAAATACCGATAACAACCCACGAAATACAGGAGGTGATTACTGGTTGCACAAGGGAGAAATCGCCAGATTTGGATACTCTTCCCTACGAGCTTTAGATCTACATACCAGACTTGTTTGGCAACATCTTAGCGGACGTCTGTCTCAACTGGCAGAGGAACGAGAGAATTCCTAGTTCTCTGAGCTGAAGTGTGGTGGCGCTGTTAAGAAAGGGTCCGAACAAGGGGGATCATATTGATAATTTATGTACATAACTCTTCTAAACATGATTCTTATATAAAACCATCTTGGAAGATTTGTATTTGAATTGAAACCCTTTAAAATTGGTGGTTTTGTTATATAGAACCATAGCCAGTTTTGGCAGGGTTGGTATTGAAAAGCTTACCTGTCCAACAATGTGTTGTGAGAAGAAAGAAAAATGGAGAAAATGAAGAAAAGAGAGGGGGAGGGTCAAACTCATTTTCTTTTCATTATGATATTGGAAACGTATTTTGAAATGATTAAAGCCACCATTTTTATTGATATTTCAAGTAAACAAACATTCCAGAAGTAATTGAGATAAATATAGAATATGGTGGAACAGATATAACCATTATTTCTAGAAAAGTTATTGTTGTAATAACAGAAATAATATTTCTAGAGCAGTTATTGTTGTAATAACAGAAATAATATTTCTAGAGCAGTTATTGTTGTAATAACAGAAATAATATTTCTAGTGCAGTTATTGTTGTAATAACAGAAATAATATTTCTAGTGCAGTTATTGTTGTAATAACAGAAATAATATTTCTAGTGCAGTTATTGTTGTAATAACAGAAATAATATTTCTAGTGCTGTTATTGTTGTAATAACAGAAATAATATTTCTAGTGCTGTTATTGTTGTAATAACAGAAATAATATTTCTAGTGCTGTTATTGCTGTAATAACATAAAACCAATATTTCTAGAGAAGTTATTGTAATAACATAATATTTATAGTGCAGTTATTGTTGTAATAACAGCTATAACCAGTATTTCTAGAGAAGATATTGTAATAATCAATATTTCTAAATTATTGTTGTAATAACGCAATATCGTTGTTGTTGTAACAACACCGAAAGAGACTCTACTTGGTCGTTCCACAGGGTAGAAATAGCAGTCAAATCTCCTTCGAATGATACCCTACTATCTTAAAAAAGAAGGATGCATTTGATAATGCAGTCCTTGGTACATTACGAACTGTCTTAAAAAGGAAGGATACATTTGATAATAAAGTCTTAAATATATTAAGATATGTCTTACGGAAGGAAGTATATATTTGGTTATGTAGTCCTAAATATATTACAAACTATATTAAAAAAAGGATACATTTGATAATGCAGTCCTAGGTATATTTAGATATGTCTTAAAAAAGGACATTTGATAATGTAGTCCTAAGTATATTAGTAATTTAAGCACAAGGCCAGCAAATTTGTAGGGAAGGACAAAGTTGATTAAATCAACCCCAGTACTTGGCTGGTACTTTATTTTACCGACCCTGAAAGGATGGAAGACAAAGTTGACCTCGGTGAGACTTGAACTCGAAGTACAGAGAACCACAATAAATACTGCAGGGCATTCTATCCGACGATACACGTAAGTTTTGTTTTTATTGTTGTTTTGGTTTCTCCTTGTAAAAACCTGCAAGGACAGTGTTTGACTACTTTGTCAGACACTAGCAGTAGAGTCGGTAGGGGTCGAAACTATACATCTATTTCGACGGCTGAAGACCGCGGTATTTTTGTACCGGTTGCCAATTTTGCAATGTGTGTGTGTGAGGGACAGCTAGTGTTGGAAGGGTTCGACGACGCCTCTTAAATATTGATGGTTTTGTGCCAACGGGGGCGGATAAGAAACAATATTAAGACTTAACATACAATTAATGGCTATAAAATGTGTAATAGAACACGTTGGAGAGAAAGCCGAGCATTTAGTCTATTTCAATGTCAACATGGTTGATTATGGAACACAAACAACTGCGTGTGTGTGTGTGTGTGTGTGTGTGTGTATATACATGTATGTGGTGTATATGCAGATGTGTGGTGTTATGTGTATGCGGGTGTGTGTGTGTGTGTGTATGTGTGGAGGGGGGGGGCATGTTGTCGACCTATGTTGGTTTCGAGAACGATTGTTTTCCAGTTATTCGAACAGAACAGAACAGCCTGCTCGTGAAATATGCGCGTCAATGGCTGGGAATTCCACAGACACGTGTACCATTAACTTAGTTCTCTTGAAGATTAAGCCTTACACAATGGGGTCGATTTAATCAATTTTCTAGTCCCCCCAAATTGTTGAAAATGAAATTGTTGAAACCATTGCCATTCTGAGTTCAAATCCCGCCGAGATTAACTTTGCCTTTCATCCTTTCGGGGTCGATAAAATAAAGTACCAGTAATGTACTGGGTAATTGCTGGCCTTGTGCCAAAAGTAGAAACAATTATTATTATTATTATTATTATTATTATCCCGTTAGCTTTGCCTTTCATCCTTACGGGGTCGATAAAATAAAGTACCAGTAATGTACTGGATAATTGGTGGCCTTGTGCCAAAAGTAGAAACAATTATTATTCTTATTATTATCCCGTTAGCTTTGCCTTTTAGCCTTACGGGGTCGATAAAATAAAGTACCAGTAACGCACTGGGGTCGATTTAATTGACTTTCCTTTCCCGCCAAATTGTTGGCCTTGTGCCTAAATCAGAAACTTGTTTCATTGTTTAGTCAGAGGATGAAGATAAGTGCCAATGACCCATTGCAGAGGTATCGAGAATGCTGGGTGAGAAAGAAAAGAGTATCCTTAAACCGAAAATCTGGTCTGAAGGCTTGCAACAGAGTGGACTCTGCAAGGACCATGTTACTCAACTTGTTAGAAATAGCAACCAAATCTCCCTTAAATTACAACCACTACATTCTTAAAAGAGAAGAGGCGTATTGGATATGATGTATTACTAGATATATCTTGCCCGAGAGAAGAACAGGGACGAGGTAATCGTGACTGGGCTATGCCTTTCGTTACAGATATACACAGTCAGAGCTGACCCTGGCTAAACAACATAATTAAATTTAAAGAAGTCCAAAGTATGTCCTTACGTTTAACAGCACAAATTTAACGGGAAAGTGCAATATAAACACTTAAATTTAACAACACAAGTAATTAAATTTAACGGAGAAGTGCAAAATACGTACTTAAATTTAACAGCACATAATTAAATTTAACGCAGTAAAGTAAGTACTTAAATTTAACAAAGTACAATGTAATTGAAACTATAAGCCAAATGCTATTTCAAATTTTCAGAAATTTACTTACAGCCCAGACATATCTTTAATACCTATTAATAGAATCTTAAATTACTATGGCAAGGGAGATTTTCCTAGGGAATACTTCTGCATGAAGAACGTGAGTTAAGTGGAGGCTAACTTATTTAATGCAGTAAGTTAAAAAAACAAAACAGGTTTAATAAATTAGAATTACACACACAGTGAAGAGAAAACATTGTTTCCTCGGTCCGATTTGACGAAAGTCGATCGTTTGACTATGTTACAGAGTTTCTGTTAGAGCTCAAGAGATTCTAATCAATCATATCGCGCCATCGATGGTGCCAATGTCGTCGAATTCAGAACGCAAATGACCGAAAAGAATACCGCAAGCTATCACGTCCAACGTCCAATGCTCTAACCAGATATCTCCAATGTGGCCATGGGGGATATCTCCAATGTGGCCATGGGGGATATCTCCAATGTAGCCATGGGGGATATCTCCAATGTAGCCATGGGGGATATCTCCAATGTAGCCATGGGGGATATCTCCAATGTAGCCATGGGGGATATCTCCAATGTAGCCATGGGGGATATCTCCAATGTGGCCATGGGGATATCTCCAATACGGCTATGGGAACATCTCCAATGCGGCTATGGGAACATCTCCAATGCGGCTATGGGAACATCTCAATTCAATATTGAATTGAATCATTAAGTTGTATCATTTGAGACACCAGCAGACAGCAAATATTCTAACGAGTTTACCAATCCACTGCTCGAGGTTAGTACTTTATTTATCGACCCCTGAAAGGCTAAAGATGAAAAGCAGATCTGACCTCACCTGGGCTTTTTTTTTTTTTAACTCAGACTACAAAGAGCCGAAATAAATACAAGACGTTCTAACGACTCTGGTAATGTACATATTGGGAGAGGTAGGCATGGCTGGGTTCTAACAACTTTGGTAATGTACAGCCAATATTGACGGAGGATCCATCACACAAGCCTACTCCCATCACTACCACCACTACACAGCTGTCAAGGTTTCTATTTAAAAAAAAGTTTGTTTCAGTTGAAAGCCTATTAGTGTGACAGCAGTGACAGCTGTCTAAATATTATTCAGACTTCAATAAAATATAGAACTATTTTCAGTGTGTTTTACACTTCGTTATACCTGCTGTACTGAAAATTTCAGACGTCAATATACGAGGGGAGGCTTCAAAAAGTTCGCGAAAAAAGTATATAGCTAAAAGTTATATGCAGGGATTTTGATCTCAAATGCACCTGTACGTTCTCGTACTAACGTGTGATAACATGTTCTAACATCAACACTTAAATGCATGTTGCAATGCGGCACCAATCGGATGTCAGCACCCATTCGAGCAGCATAGCCTCCGCAAAAAACATCAAATTCATGGTGAAGTTAGGGTGGATGAGCAGCCATATAATTGATGCTCTGAAGCAAGTTTATGGGGGACAATGCCCCCACAAAGAAATAAACAACCTACAAATGGATAAATCGTTTTAGAAGTGGAAGAGATGAGGTTGAAGATGATCCGCAGTTGAAGATGTAAAAATAGCTGCTTTGATATAGTTTAAATCGTATGGCCCTCAGTTTTACACAGATTGACTTAAATGCTGGTGTCAACGCTTGCAGAAGTGTATTAACCTAGATGGAGTATATGTTGAACAATAAACATCATAAATTGAACCTTTTTTTTTTTTCCAACTGTCCTTTTTCAACGAACATTTTGAAGCCCCCTCGTAATACAGAACTGTTTTCAGTGTGTCCTACACATCGTTATACCTGCTGTAGTGAAATCTCAGTGACACATAGACATAGCCTCTTGTGATTTAGAAGTAGTGAACAAAAAGACTAAAATTTCCTCCTCTCCTTTCTTGGGGTAACAATGACAGTTTAAAGGTCAACTAACTTCAGCTTGAGTGAACCAAGCTAAACAAAACTGAAAATGTAATTATCTAGAGCAATTTTTGAATTCTATTCTATTTTATTATATAATTAGGTGGTGGATTGGTAGAATCGGTAGAGCGTCGGACAACATGCTTTGTGACATTTATATACGACTTTCTACATTCTGAGTTGAAATCAAGCTGAGGTCAACTTTCCCTTCCTCGAAATTGCTGGCCTTGTGCCTAAATTAGAATTTATCAATTAGCGATAGCACCTACACAGCGTGCTTCATAATAAAATCAGCATTGATGGAGTAAGCCTGTGATGAAAAGCATTCCAGCCTTGACCATCCCGACAATACTTTTCCTCCACAGCGTTCCTCGGACAACTCTATCCAATCTACAGACCATTTTCAATATACACTACTACTGTTATGATCTTAACTATACAATAGTACAATTATGACGTCTTAACTATATAATACAACAATTGTGACTTAACTGTGTAGTAGTACAATTATGATGTATTAACTATATACTACTACAATTATGACGTCTTAACTATACGATACTACAATTATGATGTCTTAAATATACAATACAATTACGTTGTCTTAACTGTGTAGTGGTACAATTATGATGCCTTGATATAATAGTTCAATTATGACGTCTTAACTATACGATACTACAATTATGATGTCTTAAATATACAATACAATTACGTCGTCTTGACTGTGTAGTGGTACAATTATGATGCCTTGATATAATAGTTCAATTATGACGTCTTAACTATACGATACTACAATTATGATGTCTTAAATATACAATACAATTACGTCGTCTTAACTGTGTAGTGGTACAATTATGATGCCTTGATATAATAGTTCAATTATGATGCCTTGATATAATAGTTCAATTATGACGTCTTAACTATATGATACTACAATTATAACGTCTTAACTATATGATACTACAATTACGATCTTTTATGGTGGAAATCAATCGCTGAGACCAGCTGTAATTAACTGGCTCTATAGATCGATAGTCTTTAAAACCTATGATGATCGTTAAAATTCGATTGATAAATTTCCCATTAGTTTGTTATCCCTGTGTGTTTGTCATAAGAGGGGAGTAAAGGTTTGGGGGCCAAGAAAGGTATGCAGATATAATATATTTCCTAAGAAATGAGTATGAAACCCATCACGGGGCGTGTCAAGTGGCGATTAAAGGGGTTAGTAGTAAGAATAGCATCAGACTGTAAAACACTGCCTGAAAAACTACCCCTGAATCACGAAGTTGTTTTATAGGCCCAGATCAGATGTAAAACGTAATCGCCCCTTTCAAGTGGATTTACTGGCCCAGACCAGAAGTAATACACATGCATGCATGCATATATATATATATATATATATATATATACTTTGGGAGGGTCATGTCAATAAAAACACACGCATCGGTTGGTTTTCACTTCAATTTATTATAAATTTCCGGTTGGTCGGTTGGTTTGATAACCGGGTGGTTGTTTATATATTGATATATTGTCAAAGCTCTTTCGTCACACATTCTGTGACCTCCTCAGTGACTAGAGTTTTATTTTGTGTGTCTCCTTTGTTTTATCCTACACCATCTTGTTTTTGTATAACAATATCTGTTTCAACACACGTTTTCAGATAAGAAATCTTGCAAAACAAATTAAAAAACGAAGTGTATATACATATATATATATATACATATATATATTGAAGTCTAGTTTACATGTCTTTAATTTTTTATTGTGTACCGACCTATTATATATATAGAGAGAGAGATGGGAGGGAGAGAGGGTGGAGGGAGAGAGGGCGGAGAAGAGAGAGACGGGAGGGAGAGAGGGCGGAGAAGAGAGAGACGGGAGGGAGAGAGGGCGGAGAAGAGAGAGACAGGAGGGAGAGAGGGCGGAGAAGAGAGAGACGGGAGGGAGAGAGGGCGGAGAAGAGAGAGACGGGAGGGAGAGAGGGCGGAGAAGAGAGAGACGGGAGGGAGAGAGGGCGGAGAAGAGAGAGACAGGAGGGAGAGAGACGGGAGGGAGAGAGACGGGAGGGAGAGAGGGCGGAGAAGAGAGAGACGGGAGGGAGAGAGGGCGGAGAAGAGAGAGACGGGAGGGAGAGAGGGCGGAGAAGAGAGAGGGCGGAGAAGAGAGAGACGAGAGGGAGAGAGAGACGGGAGGGAGAGAGGGCGGAGAAGAGAGAGACTAGAGTGTATTTAACTGGGTCATTATCATTAATCGGTTTTTAAGACTAAAAACTAAATAAAATAAAAGAATAATCGGTAGTAACATTTAACATGAGATTATCAGTTTGGCCACCTGCAGCCAATTTTAGCCGATTACAACATATTGTTGGCTGATATTTAAAGTTTGATAACATAACCTTACTGTCACTAGGGCTGGCGATACTATTATCGCCAAATAGGCAACTTTCTAGGACCCAGATGTCAGAGAGATACATTATTGAACCTTAAAGGGCTGGTGCTACTATTAAAGCCAACTAAGCAGCTTTCTAGAGCCCACCCAGACCTCAATGAGGTCGATTACAGAACTTTACAGGGCTGGTGTTACCATTAAGGTCAACTAGGCAGCTGTTTAGACCCCACCAAAACCTCAGTGAGGTGGATTACAGAACTATACAGGGCTGGTGTTACCATTAAGGTCAACTAGGCAGCTGTTTAGACCCCACCAAAACCTCAGTGAGGTGGATTACAGAACTATACAGGGCTGGTGCTACCATTAAGGCCAACTAGGCCAGCTATTTAGAGCCCACTCAGACCTCAGAGAGATGGCTTACTGAAATAAAATTTACAACTCGCACCTATCCATGTTTAGATTCTTTCCTAAGACATTCTAAGCACATGTCTGTAGTATCAGAGCTGTGATCTCTCAAATCTATTCAGTGATTCTTTCCTAAGATATTCTAACTACATTTCCTGATTGTATTCTAGTATGTTATTTAAATCTGCATGCATCCACATCAAATTTAACTGATATTTAAGGAACATGAGACATATAAACATTCAGAGATAGGCTGTTATTATTCTACTGTATTCAGTTCTTTTATGTTTCAGCCATTAGACCACGGCTATGCTGGGGCAGCATCTTGGGTAGACTTAGTTGATAACATCAACCCCACTACTCCTATTGTCGAACCGCTAAGTTAGGGGGACATAAAAGACGGATATACAAACACACACACACACACATATATATATACACACACCTATATATACACCTATATATATAAATATATATATATACACACACAAACATATATATATACATACACGCACAGACATATGACAGACTTCTGCAGAGTTCTGTCTACCAAATTTCACTGACAAGGCACTGATAACTCGAGGATATAGTAGAAGAGACTTGGCTAAAATACTCAGTGAGAGAGAACACGAAACCACGTGCTTGTGAGACAAAGTCCTTAACCTCACAACCATTCTTGTGAGACAAAGTCCTTAACCTCACAACCATGCTTGTGAGACAAAGTCCTTAACCTCACAACCATGCTTGTGAGACAAAGTCCTTAACCTCACAACCATGCTTGTGAGACAAAGTCCTTAACCTCACAACCATGCTTGTGAGACAAAGTCCTTAACCTCACAACCATGCTTGTGAGACAAAGTCCTTAACTTCATAACCATGCTTGTGCCTATATTAAAGATATAAAAATCGATATCGATTAATATAAATTAATTGCTGTGAACATTAGGAGACTGAGAATTAGTGTCGACTGGATATTTTTATATCTTTTAGCCTAAATTATGAATTGATCTGCCTGTGAAAATCGACAGCTACACACAACAGTTTTGGATTAACCTAGTTAGCAAAAGCAGCATCTGCTATGGGTTCAGCCTCTTCCGGGGCCTGCGATAACTGATTTAGGCATTTTGTACCTGAGGTAAGCTCTACAATGCATACCTGGGTAGTTAGCACCCTAGACTAGCTCTATAATGTGTACCTGGGTATTTAAATCCCAAGACTAGCTCTACAATGTGTACCTCGGTATTTAGCATCCTAGGCTAGCTCTACAATGTGTACCTGGGTATTTAGCGCCCTAGGCTAGCTCTACAATGTGTACCTGGGTATTTAGGACCCTAGAACAGCTCTACAATGTGTACCTAGGTATTTAGGACCATAGAACAGCTCTACAATGTGTACCTGGGTATTTAGCACCCGAGAACAGCTCTACAATGTGTACCTGGGTATTTAGCACCCTAGAACAGCTCTACAATGTGTACCTGGGTATTTAGCACCCTAGAACAGCTCTACAATGTGTTCCTGAGTATTTAGCTCCCTAGAATAGCTCTATAGTGCCTGTCTAGATATTTAACTTCCAAGGTTAACTCTAAAATGTCAGATAGATCGATAATTGCATGAGAGAACATGGGTGTGGGGAGGGGCATTTCTAAAACTGACAAAGCCATATATTCGATCTAATCGACCCAATTTTGACTATTGCATGGATCAACGCCCCACCCATCACAAAAAACTAACCCAAAATTGATTAAACTCAGAAGTAAAAAATAAAAAAAATGTTCTAACTACGCTCTAGCAACGTTGGTTTCGACGATGGATATTCCAGTTAAATGAATGGAACAGTCTGCTAGTGCCTGGGAATTCCATAGGCACAAGTAAGCTTAATGTGATTCTGAGGAATATTTAGCTGTACACATTGTCTGATACGTTTGGCCCACTGAAATACAGGTACAACCCATCTGACGGGCTTCTACACAGTTTCAGTCTACCTATCCAATTCCATTCATAAGGTCGAGGGTGTGGTAAGCGACACTTGTCCAACATACCACACGCTCTAGGATCGAACCCGGGACCTTAAGATTGCGAAACCATCTCCAACTTACATATATAATATATATTGACTGTCAATCTTATATTTTGTCTGATGCAAACGTACTTAAACACCATTGTACCGTTGAAATATGTATAATAAAATATATATTTTGATTATGAGAATATTTTTCATTTATTAATATTTTGAATAAAATTAAATACTCCAGGAAAATTCCACAGTCGAGTGCTTCTAATCTATTGTAAAATTGTATTCGTTGAATAATTAACGAACCATATTAATCTTTGGTTATATATATATATACAAAAACAAGATGGCGTAGGACAGAACAAAGGAGAGACACAAAAACAAAGAAAAGAATCCCCAGTCACTGAAGAGGTCACAGAATGTGTGACGAAAGAACTTTGAAAATATATGAACAATCGTCTGGTTGTGGAACCAACGAACCAACCGGAAATTTATAAATTCCTAAATTTATAAATTTAATTTATAATAAATTGAAGTGAAAGCAACTGGTGCATGTGTTTCTTATTGGCAACATGACCCTCCCAAAGTATAACAATATATATATATGTACGTATGTATATGCCTCCCCTATACGCTTTAACTACATATAAACTCATTAAAACACACTTTTGTATTTAAACACCAAAAACAGCCAGTAACTATCCTATAGAAACTACCACCAACCATCGTACCCCTAGTTACTAATGAGGACCATTGCCAGCCACGGTAGCCACTTGGTAATAGACTGCACATCTCCCGTCAATCTATGAAGGGTTTATAGTAGTTTAGAAAAATACACAATAAGTAAAACAGTAATGTAATGAAAACTAAAAAACATATTTTATAGTTAAAGAAGTAAGATGCCACTTCCTATACACTTTAATAACATCGAACTTATTTGATACGTTTAAATTTAAAAACTTGTTCTTCTGACGTACGTATCGCGATAAGAACATTGTTATGTTCTAACGAACAATCCGCGATTTAGCGAGGATTACCGCGATAGAAAATTAGATACATTCCAAAGAAAAATCCGAGCTGCAACGGGACCGCGAAAAGTCAGACGCAATATAGCGGGGGATTACTGTATATGTATATCATCATCATCATCATCATCATCATTTCATTTTACGTCCGCTTTTCCCTGTTTGCAAGGGTGGGACGTGAACTGATTCTGGCTTGATTTCTACAGCTGGATGCCCTTCCTAACACCAACCTCATTTACAGTGAGTGCTGGGTGCTTTTTTGCCGTGGCACCTCCACGACCACTTTGCAGTGGAATGATAGGGACCCCAGTCCCTATCATCTCATTTCTACAGCTGAGTAAACTGGAGCAATGTGAAATAAAGTGTCTTGCTCAAGGAAACAACACATCACCCGGTCTGAGATTTGAACTCACAACCTTTCGATTGCAAGCCCAATGCTCTAACCACTAAGCCATGTGCCTCCATCCATATGTATGTACTGTGTGTGTGTATATATATATATATACACACACACAATAGTGAGTGTCCCAAAAGTCACTAGAACAATTCAAATTATAATATATATATAATGGTTCAGTGACTTTTGGGACACCCTGTATGTGTATATATAT
>OZ024750.1:29929618-29944618 GCA_964016885.1 Eledone cirrhosa | reverse complement strand
TGTGCTTTCTGTTGGTGTATAGAAGCCGATGTGAGGATTTGTTTTCCAGCACCTTAAATCTAGTGAAACGTTCGTCATTAATGTGTCCCTGCTGACGACTGTCAATCTACAACATTAAAAATACCGGTTCTGTCCCCATGTTGTTTTTCTCGGCGAAAGAAATCAATAATATCATGCCAGTTCTCATCAATTAACGATATCAGGGGAAGGACAATTAATTGTGGTAAACATTGAAAGCTAACTACAAATATTTAAATAAGTTTTCATCGTGTTCCTTGATCGTGTAATTCTACACCTATACGATCAATAATGCAGCACTTAATATTGTTTAGATTGTATTGTTGGGTAGGTGTCCCTTCTTCGTCAGTAGACGAGGTAGAGCAGGACTTCGGTTACTTCATTGATTGGGGTTTCTCTCCCTGTAGATGGTTTTATGTAGCTGTAGGTGATGTATAGGGTGACCAATTGGCAGAGTCGTTAGATCGTTGAATAGAAAGCTTTATTATATTCGTTCCGGTTCTTTGTGTTCTGAGTTCAAATCTCGCCGAGGTGAACTTTGCTTTTATCTTCTTTTAGAAAATCAAAAACGTACCAGTACAGCGTTCGATTCTTCCTCAATCCCTTTTATTTCCTTCGGCAGACGGAACTTGGGGGGGAAATGGGAGCTAAGTGTAAAGTTTCACTGCCCAACTTTTTGTCTGGCAACTTTGATCGGTATTTTTTCTTTCTTTTCCATTTATTACTGTGAAGACTCAACGTTTAAATTTTTAGAAGAAAAACTTGAACTTTGTGCATGTACACACACGCACATTCACGTGTGCACATGCACCCGCGCACTCACATATACACGCGCACTCACATATACACGCACACTCACATATACACGCACTCACATATACACGCACTCACATATACACGCACTCACATATACACGCACTCACATATACACGCACTCACATATACACACACGCACACTCACTCACATATACACGCATACTCATATATACACACGGACACACGTGTTTGGAACAGTAACAAATATGACATAATACCATTCTTTAGAAATTGACTGGAGTTAGATTTACAAGAACTAAACGAGAAATTTGTTCTCACACATTGCAACCAATGCATACACATTTAACACTTTTTATATCAACCCGGTGGCGAATTGGCAGAGTTGTTAGAAAGTTTGATAGAATGCTTTACGACTCTCTGCTCTCGGAGTTCAAATCCCGCCGAGGTCAACTTTGTCTTTCATCCTTTCGTGGTCGATAAAAAAAAAAGTACCAGTCTAGTAATGGGGTCGATTCTTCCTCTCTCTGTAAGAAATCTGTTGTACTCAGGCCTGGAGTGATGGCGCCCCTACGAGATACAGCGCCCCTACGACTCTATCAAGTGTTATGGGACCATACTACCATATCAACCCAGCCTAAACTAGCTCTGGTTTTATAAAACAAGACCACACATTTTAAAGGGTTCCTATTTGAATTAAAACTTTCCAATGTAACTTATATATGAGCCATGTTAACTTACTGTCTCAGTAACGAAATAATTAAGTTTTAGTAAATCCCTCAAAATTTTTCATTAATTAATTGAAATATTGTATTTCATAAAAAATACGGTCAGAAAAAGGTTAATTGTAACTTCTCGCTTAAGTCTGCGATCTGGTATGTGAGTGTGACGGAAATTGTCGTTGTTTTTTTTTTGCAAAGACCACACTTTTTCATTGAAGCTTCATCTATGAAAAAAGGGGGCAATTGTAGATTTAGTCAAAAGGGTGTGATGTACTCCTAAAATCGAGTGGGCATCGGTCGTTTTCGACGATGGGCGTTTCAGTGAATCAATCAATTGAATAGCTTGTTCTGGAAATTACATGCAGGTAACTGAAGATTCCACAGACACGTGTACTCTTAATATAATTCTCAGAGGGATTCAGCAGAACAGTGCGTGGCAAGGCTGGCTCTTTGAATTACAAGTAACTGGGCAATTTATCCGATTTATTTCATTATTTCATAGTTAATATATAAAGGAATTGTAGAAGCTTTTTACAACAAAAGCAAGTAAATTTCAACTGTTTCTATTTTTACCTTATATTCCGTGATATTTCGGGGCTATGACCTCCTTTTCAAGAGAAAAAAAAAATGGCGTGATAGTTGCCAAGAGCTAATCATATTTCTTTTTTTTTTTTTTTTTTAATGAAATGATAAAATGTTTTTTGTATTGTATTTTAGATAGTATTCATTTATTTTTGCCTTCAGGATTACAAGATTATTTCGAAGCTTGTCAAGTGAATTATCAAGAAAGTTTGTGAGAATTTAAAGTGATTATTTTACGAAAATGTTTTCGATAAAGCCTGAAACACAGCCACAGACTACCAATTCGAAATCCCTGGATACACATCGTAAATTTCTACAATCCTTAGTTATGAGTACCCCGGGAGAGCAAAAGCATATACTCAGTGAACTATTGTACCCAGCAGTTAAACGATTCTATCCTAAAATGGCCAAACAAATCCTTCATGTCATGACATTTACATTCCATCATTCCGAACTTCTTCATATGTTGAACTGCCGTCACTTCTTTAATGCTCGAATGGAAGAGGCCCTTATAGTTATTGATATATTTAAAAACTTTTCAGATTCGGATGACGTATCCCAACAATTACTTATGGAACGGCAGCCTTTGAACAGTTTACTCAAAGTAAAACTTCTGTCCATACTACAACATAATTGTTCTGATGCCGCAGATATAATCACTGACAAACTTACATATCTGGAGAACTCGGCTATTCTTCATCTTCTACAATGTACTGACTGTCTTAGAATACGAATTGATGAAATCCGTTCACAGATATTTGTTAATTCAATGGAACAATTACTGACAGTAAAAAGCAGTTTAGACAATGTAGATGAGCCAATTGAATCAGCAGCTGAGCGCCATCTGTTGGGAGAAGATTTATTTTCGACGCTTGAAGGAGTTGAGACACTCACAGACGAAGGAATAGCCGAGGAAAAATCTCCACCAATTATAACTCAAGGACAAGGGCGGAGGATTTTAAATGAAATCCGTAATGTTCCTTTAACATCAAACGAACATAAAAATATTTTGATAAAACAGTTATTGCCTTTGATAAAATCACTTTATCCTCATTTTTATCTAGAATTTCTTAATGCTATAGCAGATATTGATAATTCTGAACTGATTCATATGTTGTGGTGTCGAGCATTTTTGTATTTCAAACTTGATGAGTTTTTGAGAAAGACGAAAATATTTGGTGAATCAATTTTCCCAATTGGTGAATCTAATGAATTATATTTTTCAGAGGAAGAAACTTACTTTCATTAGTAAATAATCACTGAGAATATATTATAAGCATAAATTCTGAAAAAACCTCCCAGAATAACGGTAATATATTGCAATAAAGATTTTATCTACTTCCAGGGAGGAAAATATTTAATTTCTTAATTAAGGACACCTTTGGTTTTGTTTTTATTATATATTATTTTGTTTTTATTATATTATCGGCCCCTTACTGGGTCAAAATAAAGTACCAGTAATGCCCTGGGGTCGATTTAATCGACTTTCCCCTCCCCCCAAATTATTGGCTTCATGCCTAAATCAGACACTACTATATAAGAATCTTCTTAATGGTTTATCCTCAATTTTAATGTTAAACAAACTGAAATCAATCATTTCTATTGGAAAGACACCTAAAATATTGTCTTTCGTTTTATGAGTATATCTTGTCAAAATTATTTAAAGATACAAATTATTTTCAAATAAATAAATTTATTTTAATTATCTAAGCGTTTGTCAACTAAATATGAATGGCAGTATGTTGGTTTTGTTGAGGTCTTAATGTGTGGCTGTGGGGAGGGGGGGGGTCTTGTTGAGGTCTGAATGTGACTGTGGGAGAATCTTGTTTAGGTCTAGTATGAAGGTCATGTTGTGGTCTAAATGTGACTGACTGGGTCTTGACTGAAAACTTTCTATGAGAAATAATCATAATGATAAAAACCAAGCACTCTTTCTTCATACATCATGTCCAGAACTGTTTCATTCAAAAGAAATTATTTTTTTTTTTTTTTAATGAAACAGTTCTAGTCCTGTAGAAGCCATTTCTATATTAAACATGATGTTTACACACTACTAATGTATTGAGTATCTTACAGTGGTTACCCCCCCCCCCCCCCCCCCCCCAACTGAACCTGGGGCTCAGACATGCATATGAGAGATAAATCCTTAATGTAGGGCTGGCACCACCATTAAGGCCTAGTAGCAACTGCTTAACCCTTTAGCATTTATATTACTCTATTTACTATTATATTTTCATGGTAAACACTTTATCTCACATAATATCGAATCTAAGAGATTTTGATATTAATGTTGAGAACAATACCTTAACATCAGTATGAGTGACCAGTTACAACTGGTTTGGACAGAAAGAGGTGAGAGAATTATGGCTGGTTTAAATGCTAAAGGGTTAAGGTGTATTCCAAATTTAGAGGATCACAATTTTATACAAATCATCGTTTAACGTCTATCTTCCACGCTAGCATGGGTTAGACAATTATATAATAATCACTTGATCAATCAAATTGCTAAACATCTTTACCACATAGCAGTGAAGACTGATCATGTGGGGTGTGTGGCTATGAACTTTGTAGTAGAAAATTCCGGCTAATATTCTTAATTTGGTCAGAGCAAGAAGTCTCAAACTAGGTTTGTCAGTTCACCAAAGTGTAAGTTGAAATTATTGTATTTGTGAGAATAGGGCACATAACCAGGATAAGAGGGTGTACATTGGAGAGTTAGCCTACAGTGCTAAATACCCAGGTACACATTGCAGAGCTAACCTAGGGTGCTAACATCCATGTGCCCTTTAAATAAAGGTTCATTATCATCATCCTTGTTTTACACCTGTTCATGACAATACATGGTCAGATAATATCTTGCTCATGTGCTCCATATTTTGGCATGGTTTTTACAGCTAGATGCCTTTCCTGATGCCAAACACTTTAGAGTGTAGTTGGGTGTATTTTATCATGGCACCAACACTAGGTGGATTGTTACTTTATCAGCCATGAAATTCATGTAAAATCCCTAACCTTGGTTCACAAACGATTGTTCCAAACATAAAATGTCTTGAGTAACAAACAAGCAAACTGGCAACAAACTTGGAGTATCGGTGAGAAAGTGTCACTTGTGTAGTTAGTTACAGTCTCTCTCTCAACATTTCATATGGGAAAAATAGTTTTGTATTACAAACATTTCAGGTGACAAATGGCATTCGTGAACCAAGGCTCCACTGTATTTAGTGTTGTTGTTCTTTATTTTACATACGTCTAAGAATATGACAAGACTTTCATGGTCATATTTCTAATGATGAACAATACTCTTTTACTCTTTTACCTGTTTCAGCCATCATGCTGGGGCACTGCATACGATTTTCAAATGATATTGAAAATAATCAACAATTCAAGGGGATTTAGTAAAATATGTAATATAACAATGGTTCCGAAATAAAATTATGATGGAAGGTTTTTTTTTTTTTTTTTTTTTTTTTTTGTGTTTTAGATAATTATAAATACTTTAAAGTTTTGTATCATAGAGCCAGGGATAGTGAAAAAAAAATAAAAAAAATAAAAATAAACAAAGGTGTGAAAGCTGAGGTAGGTAGTCAGAAACATTTTAATTATAACAATAAAATGTGTGCAAAATTTAGACTTATCATGATTATAATCATCAGCATCATATGTCCACTTTGTTTGTTAGGGCTGAAGTCAATTTCTACTGATTCCTTCTTTTTCGTGTGTGTGTGTGTGTGTGTGTGTGTGTGTGTGAAGGCATCGTTTTTTGTCAGGCACAAACCTTGATTTATAGGAAAAGAAAAAAAAAAAAAGGAAAGTTTCTTCATGTTTGTATATTTGATTCAAGAAGATAAGTGAAATTGAAATACAGCTAGCTAGGTATTGAAACCGGGTTTGAAAATTTACTTATAGGTAGCTGAACCACTATTGCAATCGTTTTTATGTCTGCATTTCCATGCTGGCATGAGTTGGATAGAACTTTTTGAGGCAGTGCTTTCTACCCAGATTCCCTTCCTGACCACAACTATTCTATTAAACTATATCTGTGTGTATCTGGTTTGGAAAAGGTGCACTGTATCCTTGTTATAAAAAGAGTAGATGCCAAGAACATCCAGCTGTTAAACCCCATAATGAGCATGAGGCCTGTCACAGGACCCACAAAGCTAACTCCTGTTAGGGAAAATGACATTAAAACACTTGTGTTGTGTATGAATGTATGTATACTTTGTGTGTATCTGGTTTAGAACATGAACACCATATCCTTGCATGTTGTAAGAACTCCATGACAAGTAGGAAGGCTGCCATGGAGCCTGCTTTAGCTGGGGGGGAAAATGGTCATAAAGCACATGATGTGTGTTGTTGGTGTTTCAACACACAAAGCTATGGTGTACCTATTCTAAAAATATTGAAGATTCACTCAGCTTACGATCATAATAATTGTTAGTTCTTTTCTGAATAAGTTGATTACTTCAGAGATAGAAATGTTGGGATCACTGATGTCATTTTAAACAGTTCTTCAACAACACATTTGTGTTTATTGTTAATGCTATGATAATGATTCACTCTGTTCTATGGCATCTTGCTTACAAGCATCTCGAATTCTCTGTCTACTCTTCATTACTTCATAGCGCTGGTTTTTAACCAATATACGTGCAATAGCAAAACTTGATATGCCAACCACAACAAGAACACCCCTGAAAAGAGAAAATTGGATATTATTTTTTTTCTTTAATAAATTAATTGTAAATTTTTTTTTTTTTTTAATCAACTGAAAATAACTTTTATTTACTTTGCTCACCCTTTGCAAGGCAATAAAGCCACTAAAATTCAAGGGGTTAGTGAGAAGGGAGCAGGATGAAACAGAACATAATGCAAGAAGGGAGATGATAATTGATGTTACTTTTGAAATGTTTCATAATTATTAACGAAACCCTATTGAAATCGTCTCTGGTTTTCCTAGAAGGGTGGGGGGTGTCATATTGATACACTGTGTTTCTAGGACATTTGAATAAAGCAGATTCTTCCAGAGAATGAGAGAAAGAAAGTGAGAGATATGGAGGAAGAATCGAGCCCAAACATATAAACAACGTATTTCTTTGGAAATATTGTATCAAAAGGGTTAATGGATTGCAATGTCAATACAGAATAAATGTGTGTTAATGTAGTGTGTCAAAGACCCAACCAGATTACTAGTATTGGCATCTTTAATTTCAACTAGACAAGCTGAAGTAGTGAGGAGGCTTCTAAGTGGTCACCCCTGCTGTTAGAAATAGCAGTCATATGTTCCTGAAATCACACACTACTGTCTAAAAAAAAAAAGGATAAATAGGATAATGTCGTCCCTGGCATACAGAAAGACAGCATGGTCACAGGTCTGTTCAATAAAAACCTAATCCAGGGTTAAACAACAACTAGACAAACAAACGTAGATGATATGACAAGAAGAAAGGCCTTTACAATCACTTGACCTACTAGAAATAGCAGCAAAATCTGCTGCAAATCATGTCCTAACATAAAAAAGGATAAACAGAACACAGGTTAGGTAGTTTCATATACATTGTTTTAAAAAAATAGACAGAATGGTCATAAAGACAGGGAGTCAACGAGGTGGTGTACCTCAGTTGCTGGAAATGTGAGGTTATACCTGGATATCAACTATGACGTCTAACCCATGCTAACGTGGAAAATGGACGTTAAACGAAGATGATGATAATAGCCAATGTGTGTTTATTTATATATTTATACATCAGGCAATAAGGGAAACATACACGTAGACAATAGAATTACAAACACACCCACATGTACACATACATAAAGAGACACAGACAAAATAATTATTACATACACACACATCTTGTGATGACTGAGGAATGAAGTTGGTGGACACAAACTATAGAAAACAGAGACCACCAACAGTTTTGTGTGTATGTGTAGCGGATTGGCTATTATCATTGTGTGAGTGTATGTGTTTATATGTAGTGAATTGCCTACAAACATTGGCTATTATTATTGTGTGAGTGTAGCAAATTGGCCATACACATTGGCTGACTTTGCCTTTCATCCTTACGGGGGTCGATAAAATAAAGTACCAGTAATGCACTGAGGTAATTGCTGGCCTTGTGCCAAAAGTAGAAACAATTAGTGAATACGGTGGATTGGCAGTATCGATAGTAGTCGGACGCCATGCTTTGGAGCAAAGAGTTACGGCCCTTTATGGTCTGAGTTCAAATCCCGCCGAGGTTAACTTGGCCTTTCATCCTTACGGGATCGATAAAATAAGCACCAGTAATGCACTGCTGTCCTTGTGACAAAAGTAGAAACAATTATTGTGTGTGTATGTGTGTTTATATCACTTGTCTTATAATAATGAATAGGAAGAGGAATACAATAAAATATTAGCTCATCCTTCGTTTTAAGATAAGAATATTCCAAGTTCCATACATCCCGTGATATTTTTGATTCCCTCTCTTCCACGTAACTTCTGCCGTGTTTATATGGATTGATGAATCATTTGGATAAACAAATAGCTGGCTATGGATTTACGAAAATCACCGGAAGTTGCCTCTGGTCTTAAAACGAAGTATTACTCTATAAGAAATAAATAGGAATGGTTTAACTACATGAAAATAAAATAAAATATCGCCATAGGCATCCTATGTTATAGTATACACTCGCCTTTCTCAACTGGTGTTCCCCGGAAAACTAGGGCTCCGCAACAGGTCTCTAGGGGTTCCGCAAGAAACAGTGATAAATAAACTAATGCATTTTTGAGTAATAATGATTTCTACTATAGGTACAAGGCCGGCAATTTTGGTTGAGTGGAAAATCGATCTCAGTACATCGGTAAGTATGAAAGGCAAAGCTAACCTCGGCGGGATTTGAACTCAGAACGTAAAGGTCCGTAACTCTATACCCCAAAGGATGTTGTCCGACGTTCTACCGATTACTGCCAATCCACCTTGAGTAATAATGGTATATAATAATTTGTATGCAGGTGTTCCGAGACATGAAAACTATTTCGAGGTTTCTACAAGGGTAAAAAAAGGTTGAGAAACGGTATATATACACACATAAACAAGAGAAGGGTGATATTAGTATCTGTTAAATAGAAAATAAACTAACCACCCAATATTAATTTTCGTTAAACGAGATAGTGGCCGCCTGGACATTTTAATTTCTTGTTGATTTCCTCAAGGTGATATCTTTTGTAGCTCTTCACTAATTGAAGTTATTATTGATCCCGAACGGTGTCATCAAATTGAAGTCCCTTTTCAAATGTGGATACTTTATTCCATCTCCATTTCTCCCCTCTTTCTTTATTGGTTTCTATATTTTATTAACGGATGCGATTAATTTTATTCAACAAATTTCAAGTGGATTATATAATGTTTACATATTAAAAAAGAACAACAAAGAAAAAAGATTTATTTCCTTTGAACGGGAAACGGGTTGACTCATCCGGGCATTTACCATCACTAGAATGGAGGCCGATGTACAATTCGTTTTGTTTAACTCGCTAAATGTATTTATTTTATTAAATTTATTGAACAAAAGTTAGGCATACGTCAAGACGGGCGGTCAGAAAAGTGAAAGTAAATTTATTTTCATTTTCGAACGTCGTGTTTACATTTTGTGTGTGTGTTTAGATCTAAATTAGTGTCATTTTAACTGATTATATATATATGTATATGTGTGTGTGTGTGTGTAGTTGACGGTTGAGAGAAGAGTACTCAATACCGAAGTAATCTTGTAATGAGGCTTGCAGAATGGTGAGTCCGCCATTCTGGACGCTGCTGCCTTGTAGAAGTACCAAATCGAAGCTCTGACACTCTCGTCCCCATCATTCAGCAGGGATTTTGCCAGGCAGCCGCATCATCTCCGATGGTTGGGCTTCCTATTTGGAAATTGAAGGTGGGATTTACGTTCATGATGTTGTGGTGCACGAACGGAACTTTGTAGATCCTGCGGACCTTGATGTGCACACACAGCTCATAAAGAACACATGGAGCCGTGCAAAGAAGAAGCTTCGTCGCCAGCATGTGCAAGCCTCATTACAAGATTACTTCGGTATTGAGTACTCTTCTCTCAACCGTCAATTACACACACACACACACATATATATATATATATAATCAGTTAAAACGACACTAATTTAGATCTAAACACACACACAAAATGTAAACACGACGTTCGAAAATGAAAATAAATTTACTTTCACTTTTCTGACCACCCGTCTTGACGTATGCCCAAAAGTTATACAATGACGAAAATATCAAAAAAGGTAGAACAAAATTAAGAAATAAAAAAAGGTGGGGAAGGGTAAAGAAGAACAGATCTGGCTGTATAGGAAGGGAAGGACAATTGTTTAAGGTCAACATATTATTTTTAGCTTATTTTGTTTACTTCCGATTTGAAATATACTTTCGTTTTTTTACCATCATAAAATAAGGTTTAACCAGACCGAGGAGTGCAAACTATCGAAGCATTGGTCGCTCTCTGATAGGTCTGTGGCAGTGGAGACTTCCGGCGTTCTGGGGCTTCGGACTACATCCCGACTCACTGCTAATGAGGCGGAGTTGGTTACCCACGAGTTGGGGTGGATGTTCCAGCGTGTGTCCTTCGTCATCCTCCGGGTGCAATGCTTTCTGCATTCTGTCACCACGAGGCGAACTAACCCTTAAACAATTAGTAATAAACATTGTATGCTTGTTTTTGTCGAGTATAGTATATGATTTCCTCGTATATTGTTTCACTATGACCTAACATTACTGCAGTCAATGGCCAGCGACAGCCACCCCCCCTCGCGAGACCCTTCAGACGGGCTGCTGACGTTCCGATCTTGCGGAGGAGCCCGGCAGTACGGGGTCTAAGTCCGCCTGAGGTCTCTACGACGACCGATGCGAAGAGGAAACGGCCGGACAATCCACGGTATTTGTTTGTCTTCCTTTTCTTTTGCGTTGCGGGCCGCAGTACCGGTGTTTGTGGCCGAAGCGACTAAGTTGTCGCAACATGTGGCGTCCCAGATGAGGGATCTACCTCCTTCGAATGGGAAGAGGGCACTTGCCGTCTCCGCGATCGAGGCCTGCTGAGCCCATAAATTTGAGGGGGGGGGGGGGGGGTAGGAGTTGACAATCACTGAAAGGCAAGGGGTGGTAGGGGCCAGGAATATGAGGGGTGGAGAGAGAGGGAAGGAATTCAACTTAGTAGTTGCAGTCACAAATTAGGGTACTGCCACCCATAACACGGAGCAGAGGAAGATAGTTAAATATCGAACAGCCGTTTTCTTCAGCAGAATTGGGAGGAGCGCATCTTGCCTGTGGTTAGGGATTTGTGAAGTGGAGTGGCTAATGTTATGGGTGCCGCTGGCTATTCACCGCAGCAATACCTTTACCATTTTGTCTACGAGGTACAGCTAAGATATACTCCCTAGACTAATGTGAAGAGTCTGCCCTCCCCCCTTCTCTTATATATACCATTTAATGTTGTCTTGATTTAAAGATCGGAAGATAAAAAAAAGTTGTGAAGAGTAAACAACCTTAATAAAGGTTTTTAAAAGTTGTGAAGAATGGAAAAAAAAAAAAAAAAAAATAGGAAATAACAAAGAAGGAAGAAAGAAAAAGTATTAAAACTCTCAAAGTCCCACAACCAGAACAAACCAGCTGTCACCTTCGAAATGTTACAAACCCTAACAACTTTTCTTTATTCATGTATGTACTCTCGAATAATCGTCGCCCCACTCACTTTTTTATTTTTCAGATTATTTGGGACCCGAAAGTAAGTAAATCAAATCCACATACCACCTCCATAATCGGAACTAAAGGGTCATTCCGCCTCCTCCTGGTTCAGGCCATTTCTTCTTTTTTCTTTCTTTTATTTCAAACGTAATATCATCTAATCGGCATTTGTCCAATAATAACAAAAACAAATTTATAAATCTAGCATCTTTATTTGGTGAATAAATGTTTTAACGAAATTAACATAAAAATGAAAATTAATTTTAAATGTATAATTTTTTCATAAATATATTCTTTAATTTAAAAATGTTTTTGTTTTTAATAATGGTTTCTTATATAGGCACAAGGCCAGCAATTTTGGGAGGGGAAAGTCGATTAAATTGACCCCAGTACGTTACTGTTACTTTATTTTATCGACCCATAAGGATGGAAGGCAAAGTTAACTTCGACGGGATTTGAACTAACACCATAAAGGGCCGTAACTCTTTGCTGCAAGCATGGCGTCAGATCCTCTACCGATACTGCCAATTCAATGTTTTTATTTATTCATTTATTACTTAAAGAAATGTGAAAACTCGCTTCTTGTTGCTACACGAACATTATTTGCAAACTAAAGGCGGTGGATTGGCAGTATCGGTAGAGGGTCGGATGCCATGCTTTCCAACATAGTTACGTCCCTTAACGATCTGAGTTCAAATCCCGCCGAGGTTGACTTTGCCTTTCATCCTTACGGGGTCGATAAAATAAAGTACCAGTAATGCACTGAGTAATTGCTGGCCTTGTGCCAAAAAGTAGAAACAATTATTTGCAAACTAGAGTTATTTCCCCTTAGCTCAATGCTTTCCAAATCATCAGTGTTGGTGCACCGTCTTCCAAGATGTATTGAACTACTCTCGGGTTCTGGAATAATCAACCCACCACCACCACACTTTCCCACAAACGTGGTCGTATGCCAAGGGTCTCAAAAACGTGGCCGCATCCCACTTTTCCATGGCTCGCGGCAGGATATTTGAAATGGAAAATTTGTTCTACAGGTTCTATTAATTCCCATATGTGTATTTATATTGATGAAAAACAAATAATAAATAGCAGCCTCTCGGCATTATAACTGGTGGAAATCAACACACACATATCTCACTTTCCGAGGTAAAATGTGGATTGCGAGCATACTGAAGGTAAGATGAGTTTATATTCTCGAGTACCAAATATTGGGGAGTGGGGGGTAAGCAGGGAGGGGGTTGGTATAAGCGGGGGCGGGGTTGGAAAATCGGTAATTTTTTTAGGTTGTCTCCGTTGATTTTTTTAAAAACAGAATTAGTCGTTTAGTTGTGGGGCCCCCAACCCATCCTATTTATTTTATAACGTATTGGGTGGGGTTTCTTGTAATGTATAATGTCTTTTAATGTCTAAAAAATATTATTTGTCGCAGGAATGCTACCACTTAAAATAAAATTTCACCGGAGATAGATTAGCAAAATTTAATAAGCTAGGGTTGGGAGGTTGGAACAAATCTGGAAAATTAATAACCGGGGTGGGAGGTTTAGAGACGTGTTCTATGAATCATTATCAAAGTTAACCTCGTTCAAATCCCGCCGAGGTTAACTTTGCCTTTCATCCTTACGGGGTCAATAAAATAAAGTTCCAGTAATACTCTGGGAAAATTGCTGGCCTTGTGCCAAAAGTAGAAACAATTATTATATTTTCTGACACGCCCTGTTCTTTCGGTAAAAAAAATAACTTGGTTTCACTTTCAGAAAAACTAGTTTCACTTTCAGGTTTCCAAGTAAAACTAGTTTCTCTTTTAATAACGTATTAATTTGTTACATGTTATACGATAAACATGGTGTACCTTCAGCTCTCCCCGAGTCAGATCCGCTTTACTCAAGATTCTATCTCTCCATACTTCCGAAGAGGAGGCTGTCTAAAAAGTCTTATTCAGGATATTAACGATGATACAATCGATCCTGACAATATCCCTAAAATCTCAGTTTGCGAGGTTGATGGAAAATATTATAGTATGGACAACAGAAGGCTGTACGTGTTCAAAGAAGTACAACGTATAAGTAAACCAAACTTGAAGATTAACGTTTATTTAACTTCATACTTCGAAAGACATAAGTTCACTACAAATGACGATGGTTTAACTATATACGTAAGAGGTAGGAACTGGAACAACAGATGGCCAGAAAATACTAAAGTAGAGTTCATATTGAATATCACACAACCCGAAACTATAAATATTAGATCTAGATCTGCAACAAATATTTTAACTCCGAATGCCTGTACCTCGCGTGAACCAAGTGTCGGGACCTCGTATGTACCAGATGCCTGTACCTCGCCTGAACCAAGTGTCGGGACCTCGTATGTACCAGATGCCTGTACCTCGCGTGAACCAAGTGTCGGGACCTCGTATGTACCAGATGTCTGTACCTCGCGTGAACCAAGTGTCGGGACCTCGTCTGTATCAGATAGCAGTATTCCCTATAGCAGAATAAATACTTATGATGCCGTTGTGGACATTTCTGATTCTGAAGATTCTAGGTTATATGACGACATTTCTGATTTTATAGAACCTACATTTTGTCAGCGATTGTGTTCATGTGTGATTCTTTAAACAGTCACATCTTTAAACACTAATCAATTTGGATTAAAATGGAACTTGAATGAAATCCTTTTTTTTTTCTGTGTATGTACATGAGAAAAATTCTACCCTTATTTTTCTCATGTAACTTCCTCATATATATATATATATAAACAATGAGTTATATGGTTTGTTGATTATTTAACAAAGTTAATTTTACAACAGATACACACCCTATCTCCTGTATTTGAATGAAACGTGTAAATCAAATGAATAATGTATTAAACCTTAGTTATTTATTCATTTAATATATATATATATATATGTATATGTATATATATATATATATATATATATATATATATATATATATATATATATATATATATATATGTATATGTATATATATATATATGTATATATATATATATATATATATATATATATATATATATATATGTATATATATATATATATATATATATGTATATATATATATATATATATATATGTATATATATATATATATATATATATATGTATATATATATATATATATATATGTATATATATATATATATATATATATGTATAT
>OZ024750.1:29877118-29927118 GCA_964016885.1 Eledone cirrhosa | reverse complement strand
TATGTAAATAATGTGCTGAAATATCTGTAGTGATTATTTTACAATAAAACACTGTTTTTTACACTTATTTCATTGTTGGTGTTATTTATGCATTCCCTAGAAAATATTTACAACAAATTTTTATAATTTGAACTTTTTAATACATAAATATCTCTTACACATTCATATACACACGTGCAGATGTGTACACACACATACACGTTTTTATTTGACAATATTCTTTTCTTTCAATCTTCTGATTTCATTTACTGCCCTCTCTCTCACTCCCTACTTTATGAATCCCTACACGACCCCCACCACTGATTTCAGGGGGAAATCATTTTTTTTTTTTCGTGTGCTATCAATAAACTTTACTTTCTAATATAGTGCAAAGATAATTATCCAGGGAAAAGAGAGGGGTGGGGAGACCCTCGGACCTGCCCCCGCCCCCTATATATTATATATATATACTAGCAGCTGAGCCCGGTTGCACCCGGGGCCACTTTTTATTAAGTTAATAATTTGAAAAATATTATTGAAAGTTTATGAAAAAAAATAGAAATATGCACTTGGGGCTGGACGGCGGACAATGAGAAGTGGAGCGACGTGAAAAGCGTTGTTTATTAACAGCGAAATAGCAATGTCGATGATATGCAAGTTTAAAAATGCATATTCTGAAGGTTTGTATGATAGTTTACACTTTTTCCTGAAACTGATTCTTTATAATAAACTTTCAATAATATTTTTCAAATCATTGGTACTGTATGTTAACAGCGAAAGAACGTTGATGAGTTTTAAAATGTGTATGAAATTGTAACACAAAAGTATTAGAACAGGGGGAAATAACTCACCGAACGCGATAGTTTTGGGGCCCCAGGGACCACATTTTTCAAGTTAGAGATTTGAAACCTCGTCTATTTGCTTCCTTGACACTTTTTACATAGGTGTGTAAATGTTCATGTCAGTCCGACCACGTCTACTACCATTTAACCGTGCACATTTGAAGTATATATATATATATATTTCGTTTCTGAATTTGTTTAGCAAGATTCTTCATCTGAAAACGTGTGTTGAAACCGATATTGTTATGCTTTGGGAGGGTCATGTTGCCAATAAGAAACACACGCACCAGTTACTTTCACTTCAATTTATTATAAATTAAATTTATAAATTTAGGAATTTATAAATTTCCGATTGGTTGGTTCCACAACCAGACCATTGTTCATATTTTGTCAAAGTTCTTTCGTCACACATTCTGTGACCTCTTCAGTGACTGGGGATTCTTTTCTTTGTTTTTGTGCCTCTCCTTTGTTCTGTCCTACGCCATCTTGTTTTTTGTGTGTATTATATATATATATATAGGCGGTGGATTGGCAGTATCAGTAGAGAGTCGGACGCCATGCTTTCCAGCATAGTTACGTCCCTTTACGGTCTGCGTTCAAATCCCGCCGAGGTTAACTTTGCCTTTCATCCTTACGGGGTCGATAAAATAAAGTACCAGTAATGTACTGGGTAATTGCTGGCCTTGTGCCAAAAGTAGAAACAATTATATATATATATAATATATATATAATATATATATATATAATATATATTAATATAATATATATATATATATATAATATATTAGTATAATATATATATATATATATATATATATATATAATATATATTAATATAATATATATATTATATATATATATAATATATATTAATATAATATATATATATATATATATATATATCTAAAAAGACTCCCATAGGAAGGTGGATTGGGTGGACCAAAGCTATACGGACCCCCCAAAACACTGATCAGGTAAGAAAAATGGTCGCACATGCAATAGGGGCTAGTATCAAAACTACCCTAAAGGGCCACATATTTAAGTTCAATGAGAAAATCTACACCCAAAATGAGGGAGCAGCCATCGGCGTCAGCATAGCTGGCGATGTTGCCAACCTTTTCATGGTATGGTGGGAAAGGAGACTTAAAGATCTCCTTAATGAAAGCTCCATAGACCTCATCATGTACTCTCGTTATGTAGACGATATCAATATAGTTATAAGAACACCCCCACTAGAGAGCACTAACAAGTTTGATTTAGAACGTAGCACGATGGAAAGCATCCAGCAGATAGCTAATTCCATACACCAGAGTATAACTGTAACTATAGACTTCCCTTCCAAACACCCTAACAATAGACTACCTGTATTAGACACAGAACTCTGGATTAACACTATAGACGAGAGAGCCCAAATTCTCCACTCACACTATGCTAAACCCATGGCCTCCAAATACCTGATACTCAAAAACTCAGCAATGTCCAGTAGTGCTAAGTTTAATATTCTGATCGCAGATTTGGTACGAGTGATGAAGAATGTGTCCAGCATGTGCGACCCAACAGAAATGGAAGGACACATCCAACACTTCATCAACCGCATGCAGTTCTCTGGCTACAACCAAAGAGACAGAGTCAGAGTATACGAAGGAGCCATGGAAAAGTATAAGACCCTCATAGAACTGGACATGAAAGGAATTTGCCCACTATACAGGAGCAAATCATGGAATAGCTTAGATAGGGCTAGACATAAGATAGGGAAGGCCACATCATGGTACGACAACCAGAGATATCAGAGTGTCATGTTTGTGGACGCCACCCCTGGAGGGAAATTAGCTAACCAGTGTAGAAAGGCCCTGAGAAAGACCCACTTAAAAATAAAGGTGGTAGAAAAGCCAGGAACCACCATAAAATCCCTGATCAGCAAAACCTACCCTTTTAAGAAAACCCACTGTACCAATAGGAAATGTATCATATGTAAGGTGAACCCCCGGATAAACTGTAAAACTAGAAACGTAGTCTATAGCATAAGATGTACAGAGGGTACTTGCAGAAACACGACAACAACATACATAGGTGAGACAGCTCGTAGCATAGGTGAAAGGATAGACCAACACTGGGGGGAACTAAAAGGACGAAAAAACGGGTCAGTACTATACGAACATGCTAGACAACATCATGACGGTAACATAGACAACATAGAAATTAGAATAATATCTAAACATAGGAATGACCCAGCAGATAGGCAAATCAGAGAGGCCAGTGAAATAGAAATAGAAATTAGAAGACCAAAGCTAAACAGAAAGAATGAGTGGAACAACAACAACACCCAAACAAACAACACTGACCTAAGAGAAGTATAAATAAATAAGTAAATTAAATTAAATAAAATAAGATAAATAAATACATACACAAGCACATAAACACACACTAGTCACCCAGCAGACAACACTATACACACTAGTCACACATCACACATAACACTATACACACACGCAAACGCATGCGCAAAGAAGACAAAATAAAATAAGATAAACAAACAAGCAAATAAATAAATAAATATATAGACAGACTGAACAAAAAAAATGGCGTAGACATACAACACAACAGGAGGAACAATGAATATAACACCACTGACGATGTTGCAGATGTGCAACGAAAGATTTATGTAAACTATATATATATGTGTTTGTCTATATTGTATCTGTATTATTTTTGACCGCCGGTCAGTCAATGGCAACATTGAGGACCGAGTAAGTTAGATCGCAGATATATATATATAAAAGACAGCGAGAAGCGAAAACCAACCAAACAGTGAGTGTGTTCTGTTATTAATTCTGGCAATATTACGCAAATATGACCCTCCCCAAATATAACAATATCTGTTTCGACACACGATTTCATATAAAAAACCTCGCAAAACTAATTCATCGCCGCTATGGCATTAGCTTGTGCCAAGCTGAAAGGTTATTGAAAGACACTGTTTTCTGTTATATAAAAACTACAATAACAACAGAACAAATCCGCTTCTTAAAACACTGTGTTTCCTCCAAAACATACACAACAAACATATCAAAACAAGTAAATAATTTATTATTGAACAAAACACAAGCTGAACGGCTAAAACACACAATAACAGTTAATATGAAAAGAACAACATACACAAAAGTCAACGCACTCTACAGACAAAAACGCATCAACGGTAAGGAAATCCGAAATCTCATCACAGCAAACGAGAGAGATGACTTCATGAGCGTCATCCGACGCGAAACGAAATATGCTCAAAACGAATGCTGTAGGCATTTCAAGAAGAAATTAGAATGGATGAATAAGAAAAAACTACAAGAAAGGAAAATCGAATATTCTCAAAAATACCCAGATAACATCGACAACATCCGTATGAGTGATGTAAAACTACCGGAAGAATTTACCAATGACCACACAGTAAATATCTATGGGAACACTTTAATCAGTGAACAAGAACAACAAATCCTAAAGTTACCACCAAAATTTGCCATCTACAAAAAGATTAATCCTATGGAATGCAAAACGGAGCTGGAAAAGTGTTTCACAAAAATACGTTGGAATGCAAAGGTAAACAACAACAACAATAATAACGGTAGTAGTAATATAAACAATAACTCTGGGTATAGAAATAACAGCCATAACCATAACAATGGCAGGAAAGTGAGAAATAGTGATAATGGTAATAATACTAGCGATAGACAGAACAACAACAACCACAATAATAATAATAATAGAAACGTTAACCACAGACACAGCAACAGTGACCACAGTAGTAATAACGGTAACAATACGAACAACAACAACAACAATAACCACAGTGGTAATAATGGAAATAGTACATGTAGCAACATCAACAAAAACAAGAAACATAATAATAGTAACAACCACAATGGTAGAAATAGCAGTAACAACAACAATAACGGTGAAGTAAACAACAATACATCTAGCAATCATAACAATAATAATATTAATGCTAAGGATAGAAACAACAACAACCACCATGATAACAATAATAGCAACACACACAACTATGACGATAGAAATAACGACAACCCCTTAGAGAAACTATTTTTCAACCCAGCTGACAAAACATATAAGATGGGTAATATCTATCCTACGAGGTTACCCTTTAATAAAAGAGTTTGCATACCACAACAAATAGATGACGAGACGGAGGCACAGTTCACCATAGCTAGAAATAAGATTAGACAAGTAGTAGACAGGTACACTATGAGACAGAGCAGACCAGAGGCCCAACAACTTGGGATAAAACCTGTAGAAGGCTTGGTTAGCCTCAAGCAGCGCACAAGGGATGGTGAGGTAGTGTGTCTACCCACAGATAAGTCTGGTAGGATGTCAATAGATAGCATGCCGAACTACATCGAGGCAATGCAACCCCACATCACCAACACGAGCGAAGTTGCACAACTAACACACGATGGGAGAGAAAAAATCCTCAACGCTCACATGATGATGTGGACTGACATCCTAAAGCCAAGCAGACGCACTGCCAACAACTTCCAGGCGTCTAACAATGGCATACCACCCTTGTATGGGCTCCGCAAAGACCACAAGACAGTCGACGACCCGACAATAGGACCACCAACAAGACCTGTATGCGGAGCTAATATAGCTAGCAACTACAGGATCTCCTACTTCCTCTCAATGGTTATACGCCCCATAATCAAGATGTCCCCAGATGTATGTGAAAGTACAGAGGACCTCCTCAGCAGAATCAGTGAGTGCAACAAAAACAGGAGCCTATCCAACTGCATAATAGGCAGCATGGATGTGGTGTCACTGTACCCATCCATTAACATTGATTTTGCTGTGAAAAGATGTGTGGAGATGATCATTGAGAGTGAGGTGGAGTTCTGCGACGTCGACACAGACGAACTGGGCCTCCTACTTAGACTTACCTACGACACTGACTACCTAGACAGCCATGACCTTAGATGTTTCTGCCCTAGTAGACCTATAAGAGGTAGACCCCCCACCATAACCTCAATGGCTAAAAAGACTCCCATAGGAAGGTGGATTGGGTGGACCAAAGCTATACGGACCCCCCAAAACACTGATCAGGTAAGAAAAATGGTCGCACATGCAATAGGGGCTAGTATCAAAACTACCCTAAAGGGCCACATATTTAAGTTCAATGAGAAAATCTACACCCAAAATGAGGGAGCAGCCATCGGCGTCAGCATAGCTGGCGATGTTGCCAACCTTTTCATGGTATGGTGGGAAAGGAGACTTAAAGATCTCCTTAATGAAAGCTCCATAGACCTCATCATGTACTCTCGTTATGTAGACGATATCAATATAGTTATAAGAACACCCCCACTAGAGAGCACTAACAAGTTTGATTTAGAACGTAGCACGATGGAAAGCATCCAGCAGATAGCTAATTCCATACACCAGAGTATAACTGTAACTATAGACTTCCCTTCCAAACACCCTAACAATAGACTACCTGTATTAGACACAGAACTCTGGATTAACACTATAGACGAGAGAGCCCAAATTCTCCACTCACACTATGCTAAACCCATGGCCTCCAAATACCTGATACTCAAAAACTCAGCAATGTCCAGTAGTGCTAAGTTTAATATTCTGATCGCAGATTTGGTACGAGTGATGAAGAATGTGTCCAGCATGTGCGACCCAACAGAAATGGAAGGACACATCCAACACTTCATCAACCGCATGCAGTTCTCTGGCTACAACCAAAGAGACAGAGTCAGAGTATACGAAGGAGCCATGGAAAAGTATAAGACCCTCATAGAACTGGACATGAAAGGAATTTGCCCACTATACAGGAGCAAATCATGGAATAGCTTAGATAGGGCTAGACATAAGATAGGGAAGGCCACATCATGGTACGACAACCAGAGATATCAGAGTGTCATGTTTGTGGACGCCACCCCTGGAGGGAAATTAGCTAACCAGTGTAGAAAGGCCCTGAGAAAGACCCACTTAAAAATAAAGGTGGTAGAAAAGCCAGGAACCACCATAAAATCCCTGATCAGCAAAACCTACCCTTTTAAGAAAACCCACTGTACCAATAGGAAATGTATCATATGTAAGGTGAACCCCCGGATAAACTGTAAAACTAGAAACGTAGTCTATAGCATAAGATGTACAGAGGGTACTTGCAGAAACACGACAACAACATACATAGGTGAGACAGCTCGTAGCATAGGTGAAAGGATAGACCAACACTGGGGGGAACTAAAAGGACGAAAAAACGGGTCAGTACTATACGAACATGCTAGACAACATCATGACGGTAACATAGACAACATAGAAATTAGAATAATATCTAAACATAGGAATGACCCAGCAGATAGGCAAATCAGAGAGGCCAGTGAAATAGAAATAGAAATTAGAAGACCAAAGCTAAACAGAAAGAATGAGTGGAACAACAACAACACCCAAACAAACAACACTGACCTAAGAGAAGTATAAATAAATAAGTAAATTAAATTAAATAAAATAAGATAAATAAATACATACACAAGCACATAAACACACACTAGTCACCCAGCAGACAACACTATACACACTAGTCACACATCACACATAACACTATACACACACGCAAACGCATGCGCAAAGAAGACAAAATAAAATAAGATAAACAAACAAGCAAATAAATAAATAAATATATAGACAGACTGAACAAAAAAAATGGCGTAGACATACAACACAACAGGAGGAACAATGAATATAACACCACTGACGATGTTGCAGATGTGCAACGAAAGATTTATGTAAACTATATATATATGTGTTTGTCTATATTGTATCTGTATTATTTTTGACCGCCGGTCAGTCAATGGCAACATTGAGGACCGAGTAAGTTAGATCGCAGATATATATATATAAAAGACAGCGAGAAGCGAAAACCAACCAAACAGTGAGTGTGTTCTGTTATTAATTCTGGCAATATTACGCAAATATGACCCTCCCCAAATATAACAATATATATATATAGATATATATAATATATTAGTATAATATATATATATATATATATAATATATATTAATATAATATATATATATATAATATATAATATATATTAATATAATATATATATATATAATATATAATATATATTAATATAATATATATATATATATATATATATATAATATATTAGTATAATATATATATATATATATATATATAATATATTAGTATAATATATATATATATATATATATATAATATATTAGTATAATATATATATATATATATATAATATATATTAATATAATATATATATATATATAATATATATTAATATAATATATATATATATATATAATATATATTAATATAATATATATATATAATATATATTAATATAATATATATATATATATATATATATATATATTAATATAATATATATATATAATATATATTAATATAATATATATATATATATATATATATATATATATATAATATATATATTAATATAATATATATATATATATATATATATATATAATATATATTAATATAATATATATTAATATAATATATATATATATATATATATATATATAATATATATTAATATAATATATATATATATATATATAATATATATTAATATAATATATATATATATATATATATATATATATATATAATAAATATTAATATAATATATATATATATATATATATATATATATAATATATATTAATATAATATATATATATATATATATAATATATATTAATATAATATATATATATATATATATATATATATATATATAATATATATTAATATAATATATATTAATATATATATATATATATATATATAATATATATTAATATAATATATATATGGAGGCACATGGCTTAGTGGTTAGAGCATTGGCCTTGCAATCGAAAGGTTGTGAGTTCAATCTCAGACCGGGTGATGTGTTGTTTCCTTGAGCAAGACACTTTATTTCACATTGCTCCAGTTTACTCAGCTGTAAAAATGAGATGATAGGACTAGGGTCCATATCATTCCACTGCAAAGTGGTCGTGGAGGTGCCACGGCAAAAAAGCACCCAGCACTCACTGTAAATGAGGTTGGTGTTAGGAAGGGCATTCAGCTGTAGAAATCAAGCCCGAATCAGTTCCCGTCCTACCCTTGCAAGCAAGGAAAAGCGGACGTAAAATGATGATGATGATGATGATGATATATATATATATATAATATATATTAATATAATATATATATATATATTTCTGTTTACCTTTTACATACATATATATATTATATATATATATATTTATATGTATTATATATATATGTATTATATATATATATATATATTATATTATATATATATATAATACATATATATATATATAATACATATATATATATATAATACATATATATATATATAATACATATATATATATAATATATATATATATAATATATATAATATTACGTAAAAGGTAAACAGAAATAACAACACAATTGGTACAGTATATGGAAAGGATATATTAGATTAACGCTTGATATAGCAGGAAGAGGTCTTAACGTTTCGGACGCTAGTCCTTCATCAGAAAAAAGAATGAGAAATAAGTTAGATTGAGGGGACATGCGGGATGGAATTGGAAAAAATGTCTTTAGATAAAAATAACAGGTCCATTCATGTTGACATCTCTTGCAAATATATATGTAATATATAATATATATATTTATAATGTATATATATATATAATATATATATAATATATGGTATAACAAATTATCATTATAGGTGATCCAGTTAGAGGTTGTGAGTACTCTGTATTGTGGATAGTTTTAACGTACGGCGTTGTTTGACTCAATAAGAGGTTTTCATAGTTAGGTAGCGAGTTCCTGGGAATTCTTATGCAGGTTAATCTTGGAGTAATAATAGTGAAAGAGTGAAGAATAACATGATCAACAGTTTAAAAAGGGTTTTATTTACTGTATTAACAATTGTTTCATTGATTAGGGTGTCTAAAGATTGCTAATCACTTAAAGTTGTGCCACTCAATCTTAAATACAATGTATGCCTCATCAAATCATCGGAATAACTGACAAAAATTACACACAGCGTTTGTAATATACTAGGAGAATTCAAATAACAACATCAATAATAAAGAAAGAACGAAAAAAAAAAGAGAAAGAAAAAGAAAAAGAAAAAGAAAAAGAAATAATAAATAATAATAAATAAGTTAGAATGAAGGTGATAAAAAATAAGTAAAAAAATTGATGTGATCAGGGATTAAATACTATTAATATGAAAATATTAAATATATACACATATGTATTGGTTAAATCACAGAGGGTTATAGTAGGAAGAAAGAATTCAATGATAAATGATATATAAAAGATAAATTAATAAATTAGAAGTTAGGTGAGAGGTGAAGAGAATATGATAGGATATAATTGAAGAGGTGAAATAGTTTTAGGGATAGAGAGTGAAAGAAAGAAAGGTTAGGAGATTATGATGTTGATTTAGTGATTATTTGGTCTATTGACAGTTAATAATAGGGGGTTATTATAATAGATTCTAAGTGGTTCAGCTTGAATTATGGGATTGTTGGATCAAATCATGTTGGTTTAAAATTTGCGAATTTAGTAGCTGCTTTGTGCCTACAGAAAATTGATCGTTCTATTTTGCTGTTAAGCAGCATTTTGTAATACTTTAAAATATGGAACAACTCCATATTGCAAAGTCTGCAGTGGGACATTCCATTATCGTAGGCCTTTGCTCCCGATAATTTCGACCAGCTAATCCTCTATTCTTGGTTTGTATCCTTAAGCTGCCAGATTTTATTGGCCAGCATTGTTTACGGTTTTTTATAGAATGTCTGTGAATATACCATTTTTTTTTTAAACTTCCCAGCCATAGAACCTATGTAGAGCCATGCTAAGTTGCGCGAATTTATAGTACACAGGTACACTATATTTGATTCCAGGCATCTATTTTGTAGTGGGCACTTATCCGGTAAGTGACAGTTACATTTGGAGTCCTTCCTGTGTGCAGGTTCTCCATTGCGGTTTTGTATGTTGTTATGTATGGGCTGAAATTTGGGTTTGTTGATGTTTTGTTGCGATGCGTTCTGACGTGTGTGTGTGGTTGTGATGTTGTTATGTGTTTGTGTTTTGTATTTGGTGTAATGGTGTATGTTAGTAGGTTATTTTCATTAGAGATTCTTCTATAGTTAATTTTATGTATGTGTGATTTTATGTTGGCTGCAGTAGAGTAAGACAGTTTGATAGTTTTTCTGTTAAAGCAAATTTTAGACACCCTAATCAATGAAACAATTGTTAATACTGTAAATAAAATCCTTTTTGTACTGTTGACTATGTTATTCTTCACTCTTTCACACTATATATATATATATATATATATATATATATATATATATATATATATATATATATACTTAACTTACTTATATATATATAAGTAAGTAAGAGTTACATCGAACAATAATAATATTCAATTCGTTTGCAAGCAAACGACCTTACTATGCAGTGTTTTTTCAACAGTAGTATCGTGAAATAATCAACATTTCCTTCCATAAGGACTGTATATCTCTGGTACTCAATTGAACTATTGAAAATATAGTATTTTCGAAAGTATACATCGGCTGATTAGTCACATTTGCATACCGAGCTGGCCTTGGCGAAAATTAAAAACAAATTTAGATTTTTTTTTTTTCATTGTTGCGTAGCAGATATCATAAATGTAAGTATGGGTTATATCGAATAATAATAATAATCGATTTGTTTGCAAACGCCCTCGCTATACTATGTTGTGTATATATTACACTAACGTAACATACTTCCAGATATATATGTGTCCCATTGTCTATGTCAAAATAGTATTACCAAATCTTCAGTCTCTACCATCTTACTGTACCACAAAACATCACTTGTATTGAGTGCTCGCCAAACATTGGATTTAAATACATACATACATACATATATATATATATACACACACTTAATCTGTATAAGATACATATATATAGACTCACGGTTATTCTCTTAATATGATGGAAAATATATACATGAGAATCAATATACATTGATTTATATAAATATTTGCTCGATATGGAAAGTAAAATAAACAAATAAAAAAGACAGTTTTCAAAACAAATTTTTCAACGTCATCTATGTAAATATATTTTAATTTGAAAATTATTTATATTGTATATATACGATATTCACCTGTATTTATTTGCTCTGAGTGTTTTGTCATATAACTTTGACGAAAGTTATGTTTAATAAATTTGTAACATAGTGGTTTTGTGTTATAAACACAGATGAATCGTGTATATATATATATATATATATATATATATATATATATATATATTTATTAAAATAAGAGATTAAAGTTTAATTAAAGTTTATTAAAATAACAGATTAAAGTCTTCAAATTTATTATTATTACTATATATATATAATGTATATATATATATAATGTATATATATATATAATGTATATATATATATAATGTATATATATATATATATAATGTATATATATATATAATGTATATATAATATATATATATAATGTATATATAATATATATATATATAATGAATATATATAATGAATATATATATATATATATATATAATTATTAAAATAACAGATTAAAGTTTAATAAATTTTAATAAATATTTGCTCTACAGTTCTTATATATTTGATATATAACTTTGAATAACTTTGAAATGTTTTGGCCAGTATTGGCCCAGGCCATGTCTAACTTAATAGCACCACCTGGCGAAGTCTTTCAATTCAGGATTTGGGCACCATGGCCCATTCGAGAAGAGAATTACTGTTTGCGGAGACATATCCGGGTGTGGGTGGTTTGTCCGGGATTACTTGGAGGAATTTGTCCAAAGGCTTCTTGAATTTTGTGTGGTCAGTTTCTGTTTTGACGTGTCCTGGTGTGATGTTGAATAGAGCAGGACCGATTGAGGTGAAATAATTGTGCCGTATTGTTGTTATGAGTTGCGATTTAGATTTTTGAATGGGACGGATAGCACGGGGCCCAAGCCTTGGGTGTATCTTGAAGGCGATGCCAACATCATTTGGGCAGTGATGATGGAACATTTTCCACATCATGCAGGTAATATAACGCTCACGGCGACGTTGGAGTGAGTAGAGATTCAGGTTTTCTAATCGACCCCAGTAGTCAAGGTCTGACATGCCATCTATCTTTTTCGTGATTGCCCTTTGAGGAGCTTCAAGTTTCATGATACTTTGTTTCGTGCGGGGAGACCACAGTGGACAACAGTATTCAAGGTGTGGTCGGGCAAAAGTAGAGAAGAGAAGGATAATGGTGTGGGAATCTCTCGACTGGAAGGTTCTGAGGATCCAGGAACACATTCTGCGGGCCATGTCAACTTTGCTGCTTATATGCGTGGCCCAGCTTATGTTGCTGTCCACGGTTACTCCCAAGTCTCTGATGTTGTTAGATGCCACGAGAGTTTCCCCGGAGGGAAGGGAGTATGGGAGTTTCAGGGCATCCTCTTTTCCAAAGTGGATCAGTTCGAATTTGTCTTCGTTCAGTAACATGTTGTTCTTTTCTGCCCATTGGGTAACAGCCAGTAGGTCTGACTGAAGGCTTATCCGGTCATCCACGCCATTGATGACCTTTTGGAGCTTGGAATCATCAGCGAAAATTTTAATGTTGCTGTGTTTGATGATGTCAGTGATGTCATTAATATAGATGATGAAGAGAAGTGGGCCCAACACAGTGCCTTGTGGGACCCCACTACTGACTTTGGCTGGGCTGGATTTGACTCCTTCAACTACAACATGTTGGGTTCTATTTGACAGGAAGCTCTTGAACCACTGCAGCAGCTTTCCAGTGACACCAATATTGGACAGCTTTCTCAGTAGAATGTTATGATCAACCCTGTCAAAGGCCTTGCTGAAATCAAGGTAGATAACATCAGTGTTGGAACCCTCTCCCAAGGCTCTCAAAATGTCATCAAAGTGATGCAGTAGCTGCGTCAGGCAATCCCTTCCATTACGGAATCCATGCTGGTTGGAGTTCAGCATATTGTTACTCTCAAGGAAGTGGGTCATTCGCGATCTCACCACTCTCAAATACCTTAATGATATGAGAGGTGAGTGAGATTGGACGGTAATTCACGGCAAGGGATTTGTTTCCCTTTTTGAAAACTGGGACAACAGACTGGGATAGAAGGTTTTCTGGCACATATCCAGCATCCAGTGAGTTCCGCCACAGATTGGCAAGAGGAGATGCAAGTTGGTGTTGACACGCCTTCAAGACACAAGCAGGGAACCTATCGGGACCTACTGCTGAATTATGCTTGATTTCCTTTATTGCCGCTAAGACAACAGGGGCGCCAAACGTTATGTCCGATAAGGTGTAATGGGGAGTAACATCGCCGATACAGCCCAGATCGGCCATATCAGGATTGCTGAAAACAGAGCAGTATTGTTTCTGCAGTATCTCACCCATGGTTTTAGCATTGTCTTGAAGAGTGCCATTTTCATCAATTAGAGGGCCAACAGTAGAGCCAGTGATTTTGTGTTTTTTTGCAAATGCAAAGAACACTTTGGGATTGAGTTTGATCTTCTCAATGGCCCAGGCCTCTTCAGCTCTTCTCTGATTGTTGATGAGGGACATTATGTTGTTTTGGAGGTTATGTTTTTTAATCTCTAGTGATGAAATGGCAGTCAAGTTGATGTGTTGCTGCTGACAATATTTCAGCTTGTTGATTTTTTTGTTCGTTCTCTTAATTTTTCTGATGAGCGTTTTTCTATTTCTAGGGATTCTGCTCTTAGATTTGTTTATAGTTCTTAATGGGGTGTGTTTTGCACATATGTTTGTAACAGTGTCCACAAATGTCTGCCAGGACTTTTTGATGTTAGTGGGTGTATGAGTGTGCGTGAAGGACCAGTCGACATGTGCAAAATCATGACTGATCGCTTCCCAGTTTGCATTGTGGAAATCCATAGCGTCAAACGGATGGACAGGAGAGATGACATTCGGTTTGTATATTGGACGGTGGAATCTCAGATCACAGAGAACCATGTCATGATCAGAGAGTAGAGTTTTCTCCACTGCAATATTGTGGATATTGTCAGTGTGATTGTTGAAAATTAAGTCTAGGACGTTTTTGTGGCACCTCGTTGGTTCGAGCACCAGTTGGGATAGGAAGAAATCATCCATGAAGTCAAGAAGCGATTCCACTGCTTCCCTGTCAGAGGTTGAGGCAGAAGAACCTGGTGGCAGGCTGTTTGTGGACCAGTCAACTCCGGGGAGGTTGAAGTCCCCCATCATTAAGATGTTGTCAGGGTGACACTCTTGGATGAAACACTTTATGCTGTTGAGGCATTCCTTGAAGCATGGTACAGGCGTTTGGGGTGGCCTATAGAGCCCAACTACTATTAGGTTGTTGGTTTGACTGAATACAGTGACTGCTTCACAGTATCCATTAGTGAATATGTTCATAGCCTCTGTTGAGAAAGAATTATGGACATAAATGGCAGTCCCGCCCTTTCTTCTGCCAGCGCGATCAGCACGGATGGCTTTGAAATTTTTCACTTTCACCTCGGCTTCCAAGTGGAGGTTACTGAGATGGGTTTCAGTGAGGACGAAGAAAGGAATGTGGTTTGGATGGACATCAATCCAGTCCTCCAGGAATTTGATATATATATTTATCCTTATTGAGCCCTCTTTGGATTTTAGTCTTCAAATTTATTATTATTACTATATATATATATATATTATGTATATATATAATGTATATATAATGTATATATAATATATATATATAATGTATATATAATGTATATATATCTAATGTATATATATAATATATCATCATTTCATATATATATATATTATGTATAAATATATATATATATATTATGTACATGCCGAAGCTGAAGCATATAGACAATATGCCTCAACACCCTCCCACTGCAAAGTGGTCGTGGAGGTGCCACGGCAAAAAAGCACCCAGCCCACACTGTAAAGTGGACGTGTAGGCGCCACAGAAAAAAAAGCACCCAGCATTCACTGTAAATGAGGTTGGTGTTAGGAAGGGCATCCAGCTATAGAAATCAAGCCAGAATCAGTTCCCGTATGTATGCGCAAGACAAGGTCAGCCGACCGGACACTGCCCACAACAGGACAACTCGTCTAACCCATGCTTGCAAGGGTGGGACGGGTCTTATTCAGCACAGCATCTCTCCACTCGTCACGGTTCCTCGTCATCTCCACCGTGAGCTTCAATGATCTGAGGTCTGTTCTCACCACCTCCGCCCATGTTTTTCGTGGTCTACCTCTACCACGTCTTCCTTCAACTGGCATTTCCTGGCACTTCTTCACCCATCGGTCATCCTCCATGCGCATCACATATCCATACCACCTCAGTCTCCTCTCCCGTACACTACATTCTATCCCTCTCAGACACAGTTTCTCTCTCAACACATTTATGCTGGGTTGTTCACATAAATATATACACATAATATATATATATATATACATAATATATATATATATACATAATATATATATATACGATTCATCTGTGTTTATTTGCTCTTCGTGTTTTGTCATATAACTTTGACGAAAGTTATGTTTAATAAATTTGTAACATAGTGGTTTTGTGTTATCGTGGTTTTTACATATTTCATTTCCTACGTCATCAAAGAACCATCATATCATCATCATCATCATAATGAACATTGTTGCTCACTTACTTGCACATATGCAATCTCTGGTCACACTGTATCAGGCACATCAAGTTTCTCTTACCTTCACTCACAACAACAGTGACCACACCACTGAGCAATCTACAAGCGAGCTCATACGCAACAACTGAATCAACACCACAGCACAACCATTCATACCACCATTCGCCCTGCTATATATATATATCATTTTGTTTTAGGTTTAATCAATACATATAATATATGTATAGATAATATTTCTCAGAAAAAACTCAACAAGCTTTTGTTTAGAGCGTCAATAATCTATATATAGAAAACTGAGAATGTCTGTCTGTGTGTCAGTTTGAATCCCTAAAACTAGAGAACCACCCAACCGACTGTTTTCAAACTTTACACATGTAATACTTATGTTTCAGGGAGTGTTCTGAGCAAAAGAATTTCAAATTTTCAATGCCCTAGGGACCGCATTAGGCGATTTAGCGATCTCTCTCTATAATTCTTAGTCTTTCTCTTTTTAGATAGATACATACATATAACGTCGCGCCCTTATAATATCTGTCTGTATGTCTGGCTGTCTGCTGCCTCCGGTTATTCTGCCACCCTTGCTCAAGACAAATCTCACATTCATTCCCCAAACAGTTGGTAAGTGCAAACAACTTCTTCCTCACATTTTAAGCCACAGTGTTGCTTACTTATGTACCACCAGACCCTTTCTTCTTTGCCAGCCATGGTTGTGGCAATACTAAGCTTACTAAGGCGGTTATATATTTCACAATACCTTATCCCGTGCAACGCCGGGTACCACTGCTAGTATAAAATAATTTTGAACATACATATATAATATATATATATATATTGTTTAAAATTATCATATTTCCCGGCGTCGAGGACGCTACTTTTTTCCTAAAATAAATCTCAAAAATCTACCATGCGTCCTGGAGGCCGAAGGTTGTTTATTATTTTTTTTCAGTGGATTGGCAGTATCGGTAGAGGGTCGAACGCCATGCTTTCCAGCATAGTTACGTCCCTTTACGATCTGAGTTCAAATCCCACCGAGGTTGACTTTGCCTTTCATCCTTACGGGGTTGATAAAATAAAGTACCAGTAATGCACTGGATAATTGCTGGCCTTGTGCCTAAAGTAGAAACAATTATTTTTTTTCAAATTTTTGGTTGTCAAAATTAGGGTGCATCCTCGAGGATAAAGCATCTTCGGTGCCAGAAATACGGTGTATATATATATATATATATAGTTTTAATATAGATGAGATTCTACAGGACTAGAACTGTTTCATTCTTTAGAAATCATCAGGAATGCTTTAAATGATACCACATTAATGTATATATATATATACTTAGGTTAATAGGAGTTAGGTATTGTATACCCGTGTCCCATTAAGGTATTGGCAGCATAATAATTAGCTCTATGCTTTGGAGCAGAGCCGTATATATGATAAAGAACACAAGAGCGTCTACAACATCAAAAGATTTTTATTGGCTTACAATGTTTCTTCCTTACGTAACCGTAGGATTCGTCAGAGCTATAAAAGGGGTTTGATTGGTGTTATGGACTCTACCAATCAAACCCCTTTTATAGCTCTGACGAATCCTACGGTTACGTAAGGAAGAAACATTGTAAGCCAATAAAAATCTTTTGATGTTGTAGACGCTCCTGTGTTCTTTATCATATATATATATACATTAATGTGGTATCGTTTAAAGCAACCCAAGTAGACACGCAAGACTTATAAATCATTTGTTAATACTTTGAATAAACCCTATTTTACAGCCAATCCTTGTTATTCTTCACTCTTTTACTATATATATATATATATATATATATATATAATATATAAGATCAAAAGATGGTTAAATGAGTTCCATGTATTTTATTATGCGCATTTCAAAAACAAATATCATCATGCAATAACATTTGTGTTTTCATCAGATAAAATAGTAGGACATGATATGAAGGTTAAAAACACTTGTGGATAGTGCAGTTTTAAATCAACATATGCATTGCTTTATTGTACTACAATAAAACTCACCTCCTACATATATATATATATAACAGATATATATATATAACAAATTTAATATAGAAATGGCTTCTACAACACTAGAACTGTTTCATTAGAAGGAAAACACCAGGACTTGCATTGTAATGCGATTGTATTTGTATGTTTTCTGGTGGGAGGGGAAGGTGGTGATTTTAAGGATGTGTAGAGATCATTGGCTGAAGGATTTTAAAGAATTGGGATTGTTTGAAAAAACTATTTTTAGAAATAGGCAATTAAAGGCAGGTTTATATTCACACTTAAATACCTATAGACATTCATACATACTGACACCCACACATTTTTCCTAAGTAAACAGAAGGATTTTTTTTTTTTTAAATGGCTAAAGATTTTAGGTAATCATCTGTCAAATCAACAGACAAAATTTTTTGTCTTGGGAAAGAAATTAAAAACGTTGGTAATGAATGTTTCAAAACCAAGTTTTTATTGAACTAGAATTTTTATTGAACTAGAATTTTTCAACATGGTGACGTACATGTGTGTATGTGCATATGCATACATTTATATGTACGAGTATATAGATATAAATGCGCAAACACCGACACACTTACAGACATACATTCACACAAATACACATACATTCACGCAAACACGCACATACATTAACACACACACACATACATTCACACAAACACACATACATTCACACAGTGTAGCAAATGAAACATCAGCCGTTGTTTTGCTATAGTTTTTTCACCATCCCCTTCCTTCCTTACACACATTCATTCACATAAACACACACACACACATTGTGTGACAGACGGAAGTTGCTCAAATTTATATATAGTAGATCATTGGAAATTCAATCTAGTTGACCCTAGATTACATTCCCGTGAATATAACTTTAGCTTTTATTCTCTTGTTCTTTACTTTCTTTGATTGTTTCATTCGTTCACTTTTTGTTTGTGCAATCATAGATTTTGCTTCCTTTACATATTGCTGGAGTTTATAAGCATTGTATTCCTCTACCATAACAGCATCGAGAGGTTTTATAGTAATTCGATCACTTCCTCCAATGGTCACACCACCTTTTATTAATGACTGGTAGTCGTTAGTGTTACCCACTCTTACAACCCATCTATTTTTCGTACAGGAATTACCAACTGCCACTGATACAGGGTCAAATCGGAGACTGAGTACCACAATCCCGGGATACTGGGAATCTAATTCCTGTTTAATATCTTCATGAGTTATTTGAAGGCTAGGATCACAAGCGAAACAAACAGTCAATGGCTGCGGCTTGGGAAGTATTTTACGCAGGCGCACTGTCGGAGGTTTCGTCTTTTTACGACGCAACCTCGATTTGATATCAGCCACAAGTTTTTCTACTTTCTCTTGTTCAACGCCATTCTCAACATAACACCTTAGTTGCTTCTTAATTTCTTCGTCACTTATAGAAAGTCCTGCTGCAATTTTCACTCGCAAGCAACTAAAAATATGTAAAAAAAAAACAATGAGCAAAATCAATACAGATATGGCGATGTATTTGTTTTGCAGGGTCTTTGATATGAAATCGTGTGTTGGAACAGATATTGTTATATTTGGAGATGGTCATGTTATAATATCGTCAGAAAAGTATAGTAAATAAATAAAATAGAATAAGAAAACATTAAAGAAATACAACGAAAGAAAACATAGAAACATCACTGATGATGTGACAGTTCTGTGATGAAAGAACTCTGAGAAACTATATTTATATTTATATTTTTTAACTGTTGGTCAATGAATGATAAACATTGATTGCCAGCTGAATTATTTATAGAAATATAAAAATATACTGAAGTGAAAACCAAACAAAACAGCGTGTTTTCTGGCAATATTATAACTTGACCCTCCCCAAATATAACAATACAGATACACTATGGAGGTATTTCGTAAAGGATACTTAACTCTTGATGGAGCTGTAGGGGCCCCATCCTGAAATATAGCGTGTCTTGGACATTTTAAACCTGGTGTAGCCCATCCCTCTCCAGGTTGGAATATAGCCGATTTCTTTTATAGAAAGAACCAACCCCAGTACTTGACTGGTACTTTATTTATCAACCTTAAAAGGATGAAAGGCCAAATTGTCCTCCGTAGGATTTGAACACAATGCTTCAGAATAATTTTTAATTTGACACCTTAGCGACTCTGCCATGTCACCATCTTCTATGAAGGTTATTCTACATTAAGTAATTAAATACAACACTAGATCTTTACCAGATTAACCAAGATAACCAATAATTTGTATATTTAATGGACCAGATACTAATAATTTGTGTACTTGTTAGGCCAAAAGTTTCTGTCCACACCATAAGTTCAACTGGGTAAGAAACGAAGAAGTAACTACATGAGTGATATTTAGAACTTTCTGGTAATGGAGAGTATCTTCAAGAAAGTCTAAACTTGCAGACTTAGGAATCTCTTATTAAAAGATTTTACAAACTAAATTATATTTAAAAAAATGATCATTTATACTCAACTGCCATTAAAACACTGCTTATTTATGGTTATGGTATGGTATGGTATGGTCCCATAACTCCTGCTGGAATCCTAGGGGCTCCGTCATGACATACGGCAGGTCTTGGGCACTTTAGTTTAGATCTGGATGAGCTCATCTCCTCTCCAGGTTTGAACACAGCAGATTTCTTCTAGAGGAGGAGGAAAGAGTGTGTGCATGTGTGTGATAGAGAGGAAGATATAAGAAGTTGAAGAAGAATCGACCCCAGTACTTGACTGGTTCTTTTTTATTGACCTCAAAAGGATAAAAGGCAAAGTTAACCTTGATGGGATTTGAACTCAGAGCCCAGAGAGAGCCAAAAAGAATACCATAAAGTTTTCTATCCGATGATCTAACAACTCTGCCAAAATCGCCAGCCTACTTCTATTCAAATATTACAGTTAAGAAGAGAGTACCATAAAATAAAACATACTTGATATCTTCGTTATCTTGTAATGATGAAAATATAGGACTGGACGAGTCAAACTTTAAGCCATCTTTTTCATATATCGTCTGTTTTTCATCATTGCTATCACAACTCCAGTTTCCATAAGGTCGAAAGCCAAGACTACGCAAGCGCTGAATTAATTTATTAGTGTTTGCTTCATAAGAAGCAAAAGAAGTAACTGAAGAGCGTTGATAACTGTCTGTATCGAGAGGCATGATTGTGATGTTATTATGTAGAGTATTTAATGACTGTAGTGGCTTGTGAAACTGTTGAGATTTGCGTATTTCCAGAACAGGTTTCACCATTTCTATCGGATTTCGATTAGTTGTCAAGTTCACCTGACTTTGATTATAGGAACGCTGTTCATAGTAGGAATTCTCAGTAAAGGATCGTGGTAGACGAGAAAAATATCGACCGCCTGTGAAATGATGAGGGTTGGCTGTCTTTGGTGTCAAATAAATTAGATTTTTATTATCTGTTCTTGGGCAGCCATGTTTTGAATCAAATATGCTTTTACCTGAAAAATAAAATTGAGACTTTGTCATCAATAATTCTTTAATATTCTTTCTAACTCCTTTCTAACATTGGCACAAGGCCAGCAATTTGGGAGAAGGAAGCGGTGAGTCGATTATATCAACCCCAGTGTTTTATTGGGACTTTATTTTATCGAACCCCCAGAAGGATGAAATGCAAAGTTTACCTCAGAGAGATTTGAACACAGAACAGAAAAAGTTGTAACTACATACCACAAATGATGTTGTCTGACGCTCTACCGATTCTTCCATTCCACTGTCCTCTTTATTATTAATTCTTTAATATTACACCAAACTAGGGCTGGCTATAATGTTTGCTTCTATGTAAGTAAACATAAAGGCTTAATATTTTGACATATAGCTGTATAATCTTAAGTTGTCAAAATACCCACAAAGAAATATTTTCCTTTAATTTGATGAAAAAAATCTGGTTTAAGTAAGCAGTTAACTGAATCACACCTGAGCATATTACAGGTACATATTTTATCAATACCGAAAGTATGAGCCCAGGTAATCATCATCATATCATCACTGTTTTTCGTCCATTTTTCCATGCTAGCATGGGTTAGACGAGTTGTCCTGTTGTGAGCAATGTTAGGTCAGGTGATCGTGTCTTGCTCATACAGAACTGATTTTAGGCTTGGTTTCTACAGCTGTATGCCCTTCCTAACGCCAACCTCATTTATAGTGAGCACTGGGTGCTTTTTGTTGTGTTGCCTATACCAGACATGTCAAACATCCAGCCCTTCACAAGCACACTCGCGGCCCCCCGCACAAAGGTTTTCACAGCGCGAACGTAATATAAAATAAAAAAATATTAGTTGTAATGTGCGCAATTAGTTGTCATGTGTGGCCCTCAGACAACACATATGTGACCCATGTGGCCCTCAGACAACACATATGTGACTCATGTGGCCCTCAGACAACACATATGTGACCCATGCGGCCCTCAGACAACACATATGTGACTCATGTGGCCCTCGGCCAACACATATGTGACCCATGTGGCCTTCAGACAACACATATGTGACCCATGTGGCCCTCAGACAACACATATGTGACCCATGTGGCCCTCAGACAACACATATGTGACTCATATGGCCCTCAGACAACACATATGTGACTCATGTGGCCCTCAGACAACACATATGTGACCCATGTGGCCCTCAGACAACACATATGTGACCCATGAGGCTCTCAGACAACAGATATGACTCATGTGGCCCTCAGACAACACATGGGTGACCCATGTGGCCCTCAGACAACACATATGTGACTCATGTGGCCATCAGACAACACATATGTGACTCATATGGCCCTCAGACAACACATATGTGACTCATGTGGCCCTCAGACAACACATATGTGACTCATGTGGCCCTCAGACAACACATATGTGACTCATGTGGCCCTCAGACAACACATATGTGACTCATGTGGCCCTCAGACAACACATATGTGACCCATGTGGCCCTCAGACAACACATATGTGACTCATGTGGCCCTCAGACAACACATATGTGACTCATGTGGCCCTCAGACAACACATATGTGACCCATGTGGCTCCCAAGGGACCCTCAGTTTGACATGCCTGGCCTACACAACCACTTTCAGTGTGGACTAGGTGCTTTTTATCGTGACACCTACATGACCACTTTACAGGGGGAGGATGGGAGTGAGGGGTATACTGTGTATGTGCTTGTTGAACCCAAATTGAATGCACCTGCATTAACTCCTTGGAAGTGGACTGGCAGGCGGATGTGAAATCGATTTTATTAATAAAGGACAAACAAAGGCAGTGGATTGGCAGTATCGGTAGAGCGTCAAGCACCATGCTTTGCAGCATAGAGTTATGGCCCTTTAAATTCTGAGTTCAAATCCCGCTGAGATTAGCTTTGCCTGTCATCCTTACGGGGTCGATAAAATAAAGTACCAGTAATGTACTAGGGTCGATTTAATCGACTGTCCCCTCCCGCCTTGTGCCTATACTAGAAATCATTATTAAAGAATAAACAGCAAATTAACAGTGGAGGGGGGGGGGTTCTGAAAGTACAGTAACCAGGGTAAGAATGGAATGAAAGAAGTTCAGGGAGCTACTACCACTGTTAGCTGCAAAAGGCTTTTCCCTCAAAATGAAAGGCAGACTGTATGATGCGTGCATACGAACAGCAATGTTACAGGGTAGTGAGACTTGGGTGTTGTGTGCAGAAGACTTGCGTAGATTAGAAAGAAACGAAGCGTGCATGCTCCGATGGATGTGTAATAGTAATTAATATACGCAAAAGGCAAAGCATAAATGAATTGAGAGAGAGACTGTGCATAAGAGGAATCAAATGTTGTGTGCAGGAGAGGAGGTTGCGTTGGTATGGACATGTATGAAGCATGACAGCTGCATAAAAAGGTGCAGAGCACTAAAAGTTTATGGAAGCCTTGAAGTGGGGCCCACTGTAAAGTGGTCGTGTAGGTATCATGACAAAAAGCACCCAGTCCACACTGTAAAGTGGTCGTGTAGGTGTCACAACAAAAAGTACCCAGTCCACACTGTAAAGTGGTCATGTAGGTGTCATGACAAAAAGCACCCAGTCCACACTGTAAAGTGGTCATGGAGGTGCCATGGTAAAAAAGCACCCAGCACTCACTGTAAATGAGGTTGGTGTTAGGAAGAGCATCCAGCTGTAGAAATCAAGCCAGAATCAGTTCTGTATGAACAAGACATGGTCACTTGACCTGGCATTGCCCACAACAGGACAACCTGTCTAACCCTTGCTAGCGTGGAAACATTGACATAAAATGGTGATGATGATGATGATGAAACAGGATGGGTGGTGGATTGGCAGTATTTCAAACCCCGCCGAGGTTAGTTTTGCTTTTTATCTATATGGAGTCGATAAAATAAAGTACCAGTAATGCATTAGGATTGATTTCATTGACTTTCTCCTCCCCCAAACATTGTTGGCCTTCTGCCTAAATCATGAACTATTATCAAAGATAAACAAAGAGTGCATACTTGAAACCATCTCTCTTCTTTATAATATATATATATATATATATATATATATAGCAGTAAAAAACCGGGAGGTTATATCCAAAATTGGTAGAGCACTCAGTCCAAACGATGAGTTTGGTATAGAGTTAGTTCCACAACAAATTAACAAACCATACCAATGTTTGTAGCGAAGTTTTTAAAGTCCGTAGGTGGGTGACATGAGTCCTTGTGTATATAAAACCCTCGTCTTCAGTAATGGTGTAGACTGGGCAAAAAAATCAACTACTTCAGAACTATTCAATATCTCAATGGGATAATTCAATACTGCTGATGTATGCGATTTGGTTGAATTATATATATTAGATACATTGCAAGTCAAATTCCCAGACTTCCACATGGGTTTATACCATGACAAAGGTCTGACCCTATCAAGTTCTAAATAAAAGTGGTCACGACCTTGACCGATTTAGGAAAAACCTGATAGCCACTTTCAATGAATTAGGACTTAAGATCATTTTAGCCACCAATCTGACAAGTGTATGGTGGATTGGCAGTATCAATAGAAGGTCGGACACCATGCTTTCCAGCATAGTTACGTCCCTTAATGGTCTGAATTCAAATCCCGTCGAGATTAAATTTGCCTTTCACCCTTACGGGGTCGATAAAATAAAGTACCAGTAATGCACTGGGTAATTGCTGGCCTTGTGCCAAAAGTAGAAACAATTATTTAGACAATAACCTAGACCTTTGCACACTTAGATTCAGACAGTTCCACAAACTTAATGAAAAATTAACTTATATATACAAGAACTCATGTCACCCATCTATGGAGGAATTTAAAGTGAATAGAGTATGAGGAAAAAACTAGGCAAAATCCATATATATATATATATATAGTATTAAGGTTACTATTTATGGTTATGTATATACTAAAACCTTTTATAGTTATATATATTTTAAACCCTAAATAGTGAAAGACAGTAATTTATTACTATCTTATTACCAGTAAGATAAATAGCTCAATGTAACAACATCAGTTGTTTTACAGAGCAGTTATATATATTTATATATATATATATATATATATATATATATATATATATATAATACATTAGGTATGAATTGAAGTTGTAACTGTCACATAGCAGGTACTATTCCAGTTGTTTAAGGCAATCACAAAGCACTAAGTAGGGTGGTATGTTAATACATTAAGGTCCAGAGTAAACACAACAATTAAAAAGTGTGATACCAAGAAAAACGACAGTGGTCATATATATACTACAACAACGATAAATACAGAAAAGTTGAAATATATATAAATTGCATGCGTGTGCGAGTGTATGTTATATTAAATCAAACATGGGCAACCTTTTTCGAGAAGGGAGCAGCATGGGATGTGGCTCACCATCAGGTGGGCCGCAAGCGGTAATTTACATTTGTGAACACATTAAAATAAGGGCGGTAACTCAGGTTGTTTTGATTTGTTTCTTCAGAATTCGTACACGTTGTTTTCGTCGATCGTAAAAATGATAGAAAGATAAATTACGACTGAAAAGTTGGGGTAAAAAAATCAGAAGGATTTCACTTAGGTGACTTAAGCGAGCTATTCAGAAAGCTTTGCGGGTCGCAGGTTGCCCATGACTGTATTAAATACATGACTGTGTTTGAGTTTAATCTTTTTTCATCAAGGATTTTGCTTACATTCTTAACAGTGAGTTCATTGAACATGAAAAAAACAAAAAAAAAAAACACGAAAGACAAAACGTTCTTACAGAAAAAAACAAAGCAATTCACCTGTCATATAATGGTCGTTTGCTTTAGGAAACCAGTAATCTGTGGCGTTGGTTCGCATTGTGGTTGTTGCTGTGACGTGTTTCTCCATAGCAGTTGACGGCTCATGCTGGTACATGTGTTCAAAGGAAGAATATAAAGAAGTGTTTGTGGGTTGCGTATAATCTGCTAAACATGTGGTGGTACATTGAGTACGCCCGAAATATTCTGTTTTAGGGGGAGATACCCGATGCTGGCACGCAATAGGGCTTTGTAGAGAGGACGGCAGCAGCTGGTTTGTGTGGTCGGAGTTCCTCGGTGTCGGCGACTGAAATTGATTGATCTGAGGTATACGCTGTCCTAATGGAGCCGAATTGTCTACACTGAGTAAAATTAATGCTTGGCTTGAGGTTGGCATCTGTTGAGATATAAGGGAAGTAATTCAAATAGAATAAATTGTAAATGAGGAAATACTAACAGTTAGTGTAAGAATATGTAATTTCTAAGATGTAAGGTTGTGTAAATTGTTTAGCAGTCACCATGTCAATGTAAAGGGTATAAAGAAGTAGAAAGACGGACGGTTGATGTGGATTGTTTTAAATTAAAGAAGCTTTAGAGTCAGGCGTAAAACGATTCAAAAGTTGATTGAAATTTAAAAAATAGCAATTTTTTTCCTTTAAGTGTTCAGAGATCACACACACACACACACACACACATATATATAGTTGAAAGGGCTGGTAAAGTTCCATTCAAAACAAAGGTTATAGTTAAAGAGTAAAGGTGAAAAAGCACAGAAGAATATTTGATGCAACAATTATAAAATTATTCATTCTGTGCTTTTTTACCTTCATTTTTTAAAAACTATATATCGCATATCTCTCTCTCTCTCTCTCTCTCTCTCTCTCTCTCTCTCTCTCTCTATATATATATATATATATATATATATATATATATATATATAGTGGCGGGCCAGGTTGCCTACAAAAGCATTGCAGGGGCCAATCTTTTGCTTTCAAAGAATGAAAACTTTAAAAGAATAAATAATCAAATAAGTAAAGCATTTGATCAAACAATTCCCTAGGGAATTAATAGAAACCAAAATATATAATAATGCTAAAAGTAAATGCTAACATTTAGAGTTATTGGCTTACTATATTTATTTATGCATGCATACATGGACACGCACACGTATATATATATATTTTGAGATGCTGGGCAAATAATTTTTCACTCTATGGGTTAAAGACATGTGTAAAATCAATTAGTGGTCAGTTCTTCAGTCTAAAGTCCCTAGGGAGAATGAGTCAAATAATGTTTGTACAAGTTGAAAACATGTATGTATACATATATGATGGCTGCCGCCCCCCGCCCCCTCCTCGTTATCGAAAATCCATATATACACATGTACATGTACACACATACACACACTCCCAGATATAGATATATTAAGATATATTCATCCTTACGGGGTCGATAAAATAAAGTACCAGTAATGCACTGGTGAATTGCTGGCCTTGTGCCAAAAGTAGAAACAATTATTGAAATTCCCTGGATGTCTATACTTTTTATTGGCGAAGGTAAGACAGTATCCTATACAATATACTATACATTCACAATTATTTAAAACTTCAATTATAACATTCTGTATTAACATTTAGTATTACTGTATACTTCCAGTAATATGTATATTATATATACACTATAAACGGAAAAAATGAAACGATATTTCATTTCCCACTCTTAGTACGGCTGTTACTTAAATATAAGTATGTACACGTACATACATATATGTATACCAACGTACAGTAGTATGTATATATATATATACATACATGCACACATATATATATGCACGTATGGATTCACCGAACATTTATTATAATGCTCGGTGTGTTTGTAAACAAACATCCCGTATTAAGCCGTAGTGTCTAGCAACCACCGTTGCTCGTTTGTTCAACACTGACAAAGGAACGCTGTACTAGTTTCAAGTTTGTTAGCTATCGTCAGCAACGTATACCTTCCTGCTAGATTGTTGAACGTATATACTTACCTTATGCATATTAACGGCTGAGTAGCCCAATTTGCATATCGAGTGGGTTAATCGGCCGGGTGCACCGAAAACGATAAACGGAAAAAATGAAACGATATTTCATTTCCCACTCTTAGTACGGCTGTTACTTAAATATAAGTATGTACACGTACATACATATATGTATACCGACGTCGGTATACATATATGTATGTACGTGTACATACTTATATATACACTATAATTAGTATAAAAATGCACATTTTTTTCCGCAAAAATTTGATTGTACTGTTTTGTTTTCACTTATGTATTTTTTGAAAATGTTATTTATTCATTATAAAAATCAAACGATAGCATTCTATATTTGGGTGGGCCCTCTTTATCTCCTGGCAACCAATATTTTTAGATCTAATCGGTCACTGTATATATATATATATATATATATATATATACACACAGTTGTCCCCCGGTATTCGTTAGAGTTACGTTCGTAGAGCACCAGCGAAGAGTGAACGGCCGCGAATATTGGACGTGGTTCATAAAAATGCCTATAAACGTTTGACGTTTATAGGCATTTTTATGGACCACGTCCAACGTAACATATAATTAAAAAAAAAAAAAAAAAAAAAGGGAGCGTCTTATGTAAAGGAGAATCCAATAGGCCGACAAATGCGGTATATCGTTATTAATAATTTAGCATTAAAAAGCCATTTAAAAAATCGCGAAAATATTTACGATCCCGCAAATATGCAGTGGTTTCCACGAACAATTATTAGTTAGGTTCTAAGGGAAAATCCGCGAATAACCGGAACCACGAATGTCGGGCGTACACTATATATATATATATATATATATATATATATATATATATATATATATATATATTCAGGTTTGAGGTTTACCACTGTATAGAGCTGGTCTATTCCGGCTGAGGTTGAAGGAACAGAATAGCGGTCGCCCTCGGGTCCTCGATTTTCAGCCCCATGGATTTTATCTATTACATTCACGTATTATATTTCGAATACCTGATGATATCACCTGATTCATACGGAACCCGGTCATTGAAATGATCATAGTATAATAAACCTTTCAGGGATTTACACAAATCCAGCCTCCTGTCATTTCACTATAATTATATATATATATATATATATATATATATATATATATATATATATATATATAGTGAAAGAGTGAAGAATAACATGTCGGCTATACAAAAAGCTTTTTATTTACAGTATTAACAATTGTTTCATTGATTAGGTGAGTCTAAAGGCCGCTGATCACTCGAAGTTGCGTCACTCGACCTTACGACCTTAAATACAGTGTCAGTCTCTGATCAAATCATCGGAATACTGGCCGACCATGTTATTCTTCACTCTTTCACTATTATTACTCCAAGGATAACCTGCATGGGAATTCTCGCAAACTCGCTACCTAACTAAGGAAATCTCTTGTAGAGTCAAACAACGCCGTACGTTAAAACTATCGGTAGTACAGAGTACTCACAACCTCTAACTCGATTACCTAAAACGATAACTTAACTGTGAGTGTCCAGCTATTCTGTATGTAAACACACAGACAAACCGGTTTTTAGAGTCATACTGGTTTTTGAGGAAACACCTTTCCTCTATTCTCCAGAAAGCCAGGCAAGGAACATTGAACTAGTTTCGATGTTGTTACATCTCATCAGCAATATTTACCTATCTTCCGGCCTCTCTAGAGAATCGTAAAAGCACATATCGTTATATGCTTTTTCTATGAAAATTAGTAGTGGGCAGACTAATTTGCATAGAGCGTGAGTACGTACCGGTTCAACGGAGACGATAAAAACAAATAACGAAACGAAATTAAATTTCGTTTCGTTTGTAACTCACTTTTGTATGACTGACGCTTAAACAATTAAGTTAAAAATGTACATCCACATATGTATACTGAAATACTAGTATGCATATGAATACACACACGTATACATATGTAGATGTACCGAGTTTTTCTCGGTACATCTACATATGTATACGTGTGTGTATTCATATGCATACTAGTATTTCAGTATACATATGTGGATGTACATTTTTAACTTAATTGTTTAAGCGTCAGTCATACAAAAGTGAGTTACAAACGAAACGAAATTTAATTTCGTTTCGTTATTTGTTTTGATAACTTAACTGTTATCTATATATATAAAACTGTGGTTGTCTGTCTGTCATTCGATTTTTGGCACACATCTCCTCTTAGAATCTCTCACGGAATTGCACCGAAATTGCTAGACTTGTACATTGAGCCCTAGCGAAGACATCGGAAAAAAAAAAAAATTTCAAATTGACCCACCCTATGTGACGAAATCGAATATAATGTATCGATTTTTGAGCGTAAGTTATCAGTTATTTCCCTTTGTTCTGTTTACATTGAGCGTCTTACGTAAAAAATTACGCTGGCTTTCTCAGCGTTTAAAATGACATTGTCGAGCCAGCAAAATATTGACCTGCAAAATTCATCAGTTCGAACACTAAGCTTCCGTTTTGCTTCATTTCCATTTAAAAGCATTTTAAAACAATATTTTTACTTGAAAACAAGTCTATTTAAAGACTACGTAAAACAAGCAAATATTTCGTCGTTAGGCGTGCAGACAGACAGTCGTGCAGAGAGGTGATATAGGCGTGCAGACAGACAGTCGTGCAGAGAGGTGATATAGGCGTGCAGACAGACAGTCGTGCAGAGAGGTGATATAGGCGTGCAGACAGACAGTCGTGCAGAGAGGTGATATAGGCGTGCAGACAGACAGTCGTGCAGAGAGGTGATATAGGCGTGCAGACAGACATAACTGATAATTTGGTTACGCTAATGTTTTTCTCTGCGTTGCAGTGTTTACATTTTCGATCTTTGTTAATAAATAACCAGTGCAGTTTCTATCCCCAGCATCCTCTTTTGTTATAACATTCGGGTTATCGTTATGTTTTCTTAACTTCATAAGGCATATTGTTGGTTGAGGGAATATTAATCAAAAACACCACATGCAAGTCTGCACAGTAGACACTACAGTTTTTAAGCCAAGAAAGAAACTTAACATTGTAACTTTAACACAGCTACTGAGCGACCCCGAGCAACGCCGGGCTTTACTGCTAGTCCCATATAAAATGATGATGATGATTATATATATATATATATATATATATATATTGTTATACTTTGGGAGGGTCATGTTGCCAATAAGAAACACACGCACCAGTTGCTTTCACTTCAATTTATTATATATTTATAAATTTACAAATTTATAAATCTCTGGTTGGTTGGCAACATGACCCTCCCAAAGTATAACATTATCGGTTTCAACACACGATTTCAGATAAAGAATCTTGCTAAACAAATTCAGAAACGAAATATATATATATATATATATATATATATATATATATATATATATATATATGAAAATGTATGACCCCGACGGCAGAGCTCGGGCCGTTTCGACAGCTATTTCTGGACTATTTCCGGTTTCCGGCTCGTGATCTGGGTTGGCACCCCTGTCCAGACTCCAAGCCTGTCTGATCCTCACACTAGTGTTAACGCCAGAAAAATCACATCAAATTTGTGGACTTGATGTGATTTTTGTGTCAGCTAGACACAAACAAGCAGAAGTAGCCGCCGAAACGGCTTGAGCTCTGCGGTCGAGGTCATACATTTTCCTATTACCCACTCTACTACCCTAAGCATTTATAATTGTATATTAAACATATATAAGTATAAATATTATTATTATTACTATATATATATATATATATATATATATATATATATATATATATAGGAACAAGTAAGACCCCGACGGCTGAGCTCAAGCCGTTTCGACGGCTAATTCTGTACTTACTTGTTCCTATTACCCACTCTACTACCCTAAGTATTGAGTACTTTGGTGCGTTATGGTCCACCTGGTTCCTTACCACATTTCCTTCGTTATATATATATATATATATTCTGAGGAAAATGGGAAAACTCGACGTATGGAAGCTGTTAGAACAGCTAAATACCGTCGAATTGGCGTTGGGTATTACCTCGAAGGAAGGAAAAGAATGGATGAAAGCAAACGGGTCATAAACAATAAAATATGCTCTTCAGAACTCAACCTTCTGCAATTTCGACGAATTAATGAGATTACTGCGGAGAATAGGAGGCTCGTAACGGAGAAACAAATATCTTCGTTCATGTAGTGTTTGTGTTGGGACAGGTTAGAGAGTGAGAGAGAGATGGAGTGCCTCTCTTCGACCCCAAGTCGTCGCGAGAAAGGATGAATACTGGCGTAAGTAGAACTGGCCTGTACAAGGGAGAGAGGGGAAGGAATAAGGTAACAGTAGGAGGGAGAGGGGGAAGATAGGGGGCAGTGAGAGCAATGGAGGAAAAAAAAAAGAAAAAATGAATGCGCGGTGGACAGAGAAAGACAACTCACCCTAGGCACGATATCAGTCCGCGTTCGAAGGCGAAGGACACTTTTGAAGGTATAAATAAATGAACTCGAAAATAGAGTTTTGAGATGCAAGTGTATTAGGACTCTCAGGAAAATGGGAAAACTTAGCGTATAGAATAGGAGAATACATGAACGAAAATATTTGTTTATATATATATATATATAAACATGAGAAGAATTGAGTGCTGTGTGGTTGCACATGGGTTACATATGAAAAAAATAGTCCTTCATCAGTGATTTTCCAACCTTCATTGGTATTTCATCGCTTTAAAAATCATATACCTCCAGTTGGTGCGAGCAATAGCTAAATAAAGCTTTGGGACAAGTAATATCGCGTAAAGCGAGCGAGACAAGTAAACAAACATATAAGGTAAAGCAACGGAAAGCTAGGAAGAAACAAGCACATGGTATCCGTTCAGCTTAAGCTAGCTGAATTTCATGGGCGAGAGAGACAACAGACCGTCCGACGTGAGTAAGGTGTGAGCGAGAAAGGACCCCACACAGGCCAAACGGGAGGAAGTGAGAAGGGGAGAAGCAGAGAGTGAGTGAGTGGAAGTGCGAGGAAGAGGCCAGTCAAATGGAAGTACAGCATAATCGAAGCTCTAGCCGCAGCTAAGCTAACGAATGCAATCGGAATGTGCAACTAAGCACTCAATAAGATATTTTACCTTAGAATTATAACATTACGTTTAGGCAGCTTTGAAAATTGAAGACAACGAGCGGTAAGCCAGTCGCAGGGACCAAAGCAACGAGAAAACTGACTCAGGAAAATATGACATATTATACATATATGTATTAGAAAGAGTCAGGACACGATGATTGAGCTCTTGCCGTTTCTATAGCTAATCTGGAATTAGCTGTCGAAACGGCAAGAGCTCAGCTGTCGGACCCCGACTCTTTCTAATATAGTAATCCAAGTATCGAATACTCTGTTAAATAATGGTCTAACTAGTTTAATATTGTACACACGCACACACACACACACACACACACACACACACACACACACACACATATATATATATATATAATGTAGGATTCTTGTTGACCTAAAAAGTCACATGCGTGCTACAAACATGCAGAAGCGATGGCTATACTCGAGTGCAAGTTAGTGGCCACTATATATATATATATATATATATATATATATATATATATATATATATATATATATATATATATTAGATAGTGAGGTTTTTTTACGAAATGAAAAAAAAAACGAGGTGTCCTACGAGTGAAAGTATAATGAAAAAAGTTGAAATCGAAAATGCAACTGGAGTATTTTTTTTTTAAATATATTTATTTGGTTCCTTTACCGGTTTCGCAGTTCTTGTGCTTTTCAAAAGTAGAATTGAGATGGAGGGTTTGTGGTTTTTCTCGCATCTGGTTGGTGTTCGAATGTTACTTCTGTTTATATGGAAAAAAGTGGCTCGAAATCCTAGGTTTTTAGAAAAGTAATTTGGTTGGTTGATGACTGTTATGTGAATAATATACTTATTCAAATTACTTTTCTAAAAACCTAGGATTTCGAGCCACTTTTTTCCATATAAAACAGAAGTAACATTCGAACACCAACCAGATGCCAGAAAAACCACAAACCCTCCATCTCAATTCTACTTTTGAAAAGCACAAGAACTGCGAAACCGGTAAAGGAACCAAATAAATATATTTAAAAAAAAAAATACTCCAGTTGCATTTTCGATTTCATCTTTTTTCCTTATATATATATATATATATATATATATATATATATATATATATATATATATATATATATATATATATATATATATATATATATATTTATTTATTTATTTATTTAGGTTTGTTGGTTCACCACTGGATAGAACTGGTCATTCTGTATGGTCAACCTCGATGTAATATTATGGAGAGCACTCAACGTAATGCAACTCACCCGTCTTCGTTTGTGCAGTTGGTGGTGCGAATACGGAGTTAATTATTATAAAATATTAGGTTTATTATACTATGATCATTTCAATGACCGGGTTCAGTATGAATCCGGTGACATCATCAGGTATTCAAAATATAACAAAGTAATATAATAGACAAATCCATGGGGCTGAAAATCAGAGACATAAGGGCGACCGAATATTTAGCAGCTTCTACCTCGGTCGGCCGCCCTCAAGTGAATACCTGATGATGTCACCGGATTCATACTGAACCCGGTCATTGAAGTGATCATAGTATAATAAACCTTTCAAGGATTTACACCAGTCCAGCTTCCTGTTATTTTATTATATATATATATATATATATATATATATATATATATATATATATATATATATATACATACATACATACATACATACATATATATATATATATATATACATACATATATATATTTACATATATTTATATATATCATATATATATATATATATAATGTAGGAGGTGAGTTTTATTGTAGCACAATAAAGCATATTTTTCATATGTTGATTTAAAACTTCACTATTCACAAGTGTTTTTTAAGCTTCATATCATGTATCCCTATTTATCTGATGGAAACGCAGATATCATCCCATAATGATATTTGTTTTTGAAATGCGCATAATAAAATACTTGGAACTCTTTTAACCATCTTTTGATCTTATATTATATATATGGCCTTTAAAGCGATGAAATGCCTAGGACGGTTGGAAGGCCACTGATGAAGGACTTACTTTTTCATATGTAACCCATTTGCAACGCCGCAGCTCCATTATTATCATATTTACACATATATTTTTCCTCTGCTGCCACCCGTCTGTTTCGTTCTTTGTATCTTTACCCTTTCTAGCAGTCTCTCTCTCTCTGTTCGCCTCTTCCTCAACTTTCACTCACTCATTCTCTGTCACTACCTCTCCTCCTCCTCCTCCTCTTTCTTCCCGTTTGACCTGTCCGAATTCTTTTCTCGCGCACTCTTGGCCAAGTCGGTATGAATTTTTTTTCTCTCTCCCTCTCTCGTCTGCGACTTCACAGAACTTATGTTTACCGAATTCGCAGACCAGACCCCTTCTTCTTCCCCCCCCCCCCGTTAGACCTGTGCGAAATTCCTTCCTTGCTCACATTTCAACCAGGTTTGATGGTCTTTATTCTCTCGTTCACGATTTCACCGAGTTTATATTCATAGAAATCTGGGACTTGTCTCTTTCTTCTCACTTTCTGTTGCTTAAACCATTTTGTTTGTTCACCCTAGCGTCCCCTTTATTTACGTGTCCCAACGACTTTTTTTAGCCGTTGTTCGCACCAACCTGAGGTATATGGCCTTTAAAGCGATGAAATGCCTAGGACGGTTGGAAGGCCACTGATGAAGGACTTACTTTTTCATATATATATATATATATATATATATATATATATATATATATATATATATATATATATATATATATATATATATATATATGTGGGGGGGGGGGGGGTATCAAGGTTTTCATCCCTGAATCGGAAATTGAATTCAGCAACGGAAACTGAAACGCTGTTTCTATGCTGCGACTAAGTAATCCTTACACATGCCATATGGCACATAAAAACATGATAGAAATAAAACAACGGTAAAGAGAGATTTTTTTTTATTGGTGGATTTAAAAAAAACATCTTTAAAAGCCATTGCCTTTATCTTCCATCTTGACTTGATTTGGTAAGCAGGCAATTAATCTCTCATGTTATACCTGATTTTTCTCTGTCCCTCTCTCCTCTCCCCCTCTCTTCTGTATGTATATATATATATATATATATATATGTGTGTGTGTGTGTGTGTGTGTGTGTGTGTGTGTGTGTATATATATGTGTGTGTGTATGTATTTATGTATGTATATATATGTGTATGTATATATATATATATATATATATATGTGTGTGTGTATGTATTTATGTATGTATATATATATATATACTATATATATATGTATGTATATATATATATATGTGTATGTATTTATGTATGTATATATATATACTATATATATATGTATGTATGTATGTATATATATATATATATATATATATATATAAATATATATATATATATATATATATATATATATATATATATATATATATAGTAATAATAATATATGTGAAGGCTAAAATCCAAAGAAGGCTCGATCAGGATAAATATATATTAAAATAACAGATCCCGTTAAGGGTGAAAGCACCGATTCTATGCTTAAACTTTAATCTGTTATTTTAATATATATATATCTATATATATAAACGTGTTTGTGTATGTATATATATATATATATATATATATATATATATATATATATATATATATATATAACGAAGGAAATGTGGTAAGGAACCAAGTGGACCATAACGCACCAAAGTACTCAATACTTAGGGTAGTAGAGTGGGTAATATGAACGAGTAGGACTCAACGAGTAGGGCTCAAGCCGTTTCGACGGCTAATTCTGAGTCCAGAATTAGCCGTCGAAACGGCTTGAGCTCAGCCGTCGGGGTCCTACTCGTTCCTATATATATATATATATATATATATAAAGAACTGTATCCTACTATATAAAACGTTTAACTAAGATATATCATCATTGTATCCCCGTTTAAGTTTTCTTGGCTTTGTCCGCACACACACACATACACACACGCACACACACAACAATTGAATTAAATTATGATATAATTAACAGTGTTTGGTAATATATTTAATGTAAAATTCGTTGTACGTGTGGATAAACTGGCATATTAGGAATTCATATATTTTAATTGTATTCAGTCTTATGTACAGTATATTGTAATAAATATCGCATTTTGAGTTGATATAACCTTTTCACCTGCTTCATTCCGGTTTTTATATTTGAAAACGTATCTCTCTCTCCCTCTCTCTTTCTGTGTCTGTCTCCCTCTCTCTCCTACTCACTCTCTGTCTGTCTCCCTCTCTCTCCTATCTCTCTCTCTCTCTCTCTCTCTCTCTCTCTCTCTCTCTCTCTCTCTCTCTCTCTCTCTCTCTCTCTCTCTCTCTCTCTCTCTCTCTCTCTCTCTCTCTCTCTCTCTCTCTCTCTCTCTCTCTCTCTCTATATATATATATATATATATATATATATATATATATATATAAATAAATTATCGAGAATCGGAATCTCGGCCCACGAAATAACGAAACACAATCTTCGAAATGCGTGGCAAAGTGCTCAATAGTTTGGATAAACCAGAGCTATAACTAATGTTTAAATACCAACACACTGAGACGATGCTTAAAACAATCATTCGCACAGCCGAAAAAACGACCAAGAAAATTCGGATATATATATATATATATATATTTAATACAATAACAGAGAAAGCTTTAAGCTAAACTCTGACTGGCAACCATCTCACTCAACAAACATTAGGATATACGTTAGTATAATCCCAATTTTGTGTTTGGGGTGCTAACTATATGTATTTTGTGGAAAGCCAGTTGTATTATTTTATATGAGATATAATTAAAATTAAAATATATATATATATATATATATATATAGTCCCACTCATGTGTTATTTTCATTTTTATTTTTTTCCTTTTATTTTAATGTTTTTCCACCACTGCCCCCTCACACCCTCTCAGAACTCCTCTCCTTCCCACCATTCTCCCGATGAAGGGTTTATGCCCGAAACGTCGCCCCCACCTCCCACTCACAAGCGTGAACCTAATCCCTAACACCTTTCGTAACTGTACTCCTTGTTGTTATTTACTTTTCCAATATATATATATATATATGTATGATAGATAACGAGAAATCAGTGATGCATCAAAACACAATTTATTAACATATTACATATGTTTCTCTGACGATCAGCTCAAGGCAGGATTTATTACAGATCGAACCTGACTCTGCATTCGCAAGGTCCTCAGATATGTTTTGTGCTTTCAAAGCATTTCATCCGATCGGATGAAAGCACAAAACATATCTGAGGACCTTGCGAATGCAGAGTCAGGTTCGATCTGTAATAGATTCTGCCTTGAGCTGATCGTCAGAGAAACATATGTAATATGTTAATAAATAGTGTTTTGATTCCTCGTTATCTATAATAATATACTCTGTTCTGCACGAGCATCGAGTGCTCAAACGGCATACCACCTTAGGACGCATTTATTGCAACCATACAATAATTATATATATAGTAATAATAATAAATGTGAAAACTAAAATCCAAAGAGGGTTCGATAAGGATAAATATATATCAAATATATAAGAAGCCTAGAGCAAATATTTATTAAAATAACAGATTAAAGTTTAAGGAAAGAATCGCTGTTTTCGCCCTTAACGGGATCTTCTGAAACTCATTTAATCTGTTATTTTAATATATATATATATATATATATATATATATATATATATATATATATATTAAAATAACAGATTAAAGTTATATATATATTGAAAACTTGGGGTGCTCCTCAGTCAATCTCTGGAAATCTCTAGAGTTTCGGTTCGTTAAGGTTGTTACTATTTATTTCAGTGCATATTGGGAAGTAACAAAACAAGTAGAGACAAAGACAGGACAAGTTATACCTTTCGGCGAATTACACAAATAATGAAAAAATATCCAAAGTACATCAACTGACAAAGAAGGGACAGAAGAGGTCGTGGGGGATTAGACAAAGGACAAAAAATATATAGAAAGGAGAGAAATAGAAAAACAGAGAAGAAGAATTGTTTCTACTTTTGGCACAAGGCCAGCAATTATCCCAGTGTATTACTGGTTCTTTATTTTATCGACACCGTAAGGATGAAGGGCAAAGTTAACTGCGGTGGGATCGGAACTCAGACCATAAAGGGCCGTATCTCTATGCTGCAAAGCATGGCGTCCGACCCTCTACTGATACTGCCAATCGAATAATGACTTACAGGACTTTGCAAATAAACTATTAGAAATAGGAGGGAAAAAAAGGATCCCAAGAGGGAAATAGAGTTGATACTAGAAAAACAGAGAAGAATAATTGTTTCCACTTTTGGCTCAAGGTCAGCAATTATCCGAGTGTATTACTGGTTCTTTATTTTATCGACCTCGTAAGGATGAAGGGCAAAGTTAACCTCGGCGGGATTTGAACTCAGACCATAAAGGGCCGTAACTCTTTGCTGCAAAGTATGGCGTCTGATCCTCTACCAATAGGCAAAGAAGAATGACACTGAAGCATAGAAAAAGTATGATGGGAGGATAGAGGAAGACAGACCGAGGGATGTGACATCTCCATTATATGATAGGTTCAGAAAAACTCCTGTACGGCTAAGACATTTAAATATTAATTCAAAATATCTGATTTCTGATTTAAGCACAAGGTTAGTAAATTTTGATTAAATCCGACGCTCTGCCAATCCACCAACACCACCACCACCCTTATACACATCTATATGATATATTGTTTGTCAACGTGACAAATGTTAGAAGTTTATTTTACACACGTCGTCAAGATAGACAGGTCAGTTTATAGAGAATTGAATCGGTGGTGATATGAATGGAGTGGGGGAAGAGAGATAGAGACAGAAAGAGAAAGAGAGAGAGGGGGAGAGAGAGGGAAAGAGGGAGAAAGAGAGAGAGAATTGCTGTAAACTTTGTGACAGGGCCTTGGTCTCTCTAGTATATATATATATATATATATATATATATATATATATATATGTGTGTATGCATATACAGTATATATGTATATGTATATAATATATGTGAGTATTTATGTGTGTATATATATATATATATACTAGAGAGACCAAGGCCCTGTATATATATATATAAGCAACCATCTAGAACAATCCAATTTATTTGACTGTTATTCTAAAGGCAATACCTCCGCCCTCACAATTTCTGCTTCTGTTAAACCTTCGTGACTGAATCGTTGAAATCGTGACATACCCACACAAAGACACACAAATACCGACACAACCCCCCCCCCCCATATATATATATATATATACAGGCCCACACACATACACGGCTCACTCAGAAAAAGCACGCTCATAACACCAATCTGTAAGTAGTTGACCATTCCACAGACACGTGTATCTTTAACGTAGTTCTCAGGAAGAACCAGCGTGACACAGAGTGTAACACTATTTGCCTAAACACGAGTGCTGATTATTTTAATCGCTGCCCACATGCTGCGGAGTTTCTGTTACGTAAATAGCAGGACCCAGGATATCCAGAAGTCAAAACTGGACTGACTACCGCAAGCGATCGGTTTTTCAAAAGGTACAACTCATTTTTGCCTATTAACTGGATTGGAGAGACATGAAATAAAGTATCATGCTAAAGGACACAATGCACCCCCGGGAATCGAACTGATGACCTTACGACCATGGGCCGAATCCTCTAACCGTCTTCAACCACATATTTGTGTTGGAGGCACTATAAAATGCACCCAGTCCACTCTGTAATGTGGTAGTTTTGGTGCCAGAAAAAAAACTCCCAGTACATGCTGTAATATGATTTGCGTTTGGGAAATATATATATATATATATTCTTATATTGCCAGTATTGCCAATAAAAAGAAGTACACGAATCATATAATTTTCACTTCATCTTTATTACTAGTTATTCGTTAGTTCGTCAAAGTTCTTTCGTCACACATTATCTGACCTCCTCAATGACTAGCTGTTCTCTTTTTGTGCCTCCTCTTCTTTCTGGTCTTAATCTGTTATATCTCAATATCTAACATGACCTCAACCACTGATGAATATCTTTACCGATGCCTTCACATGACGCCTGGGTGCATACATAGTATATATATATATATATATATATATATATATATATATATATATATATATATATATATATAGTAATAATAATAATAATAGTAATAATAATAAATTTGAAGACTAAAATCCAAAGAGGGTTCGATAAGGATAAATATATATCAAATATATAAGAACCGTAGAGCAAATATTTATTAAAATAACAGATTAAAGTTTAAGCAAAGAATCGCTGCTTTCACCCTTAACGGGATCTTCTGAAACAGTTTCAGAAGATCCCGTTAAGGGTGAAAGCAGCGATTCTTTGCTTAAACTTTAATCTGTTATTTTAATAAATATATATATATATATATATATAAATATATATATATATATATATATATATAAATATATATATATATATCTATATAATTTTTTCCAAGTGTGAACCTAATATAATAGTGTAAATTTGCCTCCTGTGTTTTGTTTTTTTTCATTTATTAATATTGCATCAATGTTTACCGTACGTATGTGTATGTATGTATGTATGTATGTATGTATGTATGTATGTATGTATGTATGTATGTATGTATGTATGTATATATATATATATATATATATATATATATCCGGGAGAGATGACCCCTTAGCCTTTGTCAAGGCAGAATTCTAGGAGAAGGAAAACTCTGATATAACACCTACAACCCTGATGGTATCCAATGATGTTGACTTGTTCTTTTTGGTAAATATCATCTTGGTTAAGAGAGTGGGACTGGCTTTGTGCAGTGCCTTTGCTCACTATAAAAGCTTCACGGCACAGGCATTGCTTCATATCTGGAGATCTCGCTGCACTTGTCGTTACATGGTACCATGGGCCCAGCACTATGTGTCAATAATTGTCACAAGTGTAGTGTTTGTACCAGAGTTTTCAAGTCGCTGGCTGGACTAAAAAGTCACACTCGTTCAGTGCATCGGTAGGGGTTCTCCTACATGGATATAAAGTAGTGGCTGTACTCGAAAACGAGTTAGCAGCCACCATATATATATATATATACTGTATATATATATATATACGCACACACACACACACACACACACATATATATATATATATATATGAATGATTATATAGTGTATTTTGCTATACACTGTATGCTTAATTAAAAGCATTTCGAAGACCTTATGCTATTATTTTAGAGTAGTAACAGTGTCACTTACTTCAATTTCAGCAAACAGGGGAGATAAGCCGACAGAGCTCTGTTTCGTACTTTTTGGTACTTATCAAAGCTCACTACTCCTCCTGTTTGCTGAAAATTATGAATTTTGGATTCTTATAGAATTCCAGTAATAATCAGGAACTGATTATACAGAGCGGTTGCCGGTCAAGCAAAAGTTGAAAATTAGAATTGGTGCTCTGAAATAGCGATATATATATATATGAATGTATATATAGTGGATTTTGCAATACACTGTATGCTTAATTAAAAGCATTTCGAAGACTTTACGCTTTTGTTTTAGAGTAGTGACAGTGTCACTTACTTCAATTTTCAGCAAACAGGGGAGATAAGCCGACAGAGCACTGTTTCGTACTTTTTGGTACTTGACCGGCAACCGCTCTGTATAATTAGAGATTTTAGATTCTGTAGAATTCTATATTTTTCTGTTACGCACAAGGTACACCTTCTTGTGCCTTTAACATATTCTTTTGATTGGTCTAAGATAGACCAATCAATTTCATATGGGATCCCACGCTCATCTCCCACATTCTATTTGCCAGCGCCATAGTTTTCTTTTTATCCTGGTGTCGAAATGAAGCGACGTGTGCATAGTATCTTTTTTTAAAGGTATCCTGGGTCATGCCCACATAACGTTCTCCGCTAGAAGGTTGGTTGGTTGGTGTTAATAGGTCTTATAATTGCCTCATATACAACGGATTTGATGTTGCATTTGCCTTGCAAAGGACATTCACCTGGGGTTCTGCATGAACATCCTGGGATTCCTCTGTCAGTTTTTCCGGTGGTGATTTTCGATTTTATGGAAGGATTGCTAGAATAGCTAATATATATATATATATGTGTGTGTGTGTGCGTGTGCGTGTAAATGTGTGTGCGTGTGTGTGTGTGTGTGTGCGCGTGCCTGTGTGTGTGTGCGTGTGTGTGTGTACACGCAAACACAATAGCCCCTTAAATAAGTCACCATCCAACTATCTTTATATTATACACCAGGCATGGGCAACCTTTTTTCGTGTAGCGGGTCACACTACTAAAAATTTGAAGGTAATTTTGAAATTAGGCGTGCCTTTCAGAAATCCGAAAGGGCCGTATGCGGCTCGCGGGCAAGAGTTTGATCATGACTGCTATACACTGACTACTATTGACTCATGCACATTTTCCCAATTTCATTGACGCTTATCTCTTCAATAACTCTCTTAAATCTGATTTCTATTTTCCTTTTTCAAGGTGGCTTTCCTTTCTACTGTTTTCCTCGTTTTCTTCCTTACTCACGCCTGCTTTTCCCCTTTTTTTTTCTCTCTTCCAAATGGCCTCTTTTCTCCCTCACAACCCGTAGGAACCTCCAAATAATTAAAAAGCATATATGTTAACAATATTTGTGAGACCTTTCGGTGTAATTCTTTTACCAAGGGTCTCCAAACAGTATATTGATTCAGAGTCTTATCATGTCTAAATTATCGAAATTATCTTTAAAATATTTGATGAGTGATATCAGATGATAGTATTTAGGTGCCGTTTAAATACAAATATATGAAAACGGCTTTTCAAATTACGACCCCCGTTTAGTTAATGAAATAACAAGAAATCGCCTGAAAAGAATCCTGTTAAAAGCTACTCGTGTAATCCTAAATCTTCTGACATACAGTATAAAGGTAGACATATTGAACCAGGGTGGGGATGTACGTTCAGAAAGAAAATCTTTTTATTACGAAAAAAAAAAAAAAAAAGCCATTTTGCAAATTTTCCTAAGTAACACAATACGATCTCAAAACATGAAAATCAAACAAAAGCAAAGAACAAATTGGGAACATGAAATTTGAAGCTTTAAATTCATAGAATATATAAGTTGAAACAAAGAACGTAGAGTCGCAGCTGAAAGACTAAAATACATATTAACATATAAACAAAGTGCTGAATGGACGATTTATTAGTCAAACACGATAAATTAGTCTACCGTAGTTTCAATGCAAACAACACAATTACTAACAAGAATCCCCCGTAAGAACATATCTAAAAGCTACTGAAAGTCTATATGGTGAAAAACATTAAGTTTCATCAATTCGAAATAGGACTGTTTTAGAATGTCTACGGTAGCTATTTTGTATAAAGACCACATATAATGTTACTCTAGTATTATAGCTATGTTGTGGAAAGACCACATATAATAGTACTCGAGTATTGTAGCTATGTTGTGGAAAGACCACATATAATATTACTCTAGTATTATAGCTATGTTGTGGAAAGACCACATATAATAGTACTCGAGTATTATAGCTATGTTGTGTAAAGACCACATATAAATGTTTCTACTTTTGGCACAAGGCCAGCAATTACCCAGTACATTACTGGTACTTTATTTTATCGACCCCATAAGGATGAAAGGCAACGTTAACCTTGACGGGATTTGAACTCAGACCGTAATAGGACGTAATAATAGTATTGCAGTACTCTAGTATTGTAGCTATGTTATGGAGGGACCATATATACTAATAGTATTGCAGTACTGTAGTATTGTAGCTATGTTGTGTAAGGACCATATATAGTGATAGAACTGTAACTATGTTGTTTAAGGACCATATATAGTGATAGTACTGTAGCTATGTTGTTTAAGGACCATATATAGTGATAGTACTGTAGCTATGTTGTGTAAGGACTATATATAGTGATAGAACTGTAGCTATGTTGTTTAAGGACCATATATAGTGATAGTACTGTAGCTATGTTGTTTAAGGACCATATATAGTGATAGAACTGTAGCTATGTTGTTTAAGGACCATATATAGTGATAGTACTGTAGCTATGTTGTTTAAGGACCATATATAGTGATAGTACTGTAGCTATGTTGTGTAAGGACTATATATAGTGATAGTATTGTAGCTATGTTGTTTAAGGACCATATATAGTGATAGTACTGTAGCTATGCTGTATAAGGACTATATATAGTGATAGTACTGTAGCTATGTTGTTTAAGGACCATATATAGTGATAGTACTGTAGCTATGTTGTGTAAGGACTATATATAGTGATAGTACTGTAGCTATGTTGTTTAAGGACCATATATAGTGATAGTACTGTAGCTATGTTGTTTAAGGACCATATATAGTGATAGTACTGTAGCTATGTTGTTTAAGGACCATATATAGTGATAGTACTGTAGCTATGTTGTTTAAGGACCATATATAGTGATAGTACTGTAGCTATGTTGTGTAAGGACCATATATAGTGATAGTACTGTAGCTATGTTGTGTAAGGACTATATATAGTGATAGTACTGTAGCTATGTTGTTTAAGGACCATATATAGTGATAGTACTGTAGCTATGTTGTTTAAGGACCATATATAGTGATAGTACTGTAGCTATGTTGTTTAAGGACCATATATAGAGATAGTACTGTAGCTATGTTGTTTAAGGACCATATATAGTGATAGTACTGTAGCTATGTTGTGTAAGGACCATATATAGTGATAGTACTGTAGCTATGTTGTGTAAGGACTATATATAGTGATAGTACTGTAGCTATGTTGTTTAAGGACCATATATAGTGATAGTACTGTAGCTATGTTGTGTAAGGACCATATATAGTGATAGTACTGTAGCTATGTTGTGTAAGGACTATATATAGTGATAGTACTGTAGCTATGCTGTGTAAGGACCATATATAGTGATAGTACTGTAGCTATGTTGTGTAAGGACTATATATAGTGATAGTACTGTAGCTATGTTGTTTAAGGACCATATATAGTGATAGTACTGTAGCTATGTTGTGTAAGGACTATATATAGTGATAGTACTGTAGCTATGTTGTTTAAGGACCATATATAGTGATAGTACTGTAGCTATGTTGTTTAAGGACCATATATAGTGATAGTACTGTAGCTATGTTGTTTAAGGACCATATATAGTGATAGTACTGTAGCTATGTTGTTTAAGGACCATATATAGTGATAGTACTGTAGCTATGTTGTTTAAGGACCATATATAGTGATAGTACTGTAGCTATATTGTTTAAGGACCATATATAGTGATAGTACTGTAGCTATGTTGTGTAAGGACTATATATAGTGATAGTACTGTAGCTATGTTGTTTAAGGACCATATATAGTGATAGTACTGTAGCTATGTTGTTTAAGGACCATATATAGTGATAGTACTGTAGCTATGTTGTGTAAGGACTATATATAGTGATAGTACTGTAGCTATGTTGTTTAAGGACCATATATAGTGATAGTACTGTAGCTATGTTGTTTAAGGACCATATATAGTGATAGTACTGTAGCTATGTTGTGTAAGGACCATATATAGTGATAGTACTGTAGCTATGTTGTTTAAGGACCATATATAGTGATAGTACTGTAGCTATGTTGTGTAAGGACTATATATAGTGATAGTACTGTAGCTATGTTGTTTAAGGACCATATATAGTGATAGTACTGTAGCTATGTTGTTTAAGGACCATATATAGTGATAGTACTGTAGCTATGTTGTTTAAGGACCATATATAGTGATAGTACTGTAGCTATGTTGTTTAAGGACCATATGGTAATGACCGAAAGAAATACGACCGCGAATACAAGCAGCCGAAATGGGATTCCTCCGATGGGTCTTTGGAGTAACGTAACTCGATAAAGTGCGTAGCTCGGAGATCAGAGAGTCACTCCAGGTAGAGCCACTACTTCTCCGAATTGGGAGATCACAGCTCCGATACTTTGGGCATGTGGTTAGAATGTTTCAGGAAAGAATCACTGGACAGATTTTACGGGCAAAACCAACAGGTAGGAGACCGAGGGGTAGACCCGAGGGTTAATAGTAGACCCGAGGGTTAATTCATAAAATACAGGAGCTAAATATTTGCAATAACTATTTTTTGTGCAATATACAAATACACCGATTTGACAATTGTGATAGAAATAACTGAGGCACAACTTCACCATTAAAAGGAAATTGATTGAGGCACAACTTCACCATTAAAAGGAAATTAATTGAGGCACAACTTCACCATTAAAAGGAAATTGATTGAGGCATAACTTCACCATTAAAAGGAAATTAATTGAGGCACAACTTCACCATTAAAAGGAAATTGATTGAGGCATAACTTCACCATTAAAAATAAATTAATTGAGACACAACTTCATCATTAAAAATAAATTAATTGAGACACAACTTCACAATTAAAAAGAAATTAATTGAGACAACTTCACCATTAAAAATAAATTAATTGAGACACAACTTCACCATTAAAAATAAATTAATTGAGACACAACTTCACCATTAAACCTAACTCTAAAGAATGCTACAGACAAAAGAATATATAGAGATAGGCATGGAATGGATCTCCGTCAATTTCGATATCGGTGGTGGTGGTGATGATGATGATGTTGGTGGTGGTGGTGGTGATGATGATGATGTTGGTGGTGATGTTGATAATGTTGTTGTTGTTGGTAGTGGTAGTGGTGATGATGATGGTGGTGGTGGTGGTTGTGGTGGAGGTGGTGGTGGTGGTGGTAGTGAGGGTGATGATGTTGGTGGTGGTGGTGGTAGTGGTGGTGATGATGTTGGTGGTGGTGGTGGTGGTGGTGGTGGTGGTAGTGGTCGTGTTGGTGGTGTAGTGGTGCTGGTGCTGGTAGTGATGGTGGTAGTGGTGGTGGCAATGTTGATAATGTTGTTGGTGGTGTTGGTGATGATGATGATGTTGGTGGTGGTAGTGGTGGTGATGGTGATGGCTTTGGTGGTGGTGGTGGTGGTGATGTTGGTGGCGGTAGGGGTGATGGTAGTGGTGGTGATGGTGGTGGTGGTAGTGGTGGTGATGATGGTGGTGGTGGCGATGGTGGTGACGGTGGTGGTGTCGATGGTGGTGGTAGTGGTGATGGTGGCGGTGGTGATGGTGGAGGCGATGATGGTGGAGATGAGTCTGTATAAAACTACTCTAAAATAATATATATAAAAAAGCCAACATTAACGTGTGTTGACTGTCGGTTAACTTTGCCTTTCATCCTTACGGGGTCGATAAAATAAAATACCAGTAATGTACTGGGTAATTGCTGGCCTTGTGCCTAAAGTAGAAACAATTAATGTGTGTTGACTGTCAGATACAGTTTGGTTATCTTAGCGTTGGCTAGGTTATCAAAGTTTTACATTTAGTCAAACGTTGTCGAGTTACTGCTATTATAGATGTCTAAAGGAGCCTGGCTTTGTGGTTAGGATATTCGGCTAACGATCGCAAAGTCGTGAGTTTGATTCCCGGCGGCATGTTGTATCCTTGAGCAAGACACTTTATTTCACGTTACACCAGTCCACTCAGCTGGCAAAAATGAGTTGTACCTGTAATTCGAAGAGCCAGTTTTATTACATTTTGTATCACGCTGAATCTCCCTGAGAACTACGATAAGGGTACTCATGTTTGTGGAATGCTCAGCCACTTGCACGTTAATTTCACAAGCAGGTAGTTCCATTGATCGTATCAACTGGAACACTCATCGTCGTAACCGATGGAGTGCCGCTATATATGACAAGTGATACACTACCTGGCTTCTGAAATTGTTCGATTTAATGGACCAGCCAGATCTTGAAATTAATGTGTAAATGGCAGGGTACAAACACCACCACAAAAAACACCCACCCAGCCATACCAGTACTTCTTAACGTAATTCTGAAGGGGTTTCAACCTTATACTGTGCGTGACACAGGCTGATCCTTTGAATTATAAGTACAGTTTCCGTCTATCCAG
>OZ024750.1:29869618-29872118 GCA_964016885.1 Eledone cirrhosa | reverse complement strand
ATATACATGGACACACTGGAAGAGGAAGACCAAGGTTAACGTATGTTGATGCCCTAAGGACAGACACTGGTCTGTTGGAGACGCGGGACATGGCAGCGATAATGAGGGACAGAGACCGCTGGAGAGAACTCGCCCATGGATCTCGGGAATTTTACCCGCCCTATATATATATATATATATATATATATATATGTGTGTGTGTGTGTGTGTGTGTGTGTGTGTGTGTGTGTGTGTGTGTGTGTGTGTGTGTGTGTGTGTGTGTGTGTGTGTGTGTAAAAGTAATAACAAAAATAACAAAACAAACGGCACAGTACATGAAATAGCAGGAAGAGAGTCTTGACATTTCGGACACTAGTCTTTCATCAGAAGTTAAAGTTAGAAATAGAAGATAAATAGAAAGTAAAGAATGATAAGCGGAAACGAAGAAAACGAGAAAAAAATGTGGAGAAAAAACACACGTCAGTCATCCATATATATATATATATATATATATATATATATATATATATATATATATATATATATATATATATGTGTGTGTGTATATTAGAGAGAGTCGGGGCCTGAAGGCTGAGCTTTAGCCGTTTCGACACCTAATTTAAGATATAATATAGTTTCTTTTCTTTTGAAAAAGAGATATTAACGTCGAAATATCATAAAACATAAGGTAAAAGTGTCAACTGTTGTATTATTTTATTTTTCTTACTCTACTCTAGTTTTCCTTTCTGTATTTTTAATTTCATTGTAACTGTTTTTCACAAACAATTATAGCCACATATTTCACAATGCTTTATATAAATTACATAGCTAAATCTAATAAATTGTTTATATTAATGAGTTAAGGAGGGGAAGGTAATGCGCATAACCATTTTTAATGCCCCAGAGACTGGTGGAGGAAATTACTAGGTGCAAACTCATAGTCAACTATGACCGAGGAGGATCTAATTATTTTTTCATTAACTTGCAGTGTCGGGTTTAACTCCACGGCTGTCTCTTGCAGAAGATAATATCTCCATGTGTTTGAAAGTTTACGAGACCTACTTTCGCATATATTAATAAACCAACACCTTTCGCGGTTTTAAATACTAGAGTTTTGAAAATATTATTTAAAATATTCGAAAAAGCTGTAAAACTCCTAACGTTCTATTACACATGAAACCGCATCCCATAATGTAAGACAGAATGCTCTAACCCCAACCACTGTCATTCTGTTCCTGGGTTTTCCAGAAAAGCAGACGTGATGCCTCATCCCCAAACAACGAAGTATAATAGGCATTCTTATATAAGGGTCTTCAACAAGGGTCTACAACGTATGTGAATTATAATAGTGCGAGTGTTCTCAGAAAGACCTAGTGGCTGCATAAGTCGCGGGTCCATTGTATTTTGTAAAAAGTCAGAGAAAAGATGTCATTATTTCAGGTTTTTGGCAGTATCGGTAGAGGGTCGGACGCCATGCTTTGACGCATAGAGTTACGGCCCTTGCCATTCTGAGTTCAAATCCCGCCGAGGTTAACTTTGCCTTTCATCCTTACGGGGTCGATAAAATAAAGTACCAGTAATGTACTGGATAATTGCTGGCCTTGTGCCAATATTAGAAACAATTATTTCAGGTTTTGTCGCAAGGAATTAAAATTGTAAATCTTCTAATACACATCTTTCAGTTGTTTAAAATGATTCAAAGAGAGAGATACTATTGTCAAGTTTATCATTAAATAATGTATTGGATAGCGACCACGCTGGAGCACTGATTTGAAGGGATTTAGTCTTCACAGCGACCCTAGTACTTATTTTTCTCATGTTTTAGACTTATAATCTTGATTTCCTTTATTTTTTGTGAAACTGCTAACTTATGGGACATAAATAGTGGGTTTTCGTTTGAGGAAGGTTTTACTTCCGGCCAGTTTTGGTTCCAGTTGTCTAAATTAAATTATTTCTATGTAGCCGGTATTGAGTACTTTTTCTCCCGGTCAATAAATGTGATGGTTTGACTAAAACCTTGAAGTATTTGGCTTTTTTCCTTTATTATATTGTTTAAAATATGACTTGTGTCGTTCAGTTTGTGAAAATAACAATACCGTCACAGGCGAGTAAGAAGCTGGAAGAAAGTTGTTTGGTTGTTGCTGAACAACTTCTAATTAACAAAACCACGATGTCAGTGGTGCAGCGACATAGGAAGAAACTTGGTTACAATCTGGCTGGATTACAAGAAAGCATTCGATTCTGTTCCCCACTCTTGGATAATAGAGGCCCTTTGACTTGCTAAAGTCCCAGAAACCATTGTCAGATCCATAGAGAACCTATCTTCTTCCTGAGTCACTCTTCTGGAGTTAAATACACAGAAAGAGGCCTATATTGTCACTGACAAAATAGAATATCACAGAGGTATATTTCAAGGTGCCAGTCTCTCTGTGGTCTTATTTATACTGTCCTTTATGTTGAGGAAATATGAAGGTTGAGTAATTGGTTCACAGGAGGCCAGAAACACTAACCTAACACATAG
>OZ024750.1:29849618-29862118 GCA_964016885.1 Eledone cirrhosa | reverse complement strand
TTACTATCAACAATCTCTAGACAAGAAGAATCACTTGACATTCATATATATGATAGAAGGGCACCCAGGAGTGTAAGAAGTTAACAGCCGAAACACTTGCTTGAGGGGAGGTAATTCTTCTCTGGAGACCTGCTGCTTCCCAGCTCTCCTGGATTTCTCACCACTTGACTAGAATTCTTGTTAAACGTCAACAGAAGGGCACTCAGGAGTCATCACCCTGATGCGGTTCGGCCCCCTTAAAATGTAAGATGTTAAGGGCTGAAACACTTGCTTGGGGGAGGGTCTCTTCTCTGAAGACCTGCTGTCCACCTCTATTGAGAGTTTATCATTTTATAAGATTTTAGTGGTGGATTGGCAGAATCGGTGGCGTGTCGGACACTATGCAACACAGCTCTCAACTCTCTGAGAGTAGAGACTCAGAAAATAGAGAGCAGTGTGGAAACATGCCTCTCTGAGTCAAAAACATAAACACACATTTGTTCCTCTCTTTTTTCTGTGCTTGTTTTCTTAAGGTCTACCACCATTCCATTGATATGCATATATTACGCAATTTATACCTGAAGGTATCACCGGGTTCTTGCGCAACCTGGTCACTGAAATGTGTATAGTGTTTGCAGAAATAACAAAAAAATTAAGGAAATTCAACATATTTTGTCTCCTGTCATTTCACTTTATAATACATTTACTCCGTACACGCACCACCAACATGATTCAACATCGAAGATGGATGAGTTGCATAACGTCGAGTGGTTTTCTCGTATTACGAGCTGATTAACATTGGTTAACATTGCAGAATGACCAATTTTACCAGTGGTAAACCACGAAATTTAATCGTACACACACACACTCACACACACACACACACACACACACACACACACACACACACACACACACACACACACACACACACACACACACACACACACACACACACACATATATATATATAGTTTATTATTTATCATTGACATTAACATATTAATATAAAAAATAATGATTATATATTTTTAGAGAAGGTCATCAAATTTCATATAGCTTAGGGCCTCAACAGATAAAATTCCGGCCCGAACGCGGTCAGAAAATATATATTTCTAAAATATTATTGGATTGGCAGTATCGGTAGAGGGTCGGACACCATGCTTTGCAGCAAAGAGTTACGGCCCTTTATGGTCTGAGTTCAAATCCCGCCGAGGTTAACTTTGCCTTTCATCCTTATGGGGCCGATAACATAAAGTACCAGTAATACACTGGAACAATTGCTGGCCTTGTGCCAAAAGTAAAAACAATTATTATTAACGTTCTGTTCCACATGAAACCGCATCACTTAAAGAAAGGGAGATCACTCTAACCCACACCACTATCGTTATTTTCTTATTGAACCCGAACCTAAAATCATGTTTTGCAGAATTGCCACCGTAGTTTAGTATCGACCATATTGGCTACTTCCGGTTATTGACCAGACGCAGCGAGATATAAAAAAAGGTGACACTGAGAAAATTACCTCTCACTCTCTCTCTCTCTCTCTCTCTCTCTCTCTCTCTCTCTCTCTCTCTCTTACACACACTTTCTCTCACTCTCTTCCTCTCTGTTAACTCTCAACGGTAATATGTTAACAATAATAACATTGTGTTTCTTTTAAGTGTCTAGGACATCGAAACCGTGCTGCACGCAATTGTTCAGTGCCCAGGGGTGACCGACCTGCGGAATTATGTCGAACAGCTACTGTCACGTGTGGGACGCATCCAGTTGTCAGCCGAGTCCAGCGTGAGGATCACCCCGCTGCCTTTATTTAAGAACGAAGGAGAGGTGGTTTTCCTCTGTCTGGTGGCTATGGCGAAAGAGGTAATATGGTGGACGAGGTTAAAAGGACTGAGGGCAAACACCTTTCTCTCCGGACAACAACTTATCCCCTTCATTAAGTATCACTTCAGAAGGAAGGTGAGAGTGGAGAGAGAGAGAGGTGCTACACCCCAGTAAATTCGCTGAAAGGTGGGTGAATGTGGCGAAAATGACCCGAGTGAATGGGCCTCCTCTGTATATAAACCTGTAGGTTGAGGAAGATAAACAGAGGGAAGACAGGAACACCTACAAAACGTGTTCCTGGTGTTGAGGGTTGTTCTATCCACGGGGTGTAAAACAACGCTGCAGTAACGTCCCCCCCCCCCTACTGGGGATTTCAATTGTTATTTTATTATATATAGTTTATTGTTATTTATTAATGTTAAAGTTATTTTTATGTAAAACCCCCGCCGTCACGTCTTGTAATGTCCCATTTTGTACGCACCTGTGGCAAATAAAGAAAGATATCTATATGACTGGTTATCTATCTATCTACCTATATGCCTGGCTATCTGTCTATTTATTTGTCTATCTATCTATCTATCTTCGGATAGTCGACGCGTACCAATATCGCTGGTAAGTTTTTTTGTCTTGTTTACATGGACAACTTCCAAAAGTCCCTGGCCTGGCAGTACTACCGAGGAGCTCTACCAGTTCGAGACAAGCTCTACAGACATCTGTCCGAGGTGCGTGCGAGACGAAGAAACCGTCGCGCATGCATTCATACACTGCCCGGGCGTCACTGACCTGTGGGGCTATGTAGAACGACTATTGTCGCGGGTGGGACCAATCCGGTTGACCACCGAGTCCATTGTCATGATCAAACCGCCACCCTCCTTCAAAAACGAAGGAGAGGCGGTTTTCCTTTGTGTGATAGCTATGGCGAAAGAGGTTGTATGGTGGACAAGGTTGAAAGGGCTGAGGTCAGACACCTTTCTCTCCGGCCAACAACTGATTCTTTTTTTCAAATACCACTTTGGAAGAAGAATCAGGGTGGAGAGAGAGGTGCTGTACCCCAGCAAGTTTTATGAAAGGTGGGTGAAAGTGGCGAGAATGGCCCGAGTGAATGGGCCTTCTCTCTATATCAGCCTGTAGGTTGAGGAAAAGGAGGAGGAGAGGAAAGGAGTACAAACTCTTCGTACTCCTGGAGATGAGGGTTGCACATTTTTTCGGGGGTATGTGTTACCCATATGAACTGTCTCCCTCTATTGCGGAAAATCGACTAACTTTTTAAATTGCATTTGTGATAACATTTTACACGTTTTTATTTTATGTAAACTTCCCCCTTTGTATTTGTCCCCTTCTTTTGTGCCCCTGTGGCTAATAAAGAAACATATCTGTCTATTTGTTTGTCTATCTATCTATCTATCTTCGGATAGTCGACGCGTACCAATATCGCTGGTAAGTTTTTTGTCTTGTTTACATGTAAAAAAACAGACAATTTTTGTTAAAAAGTGTATTATTTTGTAGATTGAATCCCCGTCTGAATTGTCAGCGGGTGGGTCATCTCATTTTTCGCCCCACCCAGGGGTGAAAATTTAATTTTGAAAAATTTTTTTAAGTTGGTTGAAATCACAAACACAAAATGAATAACGAAAAAGAAAAGCCAGTATGAAGGCTAGTATCGACTACTGCTACAGGCACGGGGTGGTAGAGTTGAAGGTTACCAAATCGTTTGTCTGTACAGAGGTTGCTATAGCGACGTCTGTTACAAACAACATGGAAAATTTTCGTAAAGAAAATATTGTTACACAAACTGCTCCAATAACCACTGAACAGAAAAAAAACAACACCACAACTAAACAAATAAACACCACCACCAAAAACGAAACAACAATTGAGGGCAACAACAACAACAAGAAAAAAAATCTTTCGCTGAGACAGCAGCTAGCAAACAACAATTCACCCACTTGGATATTTCCAACGCGAATGAAGGGAGGAAACATTATTTTTGAAGAAAAGGGGGTTTTTAGAATAACTTCTCCCCTGCAAATTATAGCTGACACCCTTCGGAAGACTATCATTTTCCGGACAATCTCAAACTCAGTAAAAAAAAAAAAACGGCATTCCTCACTCAAGGCGAAATTGAAACAATCTTGAAGGAGGCTTTGCCGGATATTGACTTTATGCAAAGGGGCAAGCAATACGGAAGCATTTTGGTGTTTTTCAAAAGCGAGGCCCTTGCACAAAGATACTGGGTGACCCGGGTTACCTCTGCTAAATACACCTTTTCCCCTACACACATGAGAAAAAAGACACAAAAAATAAACATAACAAACATACCACCAAATATTAATAGCTGGTGGATTTTGGCAGGGTTCTTGGAGGAGGGAGAGGGCAACATCCTATCCATGAAAAAATCGTCGAGAAACACCTGGAATGGCACAAATCTGGAAATACTGGTCCAAATGAGACCAGAAAGAATTTCGAAAATTCCAGTGGACAACACAAACTACATAAACATTTCGACCGAAGGGCAGAAAGCCACATTGTTTTAAATGCTTCAGCACATCGCATTTAAAGGCCTCCAGTCCGTTACGAATAAACGCTAACAAAAAAGTACTTTTACCAACACCAACACCAACACCAACACCAAAACCACAACAACACACAAAACAAGAAAACACACAAAAACCAACAACTGCACAACCACAAACAACAGAAAAAACACAAACAATTCCCATGAAAAACACAATCCCACCCCATCCCACTCCATCCAACACTACCACAACCACACACACAAACACCCCATCACCACACAACATACCCCTCCCACACACCCCTGATGACGACTCATTAGACGAGGCTACCTCTCCATCCCCAAGCGAAGATGAAGGTGAGCCTCAGAAATAAAAAAAAAAAATAAATAAAAAGACACCGCAAAACCACAAAAACACCAACCACCAACACAAACACCTCCACAATCACCCCCTCCCCTACCAACAAAACAAACACCAACACCACCCCAAACACAAATGCCCACCATCAAAAGAAAATTACAAAACGAACAACAAACAAAAACAACACAACAAAATTCCAAACAACAGTACATCAACACAAAATACAAAAACCTAATGGAGGTCATCTCCAAAGACCCCAAAGTGGAAACTGAGGGGAAAACCTTTGCAAAAACAGACACTGCACCACACCTAAAGATGATAAGGGTTCCAATAGAAACCTATAATAAACTAAAAGACCCATTTTCGCAGGACGTTGGAAACCCTTGTCAGAAACCCATAAACCGCGTCCTCTTGAAATGTTTCCCCACCCCACCTAACACCCCCACCAACACCCAAATGGAGATCGAACAACCCGATCTCCAGGAAACGAAAAGGTACGTGCATCTTTTCGCCTTGTCCCCGCGAAAACCTTACCAAAATGGAACGCATAGTCTTCCAATTCCTTTGGAAGAAGCAGGTGAGGAGATCCGTCTACTGCCAGCACCCTTCCAACGGAGGGCTGGGAATGCCATGGCTGATGATGCGCAAACACGCACTGAGGCTACGGCATCTCCAGGTATTCCTCACCGACCAACCAGTGTGGGCCCCGTTTGTGAGAGAAGCCTTTCCGCAACGCGTCTCACTGACGGAGCTGCAGCCCTTGGTAAGCAAAGACCGAAGAAAATGGGCGCCTGGCACATCGAATTCGCTCAGGCGCTCCCCGTCCTCTGTCAAGCGGGCACAGCACTCAATAGAGACTCCACTTCGTCATTCTCTAGAGGGTTAATACCGAACAAGTGAGACGACGTTCTCGGAGAAACTCTGGGCGTCGAAGAAGACGAGCTGACCAGTCTGTTCGGTAGGACTTTCCGCCCAGACCTATGGACAACTTCCAAAAGTCCCTGGCCTGCCAGTGCTACCGAGGAGCTCTACCAGTACGCGACAAGATCTACAGACACGGACGCCCCGGCAGGGATCCTTCAAAGAGGGCGTGTCCAAGATGCGAGCGGGACATTGAAACCGTCCTGCACGCAATTGTACACTACCCGGGCGTAACCGACCTGTGGAACTACGCAGAACAACTGCTGTCGCGTGTGGGACAAATCCAGTTGACTGTCGAGTCCATAGTAAGGATCAAACCGCCACCTTCATTTAAAAACAAAAGAGACCGGTTTTCCTCTGTATGGTTGCTATGGTGCAAGAGGTAGTATGTTAGACAAGATTGAGATGACTGAGGACAGATGCCTTTCTCTCCGGACAACAGCTCATTCCCTTCTTTAGACACCACTTCAGCAGGAGAATCAGAGTGGCACTGCACCCCAGTAAATTTACTGAAAGGTGGGTGAATGTGACGAGAATGGCCCGAGTGATTGGGTCTTCTTTGTATATAAACCTGTAGGTTGAGGAAGAGAGCGAAAAGAAAGGAGCTCTTGAAAAACATGCTCCTGGAGTTGGGGGATCTTTTATCTACGGGGTGTAAAACGCCTCCCCCCATTTGGGGATTTCGATTGTTAAATTTTTATGTTAAAATTTTTCACACGATTGTATGTAAAACCCCCGCCATATGTCTTTGTATTGTCCTATTTCTGGTGCGCCCTCGACTCCAGTGAGTGACTGGTACTTTATTTTATCGACCCTGTAAGGATGAAAGGAAAAGTTAACCTCGGCGATCTATTTCAATAATAATAAATAATTGTAGAAAGTTTGGGTAAAGATAAAACTGCCCTTAACTCTTGTTAGAGTCGTAGGGGCGCCGTCCTTACACACATCGTATCTTGGGCATTGTAACCCCGGTGGAACTTATTCTTCTCCAAGTAATTTTTCTTCATACACAGTTTATCTTGGACTACATCATTTAATGTGTCTTTCTTATTTTCAGATGGTGGGGCGTGATTTGCAGAAGATTTAGCTGTTATTTCTAACAGTTTCCAATGACCACTTAGAGGCTTTCTTGGGGGGCTCTAGTTCTCTTTCTCTCATTCTCTGTGTGCATTTGTCTGTGTATGTGTGCCTATGTGTGTGTGTGTCGATGTGTGTATGTCGATGTGTGTGTATGTTTATGTGTGTGTGTGTCGATGTGTGTATGTTTATGTGGGTGTGTATGTCGATGTGTGTGTGTGTATGTCTATGCGTGTGTGTATGTCGATGTGTGTGTGTATGTTTATGTGTGTGTATGTCGATGTGTGTGTATGTTTATGTGTGTGTATGTCGATGTGTGTGTGTGTACGTCGATGTGTATGTGTGTATGTGTGTATGTTTGTGTGTATGAATATATTATGAAGCGCAGTACGATTATTCTAATCCATACATTTATCATAAACAAACCACACACACACATATACAGAGACACGCACATAGACACAGATGCACAGGCACATACACATAGACACTCACACGTTCACACAAACAAACAAACACACTCACACAGACACAGACGAAGATGCACAGACACATACATAGACACACACACACACGCTCACAAAAACACACACACACGCTCACAAACACACACACACACGCTCACAAAAACACACACACTCACTCACTCATACACATATACTCACAGAAACACACTCACACATAGACACAGACACATACGCATAGACACACACAAATACACGCACACACACACACACATACACATGCACATGCTCACATACACACTCACACACAGGGCCTCCAAAAGAAATTTTGCAAGGCGGTACAAGAATCCTTTGGGGCCCGAAGCAGGCAAATATTTTTCTCAAAATGGATGTTGCGTGGCTGCTGTGGAGCCTTCTTAGCTGTTGGGCCCCGGAACAAAGTACTGGCTGGACCCCCACCTCTCATAAGCCCTGCTCACACATACACACACACCATTGTCCAAGTTATAGAAAACAACAATTATCAAATGAAATGAAATTAAAAGATACATACTTGATCTAAGGGACGCAATTCCAGGAACGATTATCTCCCTTGTCATAATCTCCGCTACTACAGTTTAATACTAGATGAGGGCGACGTCGACTTCTCCATCTTTCTGTCACAAACTCTCTCTAAAAAAATGACGTTCCTTTTCTCTCTCTCTCTCTATATATATATATACATATCTCTCACTTGGCGCTCTGCCTCTCTCTCTATATAGATGAGGACGAAGTCATAACTTTCTGTTTATCTACCTATTTCTGTCACTTCGAAAACACACGGCGTTCCCTTTTCTCTCTCTATCTATGCACATATCGTTTGACGCTCTCCTTCTCGATATACAGTGAGCGTGACGGACGCAGGGGCGGACGGACAGAGAGCGCTCTTATTATAATATAGATTAACCCAAGGGGTTTTGTGAAAGACCAGCAGTCACTCAATCATACCAGACTTCCCCTCTCTACGCTACTGATGTTGTCCAAGGGAAAAGCAATGACTGACACAGCTTGGCCCCGGTAACGTCACAACTAATTTCTTTTTCCAGGTGAGTGAACTGGAGCAACATGAAATAAAGTGTCTTGCTCAAGGACGCAGTGAACTGGAGCAACTGAAATAAGGTGTCTTGCTTAAGGACAAAACTCGCCACCCATTCCTGGTGTCGAACTCACAACTTTATATATGTAAGCCCAACACCCTAACCACTAAGCCACACGACTTCACCCAGATCCCTATCAATACTCAGATATTAATGAACAATGAGGCTGTGGACTAAGATATTCAAACAAATTTATAAAGGATTCTTAAATACTCTCGGGTCTCGAATAATCGTCCCTGAACCCCATCCCGTTTATTAATTTTTCAGATTTTTTCCACCCGCACCACGCTTTTACCCCCCCCCCCCCTTCTTATTCCAACACCCCACCCACCCTGCTTATTATTAAATTTGGCTAATCTAGATTAGCGAATTGGCAAAGTCGTTAAGACGTGTGAAAGAACTTACAGTATTCATCCCATCCCCATTATATTGGTTGTGATAGTGGTAGTATATGATTGCACCGACACTTTCTGCAGCTGCAAGCTGGTGCAGTCTGCGACTAACCCAGGTTCTGCTGCACGTCGGGTTGAGGAGGCCAAACTCCTCAAATACCGGTCGCTCTCCGACAGGTTTGCGGTTGTACACCTGGCAGTGGAGACTTCTGGTGTCCTCGGCCCTAGGCCTACCTCCCTACTCACCGCCATGGGCGCTGAGTGAGCTGGCCAGCCGCAAGTGTGAACTCCGCGAGTTGGAGTGGCTTTTTCAGCGCGTCTCCCTTGCCGTCCTCCGGGCTGGGGGGGGGGGGGCATCGCGTAACATTCCATATTTAAGTATGTGCACTATCATATACTTCCACCTCATTGTGCAAACTGCGTTCAAATCCCGCCGAGGTCAACTTTGCCTTTCATCCTTTCGAAGTCGATAAAAAAAAGTACCAGTCGAGTACTGGAGTCCATTCTTCCTCTATAGCGCAAAAATTGGCAGTGTTCAGACCTGGAGAGGGTTGGGCTCCCCCAGGTTTAAAAGTGCCCTAGACACGCCGTATGACGGTGCCTCTACGACTCCACAAGGAGTTATGGCAGCTTTATCTTTTATCCTTTATAATCTATCTCCGGCAAAACTTTATTTAAAGTGGTAGCATTCCTGTAAAGAAGAAGAAAAACTACAATAAGGGTTTCTAACATAAGTACAAGGCCAGAAAATGTTGGTAGGGAGGAGAAAGTCAATTATATCGACCGCAGTACATTACTGGTACGTTATTTTTCATCAACAGAGTAAGGATGAAAGGCAAAGTCCATCTCGTTGAGATTGGAAACCAGAATGTGAAGGTAGAGGGTCGTAACGAAACACTGCAACGTATTTCATCCGATGCTCTACCGATTCTGCCTATCCTCCACCCTGTAGAACTACAACTACAACAACAATAACCAAACAACTCAGTAATAAGAGAAATAATGGTTTCTACTTTTGGCACAAGGCCAGCAATTACCCAAGTGCATTACTGGTACTTTATTTTATCGACCCCCCAAAAGGATGAAAGGCAAAGTTAACCTCGGCGGGATTTGAACTCAGAAAGTAAAGGGCCACAACTCTATGGTATAAAGCATGGTGTCTGACGCTCTACCAATTCACCGCCATAATAAGAGAAATAATTGTTTCTACTTTAGGCACAAGGCCAGCAATTACCCAGTGCATTACTGGGACTTTATTTTATCGACCCCGTAAGGATGAAAAGCAAAGTTAACCTCGGCGGGATTTGAACTCAGATCGTAAAGAGACGTAACTATGCTGGAAAGCATGGCGTCCGACCCTCTACTGATACTGCCAATCCACTGCTTTCTGATTTAGACACAAGGCAAAGCAATTTGGGCGGGAGGGCAAAGCCGATTAAATCGACCCCAGTACATTACTGGTACTTTATTTTATCGACCCCCGTAAGGATGAAAGGCAAAGCTAACCTTGGCGGGATTTGAACTCAGAAAGTAAAGAGCCGTAACTCTATGTCGCGAAGCATGGTGTCCGACGCTCTACCGATATTGCCAATCATAAGAGAAATAAGGATTTTTACTTTACGCACAAGGCCAGCAATTAAGGGGGTGGGGTGGAGAAAGCCGATTCAATCGTTCCCAGAACACAACTGGTTCTATAGACCCCAGTAAGGATGAAAGAGAATATTGACTTCGGCAGGATTCGAACTCAGAACGTAAAACGTATTTTGTCAGCCGCTCTACCGATTCAGCCAATCCACCGTCCCGAAGAAGAAGAAGAACAACAACAACAACGACTCAGTGACGTGACCCTCCCCCTTCCCTCACCCCCACCCCTCTATCAAATGATGAAACAAAAAATAGGAATAAATAAATAAATAAACAAATAATTAATTAATTAAATAATAAATAAATAAATAAAAAGCGTGTCTCACTTAAAACTTCACGGTTGAGTGGGGACCATTGGGGACCAAGTTCTCCAGCTGTAAAACATCTGTTGTCTGAGAGAGATCGTGCAGATATGAGGATGTATGTAAAGACTGTGATTATAACAAAGTGTGGGGGGTAGTCCAAATGTTTAATACTTACTGAGATTAAGGAAGATCACAAAATGTTTCAAGGGGGGGGGGGGATATTTAGGTCCCCAACTCCCCCGCCGTCACTCTTCCTATCACGAGAAAAAAAAAAAAAAAAAAAAAATCCTTACTGAAACAGGACAGGCGCGTGGCTTAGTGATTAGGATATTCGGCTCATGATCCTACTTGACATAGCAGCCATAAATCTCCGCCATCACCAGCACCACCACAGCTCCTCCAAAATAACCACTCTAAACATCTTAAGAGAACGAAGAGGCCACATTGGTTAATGTAGTCGTAGATACGCCTAAAAATAATGAGCTTCTAATTGTGGCACAAGGCCAGCAATTTGGGGGGGGGGGGGGCGGAGGACGAAAGTCAATTAAATCAACCCTAGAATTTCACTGGTACTTTCTTTTTTTATCGGCCCCTTTAGAATGAACGGCACAGCTAATCTCGGCGGTATTTGAACTCAGAACGTAAAGGAACGTAACTATATGCCACAAAACCTCTTCCATGTTTGGTTGTAGTTAATCACGTGGTTGGTGATGGTATGGAGACACGTGGCCTAGTGGTTAGGGTATTCGGCTCACGATCGATCGTAAGGTTGTGAGTTCGATTTCGACAGTATATTGTGTCCTTGAGCAAGACACTTTATTTCACTTTAGATCGTCACTTAGAATGCTTTGTGGTATTCGCACTGGCTCTCAGCCCTTGGAGTTCAAATCTCGCCAAGGTCAACTTCGACTTTCATCCTTTCGAGATCAATAAAAAAAAGTATCAGTCTAGTACTGGGATCGATTCTTCCTCTAAATATTTTTCTCACTTCTTCTTTATCAGACAGTCTCTCTCCTTTTCTTGAATAAATCGGCTGTGTTCAGACTTGGTGAGGGGGCTGGGCTCCGCCAGGTTTAAACATACCCCAGGCTGGCAGTAATGACACGAAGGCACTCCTACGGTTCCACCGGGAGTCACGGGACTTTACATACATATAACAACTATAACTGGATTTGAACTCACTAAATAATTGTTTCTACTTTTGGCACAAGGCCAGCAAAATACCCAGTGCATTACTGGTACTTTATTTTATCGACCCCGTAAAGATGAAAGGCAAAGTTTACCTCGGCGGGATTTGAACTCAAATCATAAAGGGCCGTAACTCTATGCTGCAAAGCATGTGAGAGCTAATTATATATCACATGACTACACTAGCGTTTGTGTCCACATACTATTATAATAACTATTGATAACCATTGATAATTAATGATAACTATTGATAACTATTAATAATTATTGATAACTATAGATAACTATTGATAACTGTTGATAACTATTGATAACTATTGATAACTGTTGATAACTGTTAATAACTGTTGATAACTGTTGATAACTGTTGATAACTGTTGATAACTATTGATAACTATTGATAACTGTTGATAACTGTTGATAACTATTGATAACTGTTGATAACTGTTAATAACTGTTGATAACTGTTGATAACTGTTGATAACTATTGATAACTATTGATAACTGTTGATAACTGTTGATAACTGTTGATAACTATTGATAACTGTTAATAACTGTTGATAACTGTTGATAACTATTGATAACTGTTGATAACTGTTGATAACTATTGATAACTGTTGATAACTGTTGATAACTGTTGATAACTATTGATAACTGTTAATAACTGTTGATAACTATTGATAACTGTTGA
>OZ024750.1:29832118-29839618 GCA_964016885.1 Eledone cirrhosa | reverse complement strand
CTTATATAGGTCGGGATATATATACACTTATATAGGCCTGGCTATATATATATACACTTATACAGGCCTGGCTATATATATATACACTTATATAGGCCTGGATATATACACACTTATGTAGGCCTGGATATATACACACTTATGTAGGCCTGGATATATATACACTTATGTAGGCCTGGATATATACACACTCATGTAGGCCTGGATATATACACACTTATATAGGCCTGGATATATACACACTTATGTAGGCCTGGATATATATACACTTATGTAGGCCTGGATATATACACACTCATGTAGGCCTGGATATATACACACTTATATAGGCCTGGATATATACACACTTATATAGGCCTGGATATATATACACTTATGTAGGCCTGGATATATACACTTATATAGGCCTGGATATATACACTTATGTAGGCCTGGATATATACACACTTATATAGGCCTGGATATATATACACTTATGTAGGCCTGGATATATACACACTCATGTAGGCCTGGATATATACACTTATATAGGCCTGGATATATACACTTATGTAGGCCTGGATATATACACACTTATATAGGCCTGGATATATACACACTTATATAGGCCTGGATATATATATACACTTATATAGGCCTGGATATATACACTTATGTAGGCCTGGATATATACACACTTATGTAGGCCTGGATATATACACACTTATGTAGGCCTGGATATATATACACTTATGTAGGCCTGGATATATACACACTCATGTAGGCCTAGATATATACACACTTATATAGGCCTGGATATATACACACTTATATAGGCCTGGATATATATACACTTATGTAGGCCTGGATATATACACTTATATAGGCCTGGATATATACACTTATGTAGGCCTGGATATATACACACTTATATAGGCCTGGATATATACACTTATATAGGCCTGGATATATACACTTATGTAGGCCTGGATATATACACACTTATATAGGCCTGGATATATACACACACTTATATAGGCCTGGATATATATATACACTTATATAGGCCTGGATATATACACTTATGTAGGCCTGGATATATACACACTTATGTAGGCCTGGCTATATACACACTTATATAGGCCTGGATATATACACACTTATATAGGCCTGGATATATATATACACTTATATAGGCCTGGATATATATACACTTATGTAGGCCTGGATATATACACTTATATAGGCCTGGATATATACACTTATATAGGCCTGGATATATACACTTATGTAGGCCTGGCTATATATACACCTGTATATGTCCCAGATCCCCAACCTTTCTATATACACACCTATATAGCCCTCTGATCACCTACTTGGCTATATACACACCTCTAAGGTTCACTAAAATATTTAGGGCTTCGTGATAAATAAGAGGATCTTTCTAGAGATTGTCAGTAAAGTTTGACATTTCTTCACGATATTCAAAAGTTTCTACTTCACTATTGTCTTCTTCTATAGTATGGTATGGTTTTTGTATGTTTGTTTTTGGTGTTTTCTTCTTTTTTTTTTGTAAGGAAATAAAATGTACTTACATGGGTCGGCTGAAAAGTTCATAGTCTGACCAAGATACTCTCATGAAATGACTAAATGAGGTTTACTTTTTAACATAGTCCCTGGAAAGAAACAATGCAGTTATTAATAAGAAGAGTTGACGTTAATATATGCAAGATTTCACAGCTCTAGAATCACCTTTTCATCGGCTGACCAAGATACTCTCATGGAATGACCAAATGAGCTTTATTTTTCAACATAGTCCCTAAAGATAAACAATGCAGTTATTAATAAGAAAAGTTGAAATTAATGCATGCAAGATTTCACAGCTCTAGCATCATTCCTTCACAGTCAACCTATGGACTTTTCGGCCGACGCTTGTATATATTGTTTCTGTTATCAAATTTAAGGATTTCTTCATATGTCTGTTATGAAGACACGTGGCTGAGTGGTTAGAGAATTGGATTCGGAATCGATGAGGTTGGGAGTTCGATTACCGGACCAGGCAATGTTTTATGTCCTTGAGCAGGGCCTTTTATTTCACATTGCTCCTTCTGCCTGGAGTTGCGACCAGTAGATAATGCTTTCATTGGTCTTTCCAGTTGCTAATACTGTTTCCTTGTTCCGATTTGATGGGTTCCACCCAACGTGGTAAGCGAATAAGGTCTGGGATCTTGTTGATCGATTCTATCGATTCGGTATATGGGGTCTCTGTGTGTGTGATATTTTCTTCTTTAGACGAAAGATTGAATTTGAAACATCACCAGGGTTTTTCTTCTTCCACAAAGCAGGCACGTCAAACATGCGACCAGTGAGCTGCATGCAGCCATTTACAAGCACACCTGTGACCCTTTACAAGCACACCTGTGGCCCTTTACAAGCACACCTGTGGCCTGCACAAAGGTTTTTACAGCGCGGGCATGTTTTATCTTGGTAAAATTACTTGTAATGTGCGCAATTATTTGTCGTGTGTGGCCCTCAGAAAACACATATGTGACCCATGTGGCCCTGGAGGAACCCGCAGTTTGGCATACCTGCCCTAAAGAACACAAACTTATCGAAATTTCCTAATTTCACTAATTTTTTCCAACGCAAATCCTGATATAGTTTCACGGATGTAATTGAAGGGCAGTGAATTGGCAGAGTCGTTAGAGCGCCAGATAAAATACACCGGCATTTGTTCTGGCTACTAAGATTGGAATTTAAATACCGCCGAGGTCAACTTTGCCTTTCTTCCTTTCGGGGGGTCGATAAACAAAGTAGCAGTCCATGTGCAGGGATTTACGGAATTGTTAAAGTGTCGGACTAGTTACTTGGTGGTATCTGTTCCAGCTCTATATATATTCAGTCCGTATCTCGCCAATTATCATCTGAAAAGTGATGACGATTCTGCAAACAGTCGACCAGCAGATGGTATCAGCAATGGAAAGACCAATGAAGATATAGTTTTCTTGGTTATATCTAATGATCAGCTCCTTTCTTCTGCTAACACTTGTGACTGACAGATAGTATCAGCCATGGAAAGGCGAACAGAAATATAGTTTTCTTGGTTCTATCTAATGATCAGCTCCTTTCTTCTGCTAACACTTGTGACTGACAGATAGTATCAGCCATGGAAAGACGAACAGAAATATAGTTTTCTTGGTTCTATCTAATGATCAGCTCCTTTCGTCTGCCAAAAGTTGGGAAACAGTGTTTCCTTGGTCATATCTGCTAACACTTGCGACTGGCAGATGGTATCAGCAATGGAAATACCAATGTAAACATAGTCTGATCTATTGATCGGTTCCGTTTCTTTCAGGAGGCTATGAAAATAAATACTATGAACAATATTATCGTCTAGAACACGCGAAGGAATGCCCCAGCATGGGCGCAATCCAATAATTGAAACCAGAAAAGGAATAAATATCCGTGGAGAAAAAGAGATAGAGGGGAAGATAGAGAGTGAGAAAAGGGGAGTGGGAAAGAGAGAGAGAATGAGTGAGAAAAAGGTGTGAAATATAAAATATATATATATATATATATATATATATATATATATATATATATATATATATATATAGTGAGAAAGATAGTAAGAAAGAGAGAGAGGGGAGAATCAGAAAGAGAGAATATAGAAAGAGCGGGAGAGAGAGAATTAGAAAAAGAGAAAATTATTGAGAGAGAGATAAAGAGAAATAATGAAAGAGAGAAAGAGAGGGCTAATGAGAAAAAGAGCAAAAGATAGATAGATAGAAATAGTGAGAAAAAGAGCAAAAATATATATATATATATATATATATATATATATATATATATATATATATATCTAAAGATTTACATATACATAAAGTCACAGATATATATATAGCAACCGTTCACGATGTGGCTCAATGAAGAATTAATAAATTAAATAATCAGAGCAATATATCATAAATCATGTCCTTAGAATTATTAGATAAAATATATACAATTTCCTCTCCCAATTAGCATAATTAACCATATAAAAAAATCAATTAGACCACGCTCTAAGAATAAAGGCTTATATGAAGAAATATTTGATAAATAACCGAAAGCAGCCTCTTCGTGGTTGACCACGATAGAGTATTTACCCAACATTTCAACAGCATGTAGAAACTGACCAAATATATCGTCAACCATACACAATTAGGTATAAATTTAAAGCTAGAAGAAATGTGCACATACCGTAATTATATCTCTACCATGGTTTCGTTCGTATTTTGAGATATCCTATTAAGGATAAATCTCGAGTATCGAACTCATCAGGAGACAAACTCAATAGGACAATTAATTTTCCAAAGCGATCCCGCCAGAAGAGGCTGATTTATATATATATATATATATATATATATATATATATATATATATATATACTATAAATTATGTCCTTAGAATCATTTGATAAGATATATACTCAATTTCCTCTCCCAATTAGCTTAATCAACCACACAAAAAACCAATTAAACCAGGCTATAAGATTAAAAGGCACCTGTGAAGAAATAATAGATAAATAAACGCTAGCCATTTATTCGCGATCAACAGCCATAGAATATTTACCCATCATTTCAATAGCACGTGGAAATCGATTAAATATCGTCAACCATACACAATTAGGTATAAAGTTAAAGTTAGAAGAAAAAATGCATATACACATACCATATATATATATATATATATATATATAGGAAAATGTTTAACGCCGACGGCAGAGCTCAAGCCGTTTCGTCTATTACCCACTCTACTACTCTAAGTATTGAGTACTCTGGTGCGTTATGGTCCATCTGATTCCTTACTACACCTCCTTCGTTATATATATATATATATATATATATATATGTATATATAATTGTTTCTACTTTTGGCACAAGGCCATCAATTATCCCAGTGCATTACTGGTACTTTATTTTATCGACCTCGTAAGGATGAAAGGCAAAGTCAACCTCGGCGGGATTTGAACTCAGATCGTAAAGGGACGTAACTATGCTGGAAGCATGGGGTCTGACCCTCTACCGATACTGCCAATCCACCGCCCTATATATGTATATATAATATAATATATGTATATATAAATATCCAGCGAACCTCCAACCGTCAAGGTTGTTTTTCTGCGGGTATGTCAACATTTATAAAACAAATTTTGTATTTTATCTGATGAAAGCGCACCAAAATTTGCCTTGAAATATATATATTAAAATAATTATGGTTTTATAAATATAGTTTCTATTTATTAATATATTGTATATATATATATATATAGAGAGAGAGAGAGAGGGGGGGGGGGGGGGCAGAGAAAATAAGATTAACCAAATATTTCAAGGTTTCTATAAAAACTACGTTATTTGGTGTTTTAATTCGTATTTACTCTCTTTAGGGATTACAAATCGTTTCTTCTCCCCAGAGATTATAACCCTTAATATTCCAAATATTATTGGCAGGGATAGAAATACTTTCTAATATGGATTTAATTAATTAATGCTATGTACGCCACGTTGTTTTCCGAACATTCCTTCTAAACTGTTTACTATTAAATAATTAATTTTTTCCAGATATTAAACATGTGTGTGTGTGTGTGTGTGTGTGTGTGCGTGCGTGCGTATTCCCAAGAGATGGCAATATGAACAGACATGCTTTTTCCACGAAGAAAGTTGTTTTCGTGTCTGCGCCTGCCCACTCTCCTCTATCTTTCTATTTTTTTTTTTATTTTTTTTTTTTTTATGACGAACAAGCGTCCGAAACGTTAAGACTCCTGTTCTACTATATCAAGTGTAAAACTAATATATTTCATTGTACCGTGTCGCTTGCAATGTTATTTCTGCTTACTTTTTGTAATTGCACATATATATATATATATATATATATATATATTGCTCTTTTACTCTTTTACCTGTTCCAGCCATCCGGCTGAGGCCATGCTGGGGCACCATATATATATATATATAAAGTCAGTCTTAAGCCAGAAGGCTCATTCGGTCGGTTTCATGGCGTGAAGCGACTGAGAGTACAAGACCCCTCTCTGGACAGGAGGCCAGTCCATCGCAGGGTTAAACCCCAAGCTGTTTGCTGGTACTCATTTTTAGCTGAGTATACTGGAGCAAGGTGAAACACAACACACAATCCAGGAATTGAACCCATACCTTATGATCGTAAATCCAACCTCCGTACCGCTAGGCCACGTGCCTCCATACACACACATGGATATGTGTATGTAAATATGAATATGTATATATTATATTGGTTTCTTATATGGGCACAAGGCCAGCAATGTTGGGGGAAGGGAAAGTCGATTAAATCGACCCCAGTGCGTGACTGGTACTTTATGTTATTGACCCCGTAAGGATGAAAGGCAAAGTTAACCTCGGCGGGATTTGAACTCAGATCATAAAGGGCTGTAACTCTAAGCTGCAAAGCATATCGTCCGACCCTATTATACTATATTATCTAAAACACAGTCCCTTTACGATCTAAGTTCAAATCCCGCCAAGGTTGACTTTGCCTTTCATCCTTACGGGGTCGATAAAATAAAGTACCAGTAATGCACTGGGTAATTGCTGGCCTTGTGCCTAAAGTAGAAACAATTATCTAAAACACATGCCAAACTGACAAATACTTTTCTAGGTCCTCGGAGTTTCCCGAAGCAAGCTGATGTTATTGCTGTTTCGGGAAACTCCGAGGACCTAGAAAGGTATATGCTAGTTTGGCATGTTTTACAAATACTTATCTATCTATCTATCTCTACCCACCCCCTCTCTCTCTCTCTCTCTCTCTCTCTATATATATATATATATATATATATATATATACATATATATATATATATATATATATATTATATATATATATATATATATATATATATAAAGAGACATATGTCTATATGTCTATCTGTCTATCCATTCATCCATCTGTCTATCTATGGTAGAAGACTCTTTCACAAGATGTCGCCGTACCAAGGGATTGAACCCAAAACAACGTACATGAGAAGGGAACCACCCAACCAGACAGCCACGTTTGATCCCAACTATTGTCATTTAAGAACCAAATAAATGAAGCGTCCCATGTTCTGCGTACTGTGTACTGTACACTGTGTATTGTGTACTGTGTACTGTGTACTGTGTATTGTGTACTGTGTACTGTGTACTGTATACTGTACTGTACACTGTGTATTGTGTACTGTGTACTGTGTACTGTGTACTGTATACTGTACTGTATACTGTGTATTGTGTACTGCATACTGTGTACTGTATACTGTGTACCGTGTACTGTACTGTATACTGTGTACTCTATACTGTACACTGTGTACTGTGTACTCTATACTGTGTACTCTACACCGTGTACTGTGTACTGTGGACTGTACACTGTGTACTGTATACTGTACTGTATACTGTGTACCGTGTACTGTACTGTATACTGTGTACTCTATACTGTGTACTGTGTACTCTACACCGTGTACTGTGTACTGTGGACTGT
>OZ024750.1:29824618-29827118 GCA_964016885.1 Eledone cirrhosa | reverse complement strand
GATTCTACAGGACTAGAACTGTTTCATTCTTGAGAAATCATCAGGAATCATCAGAATCAAAATAGAGAGGGAGAAAGAGAGAAGAGGCCACAGCAATATATATATATATATTGCTGTGACCTGTTCTCTCTTTCTCCCTCTCTATTTTGTTGCTGTCAACTCTTCTCCTTTCTTTCTTTCCCTCCCTTTCTCCCTCTCACTTTCACTTTCCCTCTCTCTGCTAGCCACTTCACTGTTTCTCTCGCCTGTTCCTCTAGCTGTTTCTTTCTCACTTACTCTTGCGGAGGCCAGACGTGTTTTTTCTCTCGTCCACACAGCCTCGGACTTCAGTTCAATAGTTGATGTCGACTTTAATTTGTTTCTCTCTCTTCGGGTTGCTTACACACATGTGCTTCGGGTGTCCCTCCTCGGTTTATTGTTATCCGTTTTTATTTTTCGCTGTTTTTTTTAACTTTTTCTTCCCTTTTCCCTTCTGTTATATATATTTTTCTCTCTCTCCCTTTAGTTACTGACGCACTGGAGCTAGATATCTGGTCTTTAATGCGTAGAAATATCCATGATACACAGCAGACAACTGATGAAGGAACATTTTCTACCGTTCGTTCGTGCTTTCCTCTTATTTATAAGTACACCTTATCCAGCAACTACACAACCCCTGTTTCTTATATATATATATATATATATATATATATATATATATATATATATATATATATATATATATATACATACATACATACATACATACATACATACATATATACACACACACATATATATATATATAACGAAGGAAATGTGGTAAGGAACCAGATGGACCATTTTTTTTTTTTTTTTTTTTTTTTTCTTAGTCCAGAATTAGCCGTCGAAACGGCTTGAGCTCTGCCGTCGGGGTCATGGGGTCATACTTGTTCCTATATATATATATATATATATATATATATATATATATATATATATATATATATATATATATATATTTATTTTATTTTTTTAAATTTTTTTTTTCATTTTGGAAGCCTCAACAATGCAAATGGGATTTTGAACTCAGCCGAGGTTAAGAATCAAAACATCCAAAATTATAATTGTTTACTCGATAAACATTTCATAGGTCTTTGTCATGAAACCCTAATTCTAATTATTGTAAACTTAAAGCCTGAAGATCGTCGTGTAGATGTAGAGATATGTTATCACCGATCAAATCATCTGCAATCAGTATGAAACTACCTGGCATGCTATGTCGAATAATGGGTGTAAAATGTTGCTGATAGTGGTGACAATGATGACGATGATGATGATATCTATATATCTAGCTGTCTACATATTTCTCTCTCTCTCTCTCTAAATAGACAGACATACACCACACACACACTCACGCGTGTAGACACAGAAACACACACACACACACACACACACATACACACACAACCGCCCCCCACACACATGCGTGTAGACACACACACATGCGTGTAGACACACACACATGCGTGTAGACATGCAGACAAGCGTGTACACACACACACACACACACACACACGTAAAACCAAATTATTTTACCGCTCTTAACTAATCTTCAGTGTAATCTTCATTAATCGAAACAATTGTTCTAAAATAAATATTTTGAATTGATTGATATCTTTGGTATATATATAGTAAATGAGTGAAGAATAACATGGATTGGCTACACAATAGGGTTTATTCAAGGTATTAACAGATGTTTCATTGGTCTGGTGTGTCTAAAAACCGGTGTTTGTAGAATGCTACCTCACTCGATTTGTTCCGGGTATCTATTGTAATTAAAATCGAGTGAAGTAGCATTCTGCGAACAGCGATTTTTAAACACACCAGACTAATGAAACATTTGTTAATACCTTGAATAAACCCTATTGTACAGCCGATCCATGTTAGTCTTCACTCATTTACTATTATTATTCCAAGAACCGCTAACCTAGGAACTGTTTTGAATCGGCCACCCGAACACCACGACTAAGGAAACTTCTTGTTGAGTCAAACAAGGCTGAACGTTAAAACTATCCTCGATGCAGAGTACTCATAACTTTATATATATATATATATATATATATATATATATATATATATATATAAACGTTTGAATTTGTAATGCAGGTCTATGTTAGAAACCGACTCTCTCTCTATTGGTAAAACTTTGTGAAATTATAAAACCAGAAGAACATACATACATACATACATACATACATACATACATACATACATACATACATACATACATATATATAAAATTCCTTGTCTCTCAGTCTGTTTCCTTATACATTCTCAAATGGCTCGACCGAACCAAATCAAATTTTACAAAGTAATACCCCGGGATTAACCCCGAGTATTAGACCCCGGGATTAACAACATGTAATTTTTATTTTTATTTGGATTAAAACAATATATCATTTTATCTTAATATCTTTAATAATCTTTAATAATTAATTATCTTTAATAATCTTTCTATAGTCGGTGCCCCAGCATGGCC
>OZ024750.1:29807118-29819618 GCA_964016885.1 Eledone cirrhosa | reverse complement strand
TTGGCAAACATACTGGTATAGAAACAACTAACAATGAATAACACATCAGATGCATTATGGATTATGCAGCTCCTGGCTGGCTTCTTATTCACTCCACACGAAACCTCAACAAACTTCAAAGAACGCAAAATAGCGCAGTTGGCACAATGCGAGAAGCTGCACGCTGATTACATGCACAGACCACCTGTACAGTATAATATAACAGAAATAGTTTAAGATGAAAGACCTCCTGGACATAAAACGAACACATATCGTTGCAACAGTATGACCCAACTAACACAGACTTAGCCATAACTTATTCAATCACACTCAAATACCCAGATGTGAAATTAGAACATTGTTGTAGTACCATTCCCATAAACCCGAGGCCTCAATCAAATCCTAGCTAACACAACGAATATATTTCTTTTGAAATTTACATTATATAATTCTATAACAATTTGTGAGGAATAGCTTCGTAATTTATTTCATTGCATTTTTGACGGAGAAAATGACATGTTTTTTTGTTGTTGTTTTTTCACTTAAACGGAGCAAATGAAACAAGTGTGTTCGTTTGAAAATAACAGTTTGACGACTTTATACGAGTGGGTCAGAAAAGTTCCAGGACTGATGTCACAAAATATTTATTTCAAACCCATACTTTACACTAAGAGTTTTCTCCTTCAAAGTAATCCCCCTGGAGTATGTAACTGTAATCTTAGCTCTCTGCAGCGATCAAACTTTTTTCTTCATAATTTTATATACATGTCCTCTGTTTCAGGTCGTCAAGCAATGAGCACAGAGCAACGAACAAACTTGAAAACTCCGTCAGAAGCACTGGTATTGCTGCAGCAAGTGTATGGAGATGAGATGTTGTCACGCTCACGTGTTTTTGAGTGGTGAAAGAGGTTTAAAGAAGGACGCGAGGACGTGGAAGATGACCCCAGGAGCGGAAGGCCCTCAACAACCAGGACTGAGGTCAACGTTGAGCGCGCCAGGCAGATGGTGCGTAGCGATCGTCGGCTGACTGTTCGACTGATGGCAAATGAGCTGGGCATGAATCGGGACAGCGTCTGGAAGATTCTCACTGAAGATTTGAACATGCGGAAAGTCTGCGCGAAGATGGTGCCAAAACTGCTGAACGATGACCAGAAGGGTCGACGCATACAAGTGTGCCAGGACATCCTCGAGCGTTTTGAAACCGAACTAGACTTGCTAGAGACAGTCATCACCGGTGATGAGTCATGGATCTTCGAGTACGACCCGGAGGGGACCCGTTTTGAAGACGTGGACGACATCAAAAAGGCCGTGACGACGGAACTGCGGAGGATCCCGGAAGAATCCTTCCAGGAGAGCATGCAAGCGTGGCAGCAAAGGATGGAAAAGTGCATTAGACTCCAGGGGAATTACTTTGAAGGAGAAAATTCTTAGTGTCAAGTTTGGGTTTGAAATAAATCTTTTGTGACATCAGTCCTGAAACTTTTCTGACCCACCTCGTATATATATACATATATCAGCTGAATTTTTTCATATTACCCACTCTACTACCCCAAGTATCGAGTACTCTAGTGAGTAATGGTCTAACTGATTTTTACCGAGTCCAATCTGATATATATATATATATATATATATATATATATAGGAAAATGTTTAACCCCGACGGCAGAGCTCAAGCCGTTTCGACGGCTATTTCTGGACAGAAATAGCCGTCGAAACGGCTGGAGCTCTGCTGCCGGAGTTAAACATTATCCTATTACCCACTCTACTACCCTAAGTATTGAGTACTCTGGTGCGTTATGGTCCATCTGGTTCCTTACCATACTTCCTTCGTTCTATATATATATATATATATATATATATATATATATATATATATATATATATATACGTTATTCCGGGTTGAATCGGAGGTAACCACAGTAAGTAAGGTACTCAATACATAGCAGAGTATAACAGCTTTAATATAGATGAGATTCTACAGGACTAGAACTGTTTCATTCATTAGAAATCATCAGGAATCAGAGATTCCTGATGATTTCTAATGAATGAAACAGTTCTAGTCCTGTAGAATCTCATCTATATTAAAACTATATATATATATATATATATAAGGATGAAACCAGTATTAAACTAGTTAGACTGTCGAAACGGCAAGAGCTCAGCCGTCGGGCCCCGACTCTTTCTAATATATATTATGCATGAAATAACGACGTTTCACTTTAAAATGACTTTATTGCACATCGAACATTACATATATTTCACAGATGATTGGCTCGAGGTCTTTATCGATGTGATAGACCTGACTCTTGTATATATGGATCTGCTTATCAGACCTGTGGACACGTATCGAAGACATTTTCATTTCCACCACACACACCCACACATATAAACACACACACACACTCACTCACACACATACGCGCACACACACACACACACGCGCATACACATACGTACACACACACACACATGCATACGAACGGACACACACACACACACACATACATACGCACACATACACACACATACATACTCACTCACACACATACATGCACATGCACGAACACACACACACACATGCACACACAAATACACGCATACATCCGCACAAATACACACATGCACACACACTCTCACGCATACAGATGCACACACCCACACACTGACGTACACACTGACACACGCATATATATATATACATATACTCACACCCATACGCACATATATGCACACACACAAACATATATATATCAGTGATAATGAAGGCGTATACCGTATATTTTAATTCAAGTGTAAGTTAATTCAAGTTTTCATTATTAACTTCTGTTTTAGTAATTAACAAATCTAGTTTAATGACTTAATCTAGTTTACCAAATAAATTTAACATATATATATGAATGTACGTTTAAGAAAGCGGCTGGTGGGAATAGCTATGTTTGAAAAATATATGTATGAGTATGCTTTGTATGAACATACACATACACACACACACTAACACCCGCACACACACACACACACACACACACACACACACACACACACACACACACACACACACACACACACACACACACACACACACACACATATATATATATATATATATATATCCTCACCTCTTTGAAGTTCCATATATATCGAGCTAAAGAGGTTTTATATATATATATATATATATATACGTGTATATATTAATAAAACGAATTCCAACTTTGTCTGATTTACTCGTTTTATTTACAATCCTTTAAAATTTATAATGGTATTAGAATGAAATAGTATGGTAGAATATTAAATGTTAAGTGTTAATTGAACAAGTACTTTCATGCTTTCGCAATCAAGTTTGCAATTTTCAAGTTGAAAATTGCAAACTTGACTGTGACCACACATTATGAACCTGAAGATTGCGAAAGCATGAAAGTACTTGTTCAATTAACACTTAACATTTAATATTCTACCATACTATTTCATTCTAATACCATTATAAATTTTAAAGGATTGTAAATAAAACGAGTAAATCAGACAAAGTTGGAATTCCTTTTATTAATATAATCTTCTATACACAATCATACACACCCGTGTATATTTATATATATATATATATATATATATATGAAGTAATTCCGTCGGAAAGGTACAGGGAAAAAAAGAGTGTTCTATGTAGGCTACAGAGCTTAATAGTTATGTAATAAACAACATAAGATAATTATTTCATTTACCAGTGGTTTCTTGAAAGCAGATATATCTGTTTTCAGTCGTCAGAATGAATAAAACCTGGTGTTTTTATTAAATATGGATTTGAAACCAAAATATAAGAAATATGAAAGTGAGGCTGAGGAAACAACAGGCGAAAAAGAAGAAGGGGAAAAAAGAATACATATATATAAAAAATAAATAAACATAGACACACTCAAGCACGCGCATATACTTAAAAATTACGTAGACATATACTATCACATAAGCGTATTTGTTTTCAAATCCATATTTAATAAAAACACCATGTTTTATTCATTCTGACGACTGAAAATAGATATATCTGCTTTCAAGAAACCACTGGTAAATGAAATAATTATCTTATGTTGTTTATTACATAACTATATATATATATATATAGGAAATACGTTCCTTCACGCACAAGGCGCCAAGGTACGCATGTATTGTCCAACCAAATGCCAGTGTGGTTCAATGGCGGGTTAATAAATTAACGAGCCAGAACAAATATAAACAAGGTTTTTTGCCTCTATCTTTGCTACGGCCCTTGATAAATCTGTTCTACATCATCCACTCTCATCCCAGGAACAGTTTTTGATAGCGCTAGTTTGTGATTTAAATTCAGGAATTTTATATTCTTTGAATGAAAAGAACCTTCTGACGAGAATCTTTCTTTGCAACGAAGGCCGTATGGTCTCCGTTTTATTTTTGGGATTCGAAACCGATCGGTAAAGGTAACTATAGTAGGTAAAGTCAATTTTTTAAAATTTATTTTGAAATTTTTTCATTATTTACTAAACCTTGTTTATATTTGTTCTGGCTCGTTAATTTATTAACCCGCCATTGAACCACACTGGCATTTGGTTGGACAATACATGCGTACCTTGGCGCCTTGTGCGTGAAGGAACGTATTTCCTATTACTACTACCTCCACTAACGTTGAGAACAAATTTGGTCGTCCTGACTGCTGCTAGCAATAGCTGTGGCTAGTTTGACCTACCTCCTTTTGCCTCTATCTTTGCTACGGCCCTTGATAAACCTGTTCTACATCATCCACTCTCATCCCAGGAACAGTTTTTGATAGCGCTAGTTTGTGATTTAAATTCAGGAATTTTATATTCTTTGAATGAAAAGAACCTTCTGACGAGAATCTTTCTTTGCAACGAAGGCCGTATGGTCTCCGTTTTATTTTTGGGATTCGAAACAGATCGGTAAAGGTAACTATAGTAGGTAAAGTCAATTTTTTAAAATTTATTTTGAAACTTTTTCATTATTTACTAAACCTTGTTTTTATATATATATATATGTTTTTAATATATATATTTTTTTTTCTTATATTTATTTGCGTGTGTGAATATGTAGAGGAGTGCATTTATGTATGTGTATGTATGTACGTATGTATATATGTATGATTGTGTGAATGTATGTATCTATATGTGTGTGTGTATGGCTATGTTTGTGTATGCTTGTACACACATGTATATATATGTATGTGTATATATATATATGTATATATATGTGTGTATATGTGTGTGTGTGTGTGTGTGTGTGTGTATGTATGAATGTATGTATGTGTATATGTGTATGTATGTGTATATAAGTGTATGTTTATATATATGTGTATGTGTATATATGTATATATATATATATATATATATATATATATATATATATATATATATATATGTATGTGTGTGTATGTATGCTTTTGTGTTTTTGTGTGTGTGTTTGCATGTGTAGTTTTATTTTATTTTTCCTTTCCTTCTTCCTTCTCCAGCCTCACTTTCATATAGATTGCATTTTTGTTTTTTAAAATCCAAATTCAATAAACAAACCAGGATTTTTTCATTCTGAGGATTGAAAGCAAAACCTTTTGCTTTTAAGAAACCACTGGTAAATGGAATAATTGCCTTATGTTGTTTATTACATAATAATATATATATATATATATAGAATTGGTAACACAACAGTTAGTTCACCATACCGAGAACAATTGTTTCACCTTAGAAGATCCGCTAAGGTGAAACAACTGTTCTCGGTATGGTGAACTAACTGTTGTGTTACCACTTCTACTTAACTCGACCTATGGACTGGGTGCTCTACCACTACGGATATTACCTTCCAGCTCATATAGTAATAATAAATTTGAAGACTAAAATCCAATGAGGGCTCGATAAGGATAAATATATATCAAATATATAAGAACCGTAGAGCAAATATGGGACGTCAAGTATAAAATTTGTAGAAATTTGTTTGTTTTTTCAAATTTCTACAAATTTCATACTTGACGATCCAATATATATATATATATATATATATATATATATATATATATATATATATATATATATATATGAAAAACATATATATATATATATATATATATTTATTTATTAAAATAACAGATTATTATTATTACTATATATATATACATATATATATTGGATCGTCAAGTATGAAATTTGTAGAAATTTGTAAAAAAAACAAACAAATTTCTACAAATTTTATACTTGACGTCCTATATTTGCTCTACGGTTCTTATATATTTGATATATATTTGATATATATATATATATATATATATATATATATATATATATATATATATATATATATATATATACACGTGTGTGTGAGTGTACATATATATGTAAATGTATATGTATATTTACATGTATATGCAAACACGTTTGATGCCTCTTGTTTTCTGGAGGAATGGTCAAATTTGGACCTTGAAACCTTGGGTAGTGCCTCTGTTCCGTGTATGAACATAAATAATATAATATATATGTGTATATATTATATATATGTATATATATATATATATGTGTATTTATATATAAAGTTGTATTCCTGACTGTTTGTTTGTTTGTTCACAAACTATTCCTATGGTTTTGGAGATAGATCCTATATATATTCTGAAACTACATTGCCCAGGGTACTTGGATAAGTATATTTCATTTTAATCAAAGGGTTTCCCGGGGGCACAAAAACCCCGCTGAAAACCCTCGCTGAACATATTTTCCCTTCGATTTATATGAAATTTAAACCATAGGTAAATGACAAAATATGACGCCTATTCACAAAAGTTTTGAATTGATATTTTTAAAAAAATTATTTATAAGAAACAAAATAAGAATAAGAATTAGTAATGTCATTTTCATTTGATATATTAGCAAAAATAATGTTTTCCAATTTTTCATGCATTATATTTTACATTGAGTAATATTGAAATGCAGTTTTTCTCCATAAATTATAACTCTGATTTAAAATCAACCATCATTTTCTTACAAAAAAAAATGTGTGAAACGCAGCAAGTAATTCGGCTAGTATATATATATATATATATATATATATATATATAGAAGGGACAGGGTTCTGTGTGGTTACTAAAAACCAGTGTTTAGAAATATAAGGAAAACACAAAGGACAGATCCACTCTTCAGTTGTCTGCTGTGGGTCTCGGGCGTTTCGACGCATCCAAGACAATACGTCTATCCACAGTGCGTCAATAACTGGAAAGTTATTGGGGAAAGAAAAGACAAGGAGACGATGACGAAGAGAAAGAAAATCTGTGGTGCCGAGACGGGGAAGACCACAAATCATGGGAATACTCTATTGATGGAAAGAAGCAGAGTGGGTATAGAGGAAGGTAAAAATCCGGGTTTTTACCTTCCCCTCTCCTCCCTCTCTCTCTCTCTCTCATATATATATATACATATATATATATATATATATATATATATATATATATATATATATATATATATATATATATATATATATATATATAACGTAAGAGAGAACATATATTGTCTATTCATCAACAAATATGACACGTGTTAAACAGATGATCAGGTCGAGGTCTTTATCTAGCTATCTACAAATACACATACACATACGCATGCATACATACGCATGCATACATACGCATGCACACACACACATAAATATATATGTAAATTTATATACCCATTGGTACGTTACCTTCTAAGGTGTACCGTATTGCAAGGTATACCGTATTGTACCATGTATAACCCCTTTTTGACAAGAAAAATGTCTGGAAAAGTCTAAATTTGGTGTCTAACGATTTAAAACAAACAAAGGAAAAAATGATAAAGACTGAACAGTATAGACGGAAGAATAGGGTAGGTATTTTCCCCAGAGCTCTACCGATTCAATCACTTACCGCCGTCAACTTTAACCAAACAAGTTTTGAGTCAATGACGATGGGTTTTGAGCCTATGTTTTAGAAGTTGGGTTAGTTATCAATCTGACATAATTAACCAAATAAGAGCTGAGCCAATGGCGATGAGATTTGAGCCTATGTTTTAGAGGTTGGATATCACTGGGTTAGAATTATCAATCTGACATAATTTACCAAACAAGTGTTGAACCAATGGCGATGAGATTTGAGCCTATGTTTTAGATGTTAGGTATCACTGGGTTAGAATTATCAATCTGACATAATTTACCAAACAAGTGTTGAGCCAATGGCGATGAGATTTGAGCCTATGTTTTAGATGTTGGGTATCACTGGGTGAGAATTATCAATATGACATAATTTACCAAACAAGTGTTGAGCCAATGGCGATGAGATTTGAGCCTATGTTTTAGAGGTTGGATATCACTGGGTTAGAATTATCAATCTGACATAATTTACCAAACAAGTGTTGAGCCAATGGCGATGAGATTTGAGCCTATGTTTTAGATGTTGGGTATCACTGGGTGAGAATTATCAATATGACATAATTTACCAAACAAGTGTTGAGCCAATGGCGATGAGATTTGAGCCTATGTTTTAGATGTTGGGTATCACTGGGTTAGAATTATCAATCTGACATAATTTACCAAACAAGTGTTGAACCAATGGCGATGAGATTTGAGACTATGTTTTAGATGTTGGGTATCACTGGGTTAGAATTATCAATATGACATAATTTACCAAACAAGTGTTGAGCCAATGGCGATGAGATTTGAGCCTATGTTTTAGAGGTTGGGTATCACTGGGTTAGGGTTATCAATCTGACATAATTTTACAGCATCTTCTGTCATTATTTCAAGTGGGTTGATATGATACCGTAGCAAACCACATGAAAACAAAATGTGTGTGTGTGTGTGTGTAAATGTGTATGTGTGTATGTATGTAGGTATGTGAGTGTATCTATGTGTGTGTGTGTATGTATGTATGCGATTGTAAGTGAATGTGTGTATGTACGTATATATATATATATATGTGTGTGTGTATCTGTATATATGTGTATGTGTAATAAGTACTACATATGTGTAATAAGTACTGCACAGACATTTAATATAACTACAATTTTACTAGGGGTGACATTTGTATGCGTTAGTGTGTCTGTGTCGATGTGTGTGTGTTGATGTGTGTGAGTAAGTGTGTACTATGTATATATGTGTGTGTGTCTGTACTAACTACAACACACATATTTGACATCACAAAGGTTTCATTTGTATGTCTGTCTGTGTGTGTTGGTGTGTGTGTGTGTGTGTGTATGTATATGTGTGGACTATATATGAACATACATACGTGTTGATGTGTGTATGTATATGTGTGTACTATATACATATGTATATGTGTACTATATATATGTGTGTGTAGTAGTACTAACTACTACACACATATTTGATATAACTATAACACCACTAAAGGTGACATTTGTATGTATGTACTGTGTGTCTATATATGTATATATCTATATACATATATATGTGACTATGTATGTCTCTCTCTCTCTCTCTATATATATATATATAGAGAGAGAGAGAGAGACATACATAGTCATATATACACACAGTACATACATACAAATGTCTCCTCTAGTGGTGTTAATATATATATATATAATTGTTTCTACTTTTGGCACCAGGCCAGCAATTACCCAGTAAATTACTGGTACTTTATTTTATCGACCCCGTAAGGATGAAAAGCAAAGTTAACCTCGACGTGATTTGAACTCAAACCGTAAAGGGACGTAACTATGCTAGAAACCATGGCGTCCGACCCTCTGCCAATTCACCGCCATATATATATATATATATAATATATTATATATATATATATGTGTGTGTGTGTGTGTGTGTGTGTGTGTACTAACTACTAATACACACATATCTGATATAAAAACATCACTATAGGTGACATTTCACTTAAAACACATGTTTTTATCTATTTCTTTATTTATTTGTATATTTATTTTAGTTGTACTAACGACGACCACCACCACTACCACCACCACCACCACCACCACAATCTCTACAACCACCACTACTACCAGTACTACCACCACCACTACCACCTCCACTACAACCACCACTACTACCACAATCACTACCACCACCATTACTACCACTACTACCACCACCACTACCACAATCACTACTACTATCACCACCACCACCACTACTACCATTACTACCACCACCACCGCCACTATCACCTCCACTACCACCACCATCACCATCACCATCATCTTCTTCTTCTTTAACTTTTACGTTTTGGCAGTATCGGTAGAGGGTCGGACGCCATGCTTTGACGCATAGAGTTACGGCCCTTGCCATTCTGAGTTCAAATCCCGCCGAGGTTAACTTTGCCTTTCATCCTTACGGGGTCGATAAAATAAAGTACCAGTAATACACTGGGAAATTGCTGGCCTTGTGCCAAAAGTAGAAACAATTATTTTCAGAAGATATTCAATAGTAAATATATTGTTAGTGTTTGTGAGAAACTTTAATGGCTGAGATTATTCCATGTAATTTTACGTTATTTCAAGATGGCGGTGTATTATTTGATGGAGATGATTCGGCAACAAGTTCAAGATGGCGGTGTATTATTTGATGGAGATGGATTGGCAGTATCGGTAGAGGGACGGACGCCATACTTTCCAGCATAGTTATGTCCCTTTACGATCTGAATTCAAATCCCACTGAGGTTGACTTTGCCTTTCATCCTTACGGGGTCGATAAAATAAAGTACCAGTAATGCACTGGGTAATTGCTGGCCTTGTGCCTAAAGTAGAAACAATTATTTGATGGAGATGATTCGGCAACAAGTTCAAGATGGCGGTGTATTATTTGATGGAGATGATTCGGCAACAAGTTCAAGATGGCGGTGTATTATTTGATGGAGATGATTCGGCAACAAGTTCAAGATGGCGGTGTATTATTTGATGGAGATGATTCGGCAAGAAGGTGGCCACGTAGAATATCACTTGTTAGTTCGTGAATAATGAGTTGATAAATATGTGGATTGGCAGTATCGGAAGAGAGTCGGACACCATGCTTCGCAGCAGAGAGTTACGGTCCTTTACGGTCTGAGTTCAAACCCCGCCGAGGTTAACTTTGCCTTTCATCCTTTCAGGGTCGATAAAATAAAGTACCAGTAACGAACTCGGGTCGATTTAATCGACTTTCCTCTGCCCACCAAATTACTGGCCTTGTGCCTATACTAGAAATCATTATTTAGGTCGATAAGGGCAGGTGATTGGCAGTAATCGATAGAACATCAGACAACATACTTTGCCGTATATAGTTACGGCCGAGGTTAGCTTTACCTTTCATTCTTACGGGGTCGATAAAATAAAGTACCAGTAGCACACTGAGGTCGATTTAATCGACTTCCCCCCTTCTTCTTTTTCTTCTCCTTCGTCGTCGTCGTCGTCGACTTCTTCGCCCACTTATTTCTGAGAGGGTCGTGGGAGCGGAGTCCTCAAACACTCCTTCCAGCGGGTCCTGTCAGAAGCAACCGTCTCCAATTGATCCAGCTGGATCCCCAACCGAGACTTGCTCGTGGACTACACCTGAATCTCCTGTCGGTTGATTATCCCCGTAAAATTTGACCAGCGATTCGTTCCTGAGACATTCTAGCCACTCCCCTTCAAATTGCTGGCCTTGTGCCAACGGTAGAAACAATTATTTAGGTCGGTAAATATTTGTGTGAAAAAAATATTGAATGACAAGGAAATTACAAACGAACATTTCTGTGTGTGCTGAGAAATGCAACGTACATACCTAGATATACTTAAATACATCCAGGGAAGAACCTCACAACTGAAAGAGGATTAGCTTCGGATTAGGGGTAAGATCTAGTTGCCAAAACCACTGAAAGCCACCCACGAGTCATATAATTTCTGCGTTGATAATATGCTCATTTTTCTTTTCACCAGTATCAAGTTAAGTTGATGAAAATATTGAAAGAAAGGTAAACCAAAGCAATGCGAATCATTCGTGACAGCAGATTTTATTTGACAATTGGTCATCAGCAAACTAAAGAGGATTTGAGAAAACGGGAAATATGATCATTTAATTTTGGAACTAATTCGAACAATAAAAATAATAGTATGCACTAAAATGCTGTTAATGTTATTGTTTAGGCGGCGAAATGGCAGGGCCGTTAGAACATCAGATAGAATGTTTTGCAGTATTTGTTTCGACTCCCTGATCTCTAAGTTCAAATCCCGTCGAGATCGACTTTGCCTTTCATCTATTCGAGGTCGATAAAAAAAGTACCAGTGTAGTACTGAGATCGATTCTTCCTCTATATATCTCTTTCTCACTTCTATTCTCTCACTCTCTCGATCCTTCTCTAGGGGAAATCTGCTGTACTCAGGCCTGGAGAGGAGATGGGCTCCGCCAGGTTTTAAAAAATTGCTGTAAGAAACGGCCCAACGACTCCCTCAGGAGTTACAGGATCATCTTTAGCTCCTTGTCAGCCTTCACCAAGCAGACAAATAATTAAAGACATTCTAGCCGTGACCATCCTGTAGTTTTGTATAATAATTGTTTCTACGTTAGGCACA
>OZ024750.1:29792118-29802118 GCA_964016885.1 Eledone cirrhosa | reverse complement strand
TTCGTTTGTGCCAATGATATCTTAATTCCCCTCACCCTGCCCCGCCAAGCCTGTCTTTATCTACAGTTAGACACGAGAAGAAAAATCCAAGAAGAAAAAGAAGAAGAACAACAACAACAGCAACAGCAACAACGACGACGAGGATGACAACGACAACAATAACAACAACAATAACACCAAAAACAACAGCAACGACGACGACAAGAACAGCAACTGTATTTTTCTTTATTGAGAGGAGGAGGGGAGGGGCGTGGAGGGGGGAGAGTGGTGGTGATGGTGAGGAGGGGGAGGAGGAGAGTGGTGGTGGTCGGGACGAGGAGGAGAGTGGTGGTGGTCGGGAGAAGAAGAAGAAGAAGAAGAAGAAGAAGAAGAAGAAGAAGAAGAAGAAGAAGAAGGAGAATGGTGAAGAAGAAGAAGAAGAAGAAGAAGAAGAAGAAGAAGAAGAAGAAGAAGAAGGAGGAGGAGAATGGTGAAGAAGAAGAAGAAGAAGAAGAAGAAGGAAGAGGAGGAGGAGAATGGTGAAGAAGAAGAAGAAGAAGAAGAAGAAGAAGAAGAAGAAGAAGAAGAAGGAAGAGGAGGAGGATGGTGAAGAAGAAGAAGAAGAAGAAGAAGAAGAAGAAGAAGAAGAAGAAGAAGAAGAAGAAGAAGGAAGAGGAGGAGGATGGTGAAGAAGAAGAAGAAGAAGAAGAAGAAGAAGAAGAAGAAGAAGAAGAAGAAGAAGAAGGAAGAGGAGGAGGATGGTGAAGAAGAAGAAGAAGAAGAAGAAGAAGAAGAAGAAGAAGAAGAAGAGAAGAAGGAGGAGGAGGATGGTGAAGAAGAAGAAGGAAGCGGTGGAGGAGGAGGATGGTGAAGAAGAAGAAGGAAGAGGTGGAGGAGGAGGATGGTGAAGAAGAAGAAGAAGAAGAAGAAGAAGAAGAAGAAGAAGAAGAAGAAGAAGAAGGAAGAGGTGGAGGAGGAGGATGGTGAAGAAGAAGAAGAAGAAGAAGAAGAAGAAGAAGAAGAAGAAGAAGAAGAAGAAGAAGAAGAAGAAGAAGAAGAAGAAGAAGAAGAAGAAGAAGAAGAAGGAAGATGGTGAAGAAGAAGAAGAAGAAGAAGAAGAAGAAGAAGAAGAAGAAGAAGAAGAAGAAGAAGAAGAAGGAGGAGGAAGAAGAAGAGTAAGAGGCAGGTGTCAAACCCCTCTCAACTGACAAATACTTCACAGATAAAACACTCAGTCTCGCCAATATGGAAGAAGACGTAAAGTGGTTTTGTATTATTGTTGTTATTATCATAATTTCATGCTTGTGGTTGTCGTTAAAAAGATAAAGAGTTAATATATCGTAAAATCCAGTGTACCAAATCAAATAGTAAGTCCTTGTGTTTCTAATCTGAGATTTTAGAAAACCACTTAGTCAAGAGGGACGTGTAATGCTCATGACCTTTTTGTAGGGCCTCCAAGACTTGGGTGATGAAAGGAAGGGGGGGGAGGAAGGGGGAAGAAAACGGAGGTAAGGGAGAAAAGGGAGGAAACAGGGGAAAGGGAGAAAGAGAGGAGTGTATCCTTAAATTGGAGACCTGGCCTTAAATGCTTACTTGCAACAGATTGGCCAGTACTAAAGGCATCCAAAGGCCAGGTGGTCGTATTAAACTGGGTGATTTAAAAAAAAATATATGGTAGGGTGAGATTGAAGGAAGATTTCACTGCTATTTCTTGCATAACAAGCAACCACATAGATCCTTGTCTTCAAAAATAACGGTCTCTAATTTAAGTACAAGGCCAGCAATTTTGTGTAGAAGTACAAATGGACGACCTGATAGATGACGGGTTACCGGGTCGGCTTTAAGACCCAATCCGCTTCTGGTACTCTCCGATATACTACTACTACTACTACTACTACTACTACTACTACTACTACTACTACTACTACTACTACTATTATTATTATTATTATTATTATTATTAACTTTGCCTTTCATCCTTACGGGGTCGATAAAATAAAGTACCAGTAATGCACTGGGTAATTGCTGGCCTTGTGTCAAAAGTAGAAACAATTATTATTATTATCATTATTATTATCAGGGCGGTGGATTAGCAGTATCGGTAGCATAGAGTTACGGCCCTTTATGAGTACCAGTCACGCACTGGGGTCGATTTAATCGACTCCCCACCCCCAATTACTGGCCTTGTGCCTATACTAGAAATCATTATTAATCGGTAGAGCGTCGGACAATATGCTTTGTTGCAAAGAGTTACGGCCATTTACTTTCTGAATTCGAATCTCGCCGAGGTTAGCTTTGCTTTTCATCCTTACGAGGTCGATAAAATAAAGTACCAGTAATGCACTGGAGTCGATTTAAACGACTTTCCAACCCCTTTCAAATGGCTGGCCTTGTGCCTAAAGTAGAAACAATTATTATTGTTCACACTGACGCATCACGAAGACGTGGTCTTTGGGATTTCTTTTGTGACATTCCTGGCAACATATAATCTGTTAATGTTCTGGCCGCATTCTTTAACCGCCGTTGGTTTTCACGTGGATAGAAGATTTTAAAGCAACAGATTTTATTAGAATGCTGGAATGTACAGAACTCAGACATACATTTGTGGGTGAGAGGCATCAGCCCGTCTCCACCGGCAAGTAGCTCTCTAGAATATACAGAACTCAGACAGACATTTTGTGGGTGAGAGACATCAGCCCGTTTCCGCCGGTAAGTAGCTCTCTAGAATATACAGAACTCAGACAGACATGTTGTGGGTGAGAGGCATCAGCCCGTCTCCACCGGCAAGTAGCTCTCTAGAATATACAGAACTCAGACAGACATGTTGTGGGTGAGAGGCATCAGCCCGTCTCCACCGGCAAGTAGCTCTCTAGAATATACAGAACTCAGACAGACATGTTGTGGGTGAGAGGCATCAGCCCGTCTCCACCGGCAAGTAGCTCTCTAGAATATACAGAACTCAGACAGACATGTTGTGGGTGAGAGGCATCAGCCCGTCTCCACCGGCAAGTAGCTCTCTAGAATATACAGAACTCAGACAGACATGTTGTGGGTGAGAGGCATCAGCCCGTCTCCGCCGGTAAGTAGCTCTCTAGAATATACAGAACACAGACAGACATTTTGTGGGTGAGAGGCATCAGCCCGTCTCCGCCGGTAAGTAGCTCTCTAGAATATACAGAAAACAGACATACATTTTGTGGGTGAGAGGCATCAGCCCGTCTCCGCCGGTAAGTAGCTCTCTAGAATATACAGAACACAGACAGACATTTTGTGGGTGAGAGGCATCAGCCCGTCTCCGCCGGTAAGTAGCTCTCTAGAATATACAGAAAACAGACATACATTTTGTGGGTGAGAGGCATCAGCCCGTCTCCGCCGGTAAGTAGCTCTCTAGAATATACAGAAAACAGACATACATTTTGTGGGTGAGAGGCATCAGCCCGTCTCCGCCGGTAAGTAGCTCTCTAGAATATACAGAACACAGACAGACATTTTGTGGGTGAGAGGCATCAGCCCGTCTCCGCCGGTAAGTAGCTCTCTAGAATATACAGAAAACAGACATACATTTTGTGGGTGAGAGGCATCAGCCCGTCTCCGCCGGTAAGTAGCTCTCTAGAATATACAGAACTCAGACAGACATTTTGTGGGTGAGAGGCATCAGCCCGTCTCCACCGGTAAGTAGCTCTCTAGAATATACAGAACTCAGACAGACATTTTGTGGGTGAGAGGCATCAGCCCGTCTCCACCGGTAAGTAGCTCTCTAGAATATACAGAACTCAGACAGACATTTTGTGGGTGAGAGACATCAGCCCGTTTCCGCCGGTAAGTAGCTCTCTAGAATATACAGAACTCAGACAGACATTTTGTGGGTGAGAGGCATCAGCCCGTCTCCACCGGTAAGTAGCTCTCTAGAATATACAGAACTCAGACAGACATGTTGTGGGTGAGAGGCATCAGCCCGTCTCCACCGGCAAGTAGCTCTCTAGAATATACAGAAAACAGACATACATTTTGTGGGTGAGAGGCATCAGCCCGTCTCCACCGGCAAGTAGCTCTCTAGAATATACAGAACTCAGACAGACATGTTGTGGGTGAGAGGCATCAGCCCGTCTCCGCCGGTAAGTAGCTCTCTAGAATATACAGAACTCAGACAGACATGTTGTGGGTGAGAGGCATCAGCCCGTCTCCACCGGCAAGTAGCTCTCTAGAATATACAGAACTCAGACAGACATTTTGTGGGTGAGAGACATCAGCCCGTTTCCACCGGCAAGTAGCTCTCTAGAATATACAGAAAACAGACAGACTTGTTGTGGGTGAGAGGCATCAGCCCGTTTCCACCGGCAAGTAGCTCTCTAGAATATACAGAACTCAGACATTTTGTGGCAAGCAGCTCTCCTCTATCACTTATCTAATCATTTCTTACGTTTGACACAAAATACTTCTCTGGTTTATAAAGGAGCGAGAAACCGGGGGTATCAGAGAAATGTCAGAGTATTATATATATATATATATATATATATATATATATATAAATATATATATATATATATATATATATATATATATATATATATATATATATATATATATATATATATATATATATACGCATACATATATATAACAATGGTATTTCTTACTGATATATATATATATATGTGTACATATATATATATATATATATATATATATATATATATATATATATACGCATAGATACATATACTTAACAATGCTATTTCTTACTGATATATATATATATACATATATACGCATACGTACATATATATATATATATATATATATATATATACGCATATATATATATATAACAATGCTATTTCTTACTGATATATGTATATATATATATATATATATATATATATATATATATACGCATATATATATATATATATATATATATATAACAATGCTATTTCTTGCTGATATATATATATATATATATATATATACCAGTAAGACATTGTATTGTTTTCAAGTGCGGAACAGATGTCTACACTTTGCCCTTCTGTCTTAGTAGAAGTAGGTTAGAAGGGTTTAGGGACTGTTGCTGTGTTCTTCTTTCTAGTAACTGATGGGCAGGGGGGTGTTAATGTTAGTGGTAATAATTTAGGTGAAGGTTGCTATCGAGAGTTTCTTTGAAGTTTCTGTCTAACACAAATGTCGCGTGGTTCACTAGACACAAAATACAGTTAACCATTTCGTTGCCATATTTCGAATGAAATACATAGACTTAACCATTTCGTTACCATATTTCAAATGAAATACATAGACTTAACCATTTCGTTACCATATTTCGAATGAAATACATAGACTTAACCATTTCGTTGCCATATTTCGAATGAAATACATAGACTTAACCATTTCGTTACCATATTTCAAATGAAATACATAGACTTAACCATTTCGTTACCATATTTCGAATGAAATACATAGACTTAACCATTTCGTTGCCATATTTCGAATGAAATACATATACTTAACCATTTCGTTACCATATTTCAAATGAAATACATAGACTTAACCATTTCGTTGCCATATTTCGAATGAAATACATAGACTTAACCATTTCGTTACCATATTTCAAATGAAATACATAGACTTAACCATTTCGTTACCATATTTCGAATGAAATACATAGACTTAACCATTCCGTTGCCATATTTCGAATGAAATACATAGACTTAACCATTTCGTTACCATATTTCAAATGAAATACATAGACTTAACCATTTCGTTACCATATTTCGAATGAAATACATAGACTTAACCATTTCGTTGCCATATTTCGAATGAAATACATAGACTTAACCATTTCGTTACCATATTTCAAATGAAATACATAGACTTAACCATTTCGTTACCATATTTCGAATGAAATACATAGACTTAACCATTTCGTTGCCATATTTCGAATGAAATACATATACTTAACCATTTCGTTACCATATTTCAAATGAAATACATAGACTTAACCATTTCGTTGCCATATTTCGAATGAAATACATAGACTTAACCATTTCGTTACCATATTTCAAATGAAATACATAGACTTAACCATTTCGTTACCATATTTCGAATGAAATACATAGACTTAACCATTTCGTTACCATATTTCGAATGAAATACATAGACTTAACCATTTCGTTACCATATTTCGAATGAAATACATAGACTTAACCATTTCGTTGCCATATTTCGAATGAAATACATAGACTTAACCATTTCGTTACCATATTTCAAATGAAATACATAGACTTAACCATTTCGTTACCATATTTCGAATGAAATACATAGACTTAACCATTTCGTTGCCATATTTCGAATGAAATACATATACTTAACCATTTCGTTACCATATTTCAAATGAAATACATAGACTTAACCATTTCGTTGCCATATTTCGAATGAAATACATAGACTTAACCATTTCGTTACCATATTTCAAATGAAATACATAGACTTAACCATTTCGTTACCATATTTCGAATGAAATACATAGACTTAACCATTTCGTTGCCATATTTCGAATGAAATACATAGACTTAACCATTCGTTGCCATATTTCGAATGAAATACATAGACTTAACCATTTCGTTACCATATTTCAAATGAAATACATAGACTTAACCATTTCGTTACCATATTTCGAATGAAATACATAGACTTAACCATTTCGTTGCCATATTTCGAATGAAATACATAGACTTAACCATTTCGTTGCCATATTTCAAATGAAATACATAGACTTAACCATTTCGTTGCCATATTTCGAATGAAATACATAGACTTAACCATTCGTTGCCATATTTCGAATGAAATACATAGACTTAACCATTTCGTTGCCATATTTCGAATGAAATACATAGACTTAACCATTTCGTTACCATATTTCAAATGAAATACATAGTTAACCATTTCGTTACCATATTTCGAATAAAATACATAGTTAACCATTTCGTTGCCATATTTCGAATGAAATACATAGACTTAACCATTTCGTTGCCATATTTCGAATGAAATACATAGACTTAACCATTTCGTTGCCATATTTCGAATGAAATACATAGACTTAACCATTTCGTTGCCATATTTCGAATGAAATACATAGACTTAACCATTTCGTTACCATATTTCAAATGAAATACATAGTTAACCATTTCGTTACCATATTTCGAATGAAATACATAGTTAACCATTTCGTTGCCATATTTCGAATGAAATACATAGTTAACCATTTCGTTGCCATATTTCGAATGAAATACATAGACTTAACCATTTCGTTGCCATATTTTGAATGAAATACATAGACTTAACCATTTCGTTACCATATTTCGAATGAAATACATAGTTAACCATTTCGTTACCATATTTCAAATGAAATACATAGTTAACCATTTCGTTACCATATTTCGAATGAAATACATAGACTTAACCATTTCGTTTCCATATTTCGAATGAAATACATAGTTAACCATTTCGTTACCATATTTCAAATGAAATACATAGTTAACCATTTCGTTGCCATATTTCGAATGAAATACATAGACTTAACCATTTCGTTACTATATTTCGAATGAAATACATAGTTAACCATTTCGTTGCCATATTTCGAATGAAATACATAGACTTAACCATTTCGTTGCCATATTTCGAATGAAATACAGTTAACCATTTCGTTGCCATATTTCGAATGAAATACATAGACTTAACCATTTCGTTACCATATTTCGAATGAAATACATAGACTTAACCATTTCGTTACCATATTTCAAATGAAATACATAGACTTAACCATTTCGTTACCATATTTCGAATGAAATACATAGACTTAACCATTTCGTTACCATATTTCGAATGAAATACATAGACTTAACCATTTCGTTACCATATTTCAAATGAAATACATAGACTTAAGCATTTCGTTACAATATTTCGAATGAAATACACAGACTTAACCATTTCGTTACCATATTTCAAATGAAATACATAGTTAACCATTTCGTTACCATTTTTCTAATGAAATACATAGTTAACCATTTCGTTACCATTTTTCGAATGAAATACATAGTTAACCATTTCGTTACCATTTTTCTAATGAAATACATAGTTAACCATTTCGTTACCATTTTTCTAATGAAATACACTCGATTTGAATTACTTAATGAGCAATTAGGAGGAATATATTAAATTATATTATTTTATTTTTATTGTATATATTTTATTTTAATTTACTTTAATTCATTATTTCATTATTTTGATATATTTTAAAGCCCTAGTGGCCAATAAAGAAATCATTATTTCAATATATTTTATATTTTATTGTTTTATTTTAATATATTTTATTATTTCAATTTATTGGATGTTGTAACGGGCCCCTGTCCTATCATGCTGTAACGGGCCTCTGTCCTATCATGCTATGACGGGGATCTTATCCTATCATGCTGTAACACGGCCTTGTCCTATCATGCTGTAACATGGCCTTGTCCTATCATGCTGTAACGGGCCTCTGTCCTATCATGCTGTAACGGGGCCTTGTCCTATCATGCTGTAACATCTCACACCTCTGCCAGTTTAGCTGGCCACCTACGAAGTTGTATCTCATACGTTTCTTGGTTGTTTAATGATAGGAGCCCCAGTTGTTACAGCTCACACCTCAGCACGCTTAGCTGGCCTCCTACGAGATCGGGTCTCATGGGTTTCTTGAATATGTGTCTCATATGTTTCTTGAATAGTTAAGGATATGGGCCCCACTCCTATTACGTGTTCATAGCTTATACCTCTGCAAGCTTAGCTAGCCTCCTAAAAGGTTGTATCTCATAGGTTTTTACTTGTTTAATCATAGTGGGTCTAGTTGTTATAGCTCACATCGCAGCAGGTTTAGCTGGCCTCCAACTAGATTGGGTCTCATGGGTTTCTTGGCTGTTTAATGATAGGAGCCCCAGTCCTACCATGTTGTTACAACTCACACCACAGCAGGTTTAGCTGATCACCAATGAGCGTATATCTCATAGGAAATTTCTGGTGTATTTTAAAGATAGTGGTCCTCAGTCCTATCATGAAAGGCAAAGTTAAATGGAGAATCTTGCTCAAAGATACAATGTAGTGCTAGGTCCATGAATCGAACCTAGAACCTTATCATCGTGAATCTAACACTCTAACTCCTCAGTTACGTACCTTCAATCTTATACTTCTTGTTATTCTTAGTGTTTATATAAGCTAAAATATTTTTATGAGCTTCAAATATGTTGTATAAATTATATTTTGGGGGATTAAAGGATTATAAAGACCGTAAAACTTAATTCTGTGCTTCTTGGTGACTAAATTTGATTTAAAAAAGACTTTAAAAAACGTTGCTTCTTGTTACTTTCTTGTTCTTAATGTCTCTTACAGCTTCTTCCGGTTTCCCAATCCTCTCTTCGTGTACAATAATGGAGGCGAGTAGGCGTTAAAATGTATCCTCTCCGTATAAGTATTATCAGTAATTAATGAGGAGTTGGTTTCTCCTCACTACATTAATTGGGATGGCACTAACTTGACTGGTATTTTTCGTGCGGTTCATTAACAATATTTTCTCGAACGTTACTCAGTGCAACAACACCTAGAGGTTCACCCTAACCCGTGTGAGTTACTTTTCTTAGCTAAATGTTCATTTGTCTTCTTCTTCTTCGCCCACTTATTCCTGAGAGGGTCGATATGGGGGAGGGGTCCTCAAACACTCCTTCCAGCGGGTCCTGTCAGAAGCATCCGTCTCCAGCTGATCGGGCTAGATCCCCAAGCATGACCAGCCAAGCTCATGGATGTTATCCAACCATCTTGCTAGGAGTCTACTCCTGGGTCTCTTGCCAGTTGGTTTTGCCCGTAAAATATGTCCAGCGATTCTTTCCTGAGACATTCTAACCACAATTTTCGTTGTTATTAAAATCACATTCCGAGTTCAAATCCTGTCCAGATTAATTTAGCTTTCATTCTTCCAGAGTCGATAGAATAAAGTACCAGTAAC
>OZ024750.1:29777118-29782118 GCA_964016885.1 Eledone cirrhosa | reverse complement strand
CCGAACTAGAGAGAGAGAAAGAGAGAGAGGGGGATATATATATATTTTATAATATATATATATATATATAATTGTGTGTATTAGATTGGACTAAGCCATTCCTACCTGTCACTCCCCAGTCTCATCACAATAAACCATTATAAACTATAAAGTACACAAAACAGCGTACTATACACCATAACAAATTGTACACAGACCAACCACACCCAGCCACCACCTACACAACGAAACAAAACAAAAGATTAAGAAAAATAAAGAAAAAAAAAAAAAACACCTGAACATGGAAAGAGAGACAGTTTGATACCGCAACAAATTTCAACTTCCACAGACATTGCTGCTACACACACACACACAACAACAACGACAACAACAAAGAACCTTGAAACACCCAGATATACGAGTGTCGGCTGAAAAGTTCATCAGCTGACCAAGATACTCTCATGGAATGACCAAATAAGGTATATTTTTCAACATGGTCCCTGGAAAGAAACAATGCAGTTATTAATAAGAAGAGTTGAAATTAACGCTTGCAAAATTTCACAGCTCTAGCATCTGTCTTTCATAGTCAGCCTATGAACTTTTCAGCCAAAAGTTCATAGGCTGACTATGAAAGAGTGATGCTAGAGCTGTGAAATCTTGCATGCGTTAATGAACTTTTCAGCCACAGAAAGTTATCAGTGACAAAAAAAAGCAACAATAACAACAGCAATAACAAAACAAAACATTAAAATCCTCAGAAGGTAAATGACCAGAAACTGTATACTGTAAAGTATGGTGTCTGGTAATTAAATACACCCCCCCCACACACACACACACAGATCCCATCACACCCCACACACTGCTCCCGTCCCCACCCCACGCACTGCCTCCCGTCCCCACCTCTACACACTGCTCCATCCCCACTGTCACCACCACCACACACAGCTCCCATCCCCACCACCACAAACTTTACCCACCCCCACCACACACAGTGTCCCCACCCTCACACTGTCCCCACACCCACCACACAGTGTCCCCCCCACACACACTGTCCCCACACCCACCACACAGTGTCCCCCCCCCACACACAGTGTCCCCACCACCACCTCACACTGTCTCCACCTTCACACTGTCCCCACACCCACCACACAGTGTCCCCCCCCACACACACACTGTCCCCACCACCACCTCACACTGTCTCCACCCTCACACTGTCCCCACAACCACCACATAGTGCCCCCCCCCACACACACAGTGTCCCCACCACTACACACTGTCCCCACCACCACCTCACACTGTCTCCACCCTCACACTGTCCCCACAACCACCACACAGTGCCCCACCCCATACACACAGTGTCCCCACCACTACACATTGTCCCCCCCCACCTCACACAGTCTCCACCCTCACACTGCCCCCCCCACACCACCACACAGTGCGCCCCCCACACACACAGTGTCCCCACCACCACCTCACACTGTCCTCACTCTCACCCCCACTATCCCCCCCACACACACACTGCTCCCATCCCACCCTCACGTCACTCGTTCTGCCCCCCCCCCCCCCCCACTTCACAAAAGTAATTAAAAAAATAAAAATGATAGATTAGTAATTAAAATGTTAAATAAATTAAAATGTAATTTAATAAATGAAATAACGTCTATTGCTATATTACTAGAGGCACCCCCCCTCTCACTTTCTCTCTCTCTATATATATATGTGTGAGTGTATGTGTGTGTGGTGTGTGTGTGTGTGTAGAATACATACATATATATATATATATATATGTGTGAGTGTATGTGTGTGTGGTGTGTGTGTGTGTGTGTGTAGAATACATACACATATATATATATATAGAGAGAGAGAGATAGTAATAAAAATTGTTTCTACTTTAGGCACAAGGCCAGCAATTATACCAGTACATTACTGGTACTTTATTTTATCGAACCCCGTAAGGATGAAAGGCAAAGTTAACCTCGGTGGGATTTGAACTCAGACCGTAAAGGGACGTAACTATGCTAGAAAGCATGGCATCCAACCCTCTTCTGATACTGCCAATTCACTAGTAATAATAATTGTTTCTACTTTAGGCACAAGGCCAGCAAATTACCCAGTACATCACTGGTACTTTATTTTATCGACCCCGTAAGGATGTGAAGACTAAAATCCAAAGAGGGTTCGATAAGGATAAATATATATCAAATATATAAGAACCCTAGAGCAAATATTTATTAAAGTTTAAGCAAAGAATCGCTGCTTTCACCCTTAACGTTGAGGGTGAAAGCAGCGATTCTTTGCTTAAACTTTAATCTGTTATTTTAATAAATATATATATATACGATATTAAACAAATGGAAACTATATTTATAAAACCATATTTATTTCATTATACATATTTCAGGGATACCATATTAAAAATATGGCATGCCTTCTTCAGATAAAATACAATATATAAGTAGTTTTATAAATAAATTTGACGTACCATAAATATTGTTCAACTTCCATTTAAAAAAGTTGGTTTTTAAATGGAAGTTGAACAATATTTATGGTACGTCAAATTTATTTATAAAACTGCTTATATATTGTATTTTATCTGAAGAAGGCATGCCATATTTTTAATATGGTATCCCTGAAATATGTATAATGAAATAAATATGGTTTTATAAATATAGTTTCCATTTGTTTAATATCGTATATCTACTCCAAAACTTGTTGAGTGCTTTATATCAGTTATAAAATATTTACTCGTTGTAACCCAACAATCTTAAATAAAACTTTTGCATATATATATATATATATACACACACACACACATACATATACAGGCACGTGGCTGAGTGGTTAGAGAATTGGATTCGCAATCGTGAGGTTGTGAGTTCGATATGCGTTATGTCCTTGAGCAAGACACTTTATTTCACGTTGCTCCTTCTACCTGGAGTATTAGCAATTGGGAAGACCAATGGAAACATTGTTTCCTCGGTCCGATTTGACGAAAGTCGATCGACTGCCGATACACACACACACATACACACACACACACACATCCTTGCAAGCAGGGAAAAAGCGGACGTAAAATGAAATGATGATGAGGATGATGATGATGATATATGCAAAGACGAGAAAACTATATATTCTCGCCTGTTATCCAGCAGAGCGGGAGGAATCGTCCTGATGGACGATCGTGCTGCATCGACAATTGTCCCCCCTGCTTTGCTGGACACCGCCAGGTGGTGATAGCCGTCGGTGCTTTTGCATAACTACGGATCTCTAAATGTTTATTTATAAACATACCGTATTTCTTTAGAAATGCGAAATTCCAATACATATCTATATATAGGCCGACAGTCGATCGACTTTCGTCAAATCGGACCGAGGAAACAATGTTTCCATTGGTCTTTCAAATTGCTAGTATTATCTATCGGTCGCAACTCCAGGTAGAAGGAGCAACGTGAAATAAAGTGTCTTGCTCAAGGACATAACGCATATCGAACTCACAACCTCACGATTGCGAATCTAATTCTCTATATGCACAAACTTTCTCTCTCTCCCTCTCTTACTCATTTACTTCTCATTCTTTCTTATTTTCCTTCTTCTTTCACTTTCATCACCACCACCAACAGCAACAACAACAACACCACCACCACCAACAACAACAACACCAACACCAACACCACCACCAACAACAACAACTCCAACACCACCACGCCACCACCACCACCACCAACAACAACTCTGCCAACACCAATACCACCACCACCAGCAACAGCAACAACTCCAACACCACCACCGCCACCACCACCACCACCAATAACAACAACTCTGCCAACACCATCAACACCACCAACACCACCAACACCACCACCACCAACACCAACAACAACAACAACAACTCCAACACCACCACGCCACCATCACCACCAATAACAACAACTCTGCCAACACCATCAACACCACCAACACCACCAACACCACCACCACCAACACCAACAACAACAACAACTCCAACACCACCACGCCACCACCGCCAATAACAATAACTCTGCCAACACCATCAACACCACCACCGCCACCACCACCACCAATAACAACAACTCTGCCAACACCACCACCACCACCAACACCACCACCGCCACCACCAACACCAACAACAACAACAACAACTCCACCAACAACAATAACTCTACCACCACCACCACCACCACAATAAATACCAACACCAAACAATAATACTACCACCATCAACCCCACCGCCACAACACTCCACCCCCACCACCATAACACCCTCCCCCCACAACAACACCCCCACCCTTTATTCCCTTTCTTTCATCCCCTTTGTTTTGTTTTCATATTTCTCCCAGGTTTGTATGTATGTATATGTATGCACATATGTATGTATATGTGTATGTATATGCGTATGTATATATATATATATATATATATATATATATATATATATATGTGTGTGTGTGTGTGTGTGTAATTATGCACATATGCATATGTATGTATATATGTATGTGTATATGTGTGTATATGTATATATGTATGTATGTATATGTGTGTATATGTATATATGTATATATATGTATGTATGTATATGTGTGTATATGTATATATGTATGTATGTATATGTGTGTATGTGTATATATGTGTGTATACACTTGTGAAAGCAGGTAGCCTAATGGTTAGGGTATTTGGCTTGCAATCGCAAGGTTGTGAGTTCGATTCCCGGCGGCGAGTTATGTCCTTGAGCAAGACACTCTATTTCCCGTTGCTCCAGTCTATTCAGCTGGTAAACCTGTAGTTCGAATCGAAGGGCCAGCCATGTCACATTCTGTGTCACACTGAATCTCCCTGAGACCTACGTTCAGGGTGCGTGTATCTGTGGAATGCTCAGCCACTTGCACGTTACTTTCATGAGCAGCTTGTTCCGTATATCGGATCAACTGGAACACTCAATCGTCGGAACCGACGGAGTGCCTAGAGAGAGATGTATGTATGTATGTATGTATGTATGTATGTAT
>OZ024750.1:29737118-29772118 GCA_964016885.1 Eledone cirrhosa | reverse complement strand
AATGTATGTATATATCATATATGTATATATATATATCATATATGTATGTATATAATCAACAGATGCTTTATGATGAAATATATGGAGCAGACGTAGAGTTGTATGTATACATGTTCCATGCATGCTACTATTATACACACTCCTACATTATATACACATAACTAGAATAGTGTGTATATATATATATATATATATATATATATATATATATATATATATATATACGCACATATACAGGTAAAATTCCGTTATAACGAACCCCTTATAAGGAATTTTTCAGTATAACGAAACATTTTTCAATCCCCGAATAACAAACAAACGCTCAATTTGTTCTGTCGATCTCATTATAAAGAATTTTTCGTTACAACGAACTTTTTAAATACTCCGTGAATTTCGTTATAACGGAATTTCCCTGTATATATATAGAGAGAGAGACGCAGAGAGCGAGAAAGAGAGAGAGAGAGCAGACGAACAGACAGAGAGATGGATAGATGGATAGACAAACAGATAGGCAGAGAGGGAGGGGGAGAGAATAAGAGAGAGAGAGAGCGATACAGAGAGAGAGACAGACAGATGGATAGACAAACAGATAGGCAGAGAGAGAGGGGGGAGAATAAGAGAGAGAGAGAGAGAGAGAGACAGATGGATAGATAGATAGACAAACAGATAGGCAGAGAGAGAGGGGGGGAATAAGAGAGACAGAGAGAGAGAGAGAGAGAGAGAGAGAGATAGACAAACAGATAGGCAGAGAGAGAGAGAAGGATACATAGATAGATAGAGAAAGAAAAAGAAAGAAAGAGAAAGAGAAAGGGAGATACAGTGTCTAAGACCAAAGGAACAAAGAAAAATGTTCGTCATTGATGCAGATGGTATTTGCACATATACTCCCCCTCTCTCTCTCTCTCTCTCTCTCTCTGCCTCTCTTTCTTTCTCGCGTCCTCTGTCTCTCTCTCCCTCTACCTCTGTTTCTTTCTCTCTCTCTCTTTGCCGCTCTTTCTTTCTCTCGCTCTCTCTCTCTGTCTCAGTCTTTCTCTCTCTCCCTCTCTTTCTTGCTCTCGCTCTCTCTCTCTCTCTTCCACTTTATCTCTCTCTCTCTGTCTTACTCCTTCTCTCTCTCTTTCTTGCTCTTGCTCTCTCTCACTGTCTCACTCTTTCTCTCTCTCCCTCACTTTTTGTCTCTCCTCTCTCTCTTTCTCTCTTCCATTTTATCTCTCACTCTCTCTCTCTCTGTCTCTTTCTTACTCTTGCTCTCTCTCTCTCTTCCTTTCTCCCTGTCTCACCCTTTCTCTCTCCCCCTCTTTGTCTCTCTTCCACTTTATCTCTCTTCAACTTTCTCTCTCTCTCTTTATCCCCCACCCCCAACACATATTTACAGTTAATTCAATGAAATATTTCTGTAACCAATACAAAGACGTAATAGTTTAACCATTATTGTTGTATCCCAGAGATTTCAAATATGGTTTCTTTGTTGATCCCACCATGGGTGATAGCTTCATAGTTTCTTTGTCAAAATATGTCTTTAGACATACATACATACTCACACACACACACACACACACACACATTTATATATATATATATATATATATATAAATGAAAATAGAGAAATTAATGTGAGCAAGAAGCCAACAGTATTTCATACTATATATATATAGTATTTCATACTATATATATATATATATATATTAGAAAGTGAGTTGTTTTTTTTTTACAAAATGAAAAAAAACGAGATGTCCTACACGAGTGAATGTATAAGGAAAAAAGATGAAATCGAAAATGCAAATGGAGTCTTTCTTAAGAAATTTCGTATTTCTAAAGAAATACGGTTTTAGGAAGCCGTAGCTAGCTTCAGACATACATACTTACATACATACTTACATATATACACAAACTGACTACTTTAAAAGTTTAGTACAAAACTTTTTGATGAAAAGAACTTGACATTATATCAAAGTTAAGATACAGAATGAGATAGCTAAAGACGCTATGATGACTGAGCATTCTTACTAATGCATGCCTTTTCAAATAATTGTTTCTTATTTTTGGCACAAGGCCAGCAATTATCCCAGTGTATTACTGGTACTTTATTTTATCGACCCCGTAGGGATGAAAGGCAAAGTTAATCTCGGCGGGATTTGAACTCAGTCCGTAAAGGGAAGTAACTCTTTGCTGCAAAGCATGGCTTCCGACCCTCTACCGATACTGCCAATCCACCGATGTCACAGATATAATGTCAATTTCATTTCATCAAAATATTTTGTACCAAACTCAAACTTTTAAGGTCATTAAGGCCAGCTGCGTATGTATGCCTGTATACATGTATATAAACATCTCTCTCTCTATATATATATATCTATATATATATATATATCCATTCTCGCGCTCGGAATCCAATTTTCTTGCCAACTGTCAGAGCTAGTGAAAATATATGCTAATATGTAAATAAGACCGATCAGTCACTGTATATTTTAGAATATATCATATATTGTCACTAGCTCTGACAGTTGGCAGGTAAGCATTACACTGTACTGATGAAGGGTAATCACCCAGAAATATTAGTATCTGCAGTTCTGTTTACACGCCAACATAAGAGCAAGAATGACGGGGTCATTGACATGGCTTTAAAGTGGCTGTTTGCATAATTGCAAACGAATCGAATATTATTATCAATTTTCGAAAAACTTAGATTACATTTATATATATATATATATATATAAATAAATTATCGAGAATCGGAACTTCGGCCCACGAAATAACGAAAAAACAATCTTCGAAATGTGCGGCAAAGTGCTCAATGGTTCGGATAAACCAGAGCTATAACTAACGTTTAATACCAACACAGAGACGATGCTTAAACAATCAATATATATATAGGTTTGTTGATTCATCACTGGATAGAACTGGTCATTCCGTATAGTCAATCGTGATGTAATATTAGGAAAAACACTCGACGTAATGCAACCTGTCCATCTTCGTTTATGTTGAATCTTGTTGAAGGTGCGAGAACGGAGTTAATTATCATTGAGTAAAATGACAGGAGGCTGGACTAGTGAAATTCTTTCAAAGATTTATTACAAACACTATGTACATTTCAATGACCAGGCTCCGTAGGAACCTGGTGACATCATCAGGTGTTAATTGTATAAAAGTTATCTAATAAAGGAATATAATAATTGTTTCTACGTTTGGCACAAAGCCAGCAATTACCCAGTGCATTACTGGTACTTTATTTTATCGACCCTAGTAGAGAGAAATGTTTAAGACCCGAAGTCGATCAGAGCCAGTTTGTTGTCAGTCTGGATGACCACCTTCAAGCCTCTTGATTGTGTCTACCATTATTATATTCCTTTATTAGATAACTTTTATTCAATTAACACCTGATGATGTCACCAGGATCCTACGGAGCATGGTCATTGAAATTTGCATAGTGTTTGTAATAAATCTTTGAAGGAATTTCACCAACCCAGCCTCCTGTCATTTTACTCAATAATAATGTTGTTGCTACGGACTCCGCGGCTGAATTACCGGTGGCTATCTTCAATTTGCAAAGCCCTTTTGGCAGTATCGGTCGAGGGTCGGACGCCATGCTTTCCAGCATAGTTACGTCCCTTTACGATCTGAGTTCAAATCCCGCCGAGGTTGACTTTGCCTTTCTTCCTTACGGGGGTCGATAAAATAAAGTACCAGTAATGCACTGGTTAATTGGTGGCCTTGTGCCTAAAGTAGAAACAGTTATTACTCTGAGGTTTTATACCTTGTCGAGTGCTTGGCTGTACTTCTGAATGCATTCGTCGGCTTAGCTGCGGCTCGAGCTGTACTTCCATTTGTATATATATATATATCACCTTGAGGTCACCTTGACCGACCAGTCTGTCGGCCGCCATTCGGCGCCGCTGGTCACAGCACGTTGCTGTTTTAGCCATACGATGACGCCATCCGACTGGCTGGGCGGGCAGGCCATATATATATATTTATATATAAAAAAGTAAGTCCTTCATCAGTGACCCTCCAACCGTCCTAGGCATTTCATTAAAGCGATGAAATGCCTAGGACGGTTGGAGGGTCACTGATGAAGGACTTACTTTTTCATATGTATCCCATTTGCAACGCCGCACCTCCATTATTATCATATTTATATATATATATATATATATATATATATATATATATATATATGCAAAAGTTCTATTTAAATTGTTGGGATACAACAAGCAAATATTTTTATAACTGATATAAAGCACTCAACAAGTATTTGGAGTAAACATACGATATTAACAAATGGAAACTATATTTATAAAACCATATTTATTTTATTATACATATTTCAAGGACACCGCGTTAAATTATGGTGTGCTTTCGTCAGACAAAATACAATATAGATCAGTTTTATAAATAAATATTATATATATATATATATATATATATATATATATATATATATATATATATATATATATATATATATAAGGGTTAGAATACTGGAGTGTGTTGGAGTTAAACACCCTCTTCGTATTATAGAAATGACAGTAAAAGGTATAGCTCAATGCAGTTAAACAGAGCCGAAAAATTAAGAGAGTAAAACAAAGAAGCCTTCAATACATCAAAAGTCTTTATTAGCCGACAGTAATTTTTATTATATATTTTTATTATTTTTATTATATATTTTTGCAATACTTTAGTGTATGTACACTCCCTATTCTTCGGAGCTTCCGGCTTGTATCTGCCGATATTACTTCTTGTTGTTTTAATTGCCCTGATGAGTCCTAAATAGGACGAAACATTGTCGGCTAATAAAGACTTTTGATGTATTGAAGGCTTCTTTGTTTTACTCTCTTCATATATATATATATATATATATATATATATATATATATATATATATATATATATTAGCTAGCTCCAGACTGCATGGAACTAGCTGTCGAAACGACAAGAACTCACCCATCGGAACCCGACTCTTTCTAATATAATCACACTCCACTAATCCAAGTATTGAGTACTCTGTTGTATAATGGTCTAACTAGTTTAATGCTGGTTTAATCCTGATACATCCGACTCCAGCATCAATCTTGTATGCATGGTTGTATATATGTATATATGTATATATGCATATATGTATGCATGGTTGTATATATGTATGCATGATTGTACATATGTATGTATTTGTGTATGTATCTATGTATGCATGGTTGTATATATATGTATGCATGGTTGTATATATGTATATATGTATATATGCATATATGTATGCATGGTTGTATATATGTATGCATGATTGTATATATGTATGTATTTGTGTATGTATCTATGTATGCATGGTTGTATATATATGTATGCATGGTTGTATATATGTATATATGTATATATGCATATATGTATGCATGGTTGTATATATGTATGCATGATTGTATATATGTATGTATTTGTGTATGTATCTATGTATGCATGGTTGTATATATATGTATGCATGGTTGTATATATGTATATATGTATATATGCATATATGTATGCATGGTTGTATATATGTATGCATGATTGTATATATGTATGTATTTGTGTATGTATCTATGTATGCATGGTTGTATATATATATGTATGCATGGTTGTATATATGTATCTATGTAGGTATGTATGTATGTATGCATGTATATATATGTGTATGTATGTATGCATGTTTGTATATATGTATGCATTTATGTATGTATTCATCTATATATGGTTATATAAATATGTATGCATTTATGTATGTATGTATGTATGTATGTATGTATGTATGTATGTATGTATGTATGTATGTATGTATGTATGTATGTATGCGTATATCTAAGTATGTGTATGTGTGTATCTCTGTGGGTGTGTGTGTGTGTATAAAAGAGAAGAAGCAATGACGTCACAAATAAAATACACTTTGTTAATGAATGATATTTTACTATAAAATACGTAGTACGAGGTCAGAAATTTATCAATGGCTTCAGCCGTTTCTTCAAGCGGATGCGGCATTCTCTTTAATTAATAAAACTGGCGTCGTTTTCCACTATAAACATACACCAATGTATACATACATATATACATACATACACTAATGTATACATACATATATATACATACATACACACATTCATTCATTCATTCATTCATGCATACATACACACATACAAATATATATATTTATATATATATATATATATATATATATATATATACACTGATGAAGGACTAACTTTATTCATATGTAACCCATTTGCAACCACGCAGCACGTCTTGTTTTCATATTCACACACACATATACATATATATATATATATATATATATACACAAACTCACACACATATATATGTGAGTATATATATATATATATATATATATATATATATATATATATATATATATATAGAGAGAGAGAGAGAGAGAGAGAGAGAGAGAGAGAGAGAGTCTGCTGAAATCGAGGAGACGACTAATCTTGGAAGTGCTCAATACATACATATATATACATGTATGTATGTATGTATGTATGTATGTATGTATGTATGTATGTATGTATCATGCAATGACCATACTCGATAACGAGGGGGCAGCCATCATGTATGTGTATGTATGTATGTATGTATGTATGTGTGTGTGTGTGTGTATGTATGTATGTGTATGTATGTGTATGTATGTATGTATGTATGTATGTATGTATGTATGTGTGTGTGTGTGTATGTATGTGTGTGTATGTATGTATGTATGTGTATGTATGTATGTATGTGTGTGTGTGTATGTATGTATGTTTGTATGTATGTATGTACGTATGTATGTATGTATGTACGTATGTATATTAGAGGGAGAAGGGGGTGGAGAAGGAGAAATACAGATACATTCATCCCCTTACAAATTACCATGGTGACTAAGACACGAGGAAATCATCATCTTCATTATGATCACCATTTCATCCTCATCCCCCTCTTCATCATTATCACCACCACCACCATCATAGCTATCATCATCACCATCATTATTATCATCTTCATCATTACCACCATCATCACCATCATAGCTGTCATCATCATCATCATCACCACTTTCATCAGCATCACCACCAACAACACCTCCACCACCATCACCACTAACACCACCGCCGCCACCATCACCACTAACGCCACCACCACTAACATCACCACCACCACCACCGCCACTAACACCACCACCACTAACACCACCATCACCACTAAAGCCACCCCCACCACCACCATCATCATTCTAATCACTGTAATATTATTATCATTATTAACATGTGTGTATATTAGAATGAGGGAGTGTTGCGGAATGAATCTGAGAGAGAATGGAACATCTCGAGATAATGTTTCTCAGATGAATAGAAGGAATATATATATATATATGGTGGCTGCCAACTCGTTTTCGAGTACGGCCACTACTTTATATCCATGTAGGAGAACCCCTACCGATGCGCTGAACGAGTGTGACTTTTTAGTCCAGCCAGCGACTTGAAAACTCTGGTACAAACACTACACTTGTGACAATTATTGACACATAGTGCTGGGCCCATGGTACCATGTGACAACAAGTGCAGAGAGATCTCCAGATATAAAGCAATGCCTGTGCCGTGAAGCTTTTATAGTGAGCAAAGCCACTGCACAAAGCCAGTCCCACTCTCTTAACCAAGATGATATTTACCAAAAAGAAGAACAAGTCAACATCATTGGATACCATCAGGGTTGCAGGTGTTATATCAGAGTTTTCCTTCTCCTAGAATTCTGCCTTGACAAAGGCTAAGGGGTCATCTCTCCCGGTGATTTTGGATGGCCATTGACTCTTAAGAGCTCCTTTGCCCTTTGACAGGTTTTGTTTTTAGTCCTGCAGGATGTCCAAAGTCACCCTCCTCACCAAGAAACCTTGGTGGGGTTGCCAGTTTAGTCGCCAACGACCCGACCATGAGACAGGTTGTACTGGGATACATGTTACCAGTAGCACCAACTGGTGACCTGACATAAATATATAGGCACTATATAGGCACCCGTTTAACGTGTGTTGTATTGAAGCAAATAACTGTGTGTATACTCTGGGAATGTATCTTACATTGCCTATTGAGTACGTTGAGATACAACCGGTCCTGGCATTGATAAATATGCTGGGTCCGTCAACTTCTTGTTATATATATATATATATATATATATATATATATCATCATCATCATCATTTTACGTCCGCTTTTCCCTGCTTGCAAGGGTGGGACGGGAACTGATTCTGGCTTGATTTCTACAGCTGGATGCCCTTCCTAACACCAACCTCATTTACAGTGAGTGCTGGGTGCTTTTTTGCCGTGGCACCTCCACGATCACTTTGCAGTGGAATGATATGGACCCCAGTCCCTATCATCTCATTTCTACAGCTGAGTAAACTGGAGCAATGTGAAATAAAGTATCTTGCTCAAGGAAACAACACATCACCCGGTCTGAGTATTGAACTCACAACCTTTCGATTGCAAGGCCAATGCTCTAACCACTAAGCCATGTGCCTCTCTCTATATATATATATGTAGAGGTTATATTTAATTTGTTGGGAATATTTTTATAACTGATATAAAGCACTCAACATTTTTTCAGGGTATGTCAATATTTATTTATAAAACTAACCTATATTATATTTTATCTGATGAAAGCGCACCATAGTTTGGCTTGGTGGCCCTTGAAATATGTATAATGAAATAAATATGGTTTTATAAATATAGTTTCCATTTGTTAATATATATATATATATATATATATATATATATATATATATATATAAATTAGAATTGGTGCTCTGAAATAGCGATATATATATATATGAATGTATATATAGTATATTTTGCAATACACTGTATGCTTCATTAAAAGCATTTCGAAGACCTTACGCTATTGTTTTAGAGTAGTGACAGTCTAACTTACTTTAAATTTTCAGCAAACAGGGGAGATAAAGCTGACAGAGCTCTGTTTCGTACTTTTTGGTACTTATCAAAGCTAAGTACTCCACCTGTTTGCTGAAAATCATGAATGTTTGATTCTTATAGAATTCTAGTAATAATCAGGAACTGATTATACAGAGCGGTTGCCGGTCAAACAGAAATTGAACATTAGAATTGGTGCTCTGAAATAGCGATATATATATGAATGTATATATAGTGGATTTTGCAATACACTGTATGCTTAAAATTTAAAGTAAGTGAGACTGTCACTATACATTCATATATATATATATATATATATATATATATATATATATATATATATATATATATATATATATATATATATATATATATATATATATATATATATATATATATATATATATATATATGTGTGTGTGTGTGTGTGTGTGTGTATATATATACATAAATACACATATGTACATATAGATACATATAGACATACATACATACACACATACATACATAGATACACATAGGGACATATATATAGATACATATAGAGACATACATACATACACACACAGATACACATAGGGACATACATATAGAGACATGTGAAGGCGTGTGGCTGAGTGGTTAGAGAACTGGATTCGCAATCGCGAGGTTGTGAGTTCGATTCCCGGACCAGGCGATGCGTTATGTCCTTGAGCAAGACACTTTATTTCACGTTGCTCCTTCTACCTGGAGTTGCGACCGATAGATAGTATTAGCAATTGGAAAGACCAACGGAAACATTGTTTCCTCAGTCCGATTTGACGAAAGTCGATCGTTCCTTTTTTATAGAGACATACATACACACATACATACATACACAGGTACATATATAGATACACATAGGGACATACATATAGATACATATAGAGACATACATACATAGAGATATACATAGATACATACACACACACAAACATACACATATACACATACATCAAGAGACACACACACACATATATATAAACACATACATATACAGACACAGAGACACACACATAGATACAGAGAGCGATACTAACACACACACACACACACATTATATATATATATATATATATATATGTATACACATACACACACACACATACGGATATGTGTGTGTATGTAAGCATGTATATGTATGTATTTATATATGTATTTATATGTATTTATATATGTATGTTATGTCAGGTCACCAGTTGGTGCTACTGGTAACATGTATCCCAGTACAACCTGTCCCATGGTCGGGTCGTTGGCGACTAAACTGGCAACCCCACCAAGGTTTCTTGGAGAGGAGGGTGACTGGACATCTTGCAGGACTAAAAACAAAACCTGTCAAAGGGCAAAGAAGCTCTTAAGAGTCAATGGCCATCCAAAATCACCGGGAGAGATGACCCCTTAGCCTTTGTCAAGGCAGAATTCTAGGAGAAGGAAAACTCTGATATAACACCTACAGCCCTGATGGTATCCAACGATGTTGACTTGTTCTTCTTTTTGGTAAATATCATCTTGGTTAAGAGAGTGGGACTGGCTTTGTGCAGTGCTTTTGCTCACTATAAAAGCTTCACAGCACAGGCATTGCTTTATATCTGGAGATCTCTCTGCACTTGTCGTCACATGGTACCATGGGCCCAGCACTATGTGTCAATAATTGTCACAAGTGTAGTGTTTGTACCAGAGTTTTCAAGTCGCTGGCTGGACTGGGAAGTCACACTCGTTCAGCGCATCGGTAGGGGTTCTCCTACATGGATATAAAGTAGTGGCCGTACTCGAAAACGAGTTGGCAGCCACCACCATATGTATGTATATATGAGTGTTTATATATCTGTCTTTGCGTCTGTATGTCTATCTATCTATATGTCAGTTTGTCTATCTATCTGTCCGTCTGCCATCCAGTTGACTGCCGAGTCCATAGTAAGGATCAAACCGCCAACTTCTTTGAAAAACGAAAGAGAGGCGGTTTTCCTCTGTACAGTGGCTATGGTGAAAGAGGTTATATGGTGGACGAGATTGAGAGGACAGATGCCTTTCTCTCTCTTCTCGACAACAACTCATTCCCTTCTTTAGGTACCACTTTAGAAGGAGAATCAGAGTGGAGAGAGAGGCACTGCACCCCAGTAAATTTACTGAAAGGTGGGTGAATGTAGCAAAGATGGCCCGAGTGGTTGGACCTTCTCTCTGTAGGTTGAGGAAAATGAGGAAGAGAAGAAGGGAGTACTCACTCTTGGTGCTCGTGGAGATGAGGGTTCTACATTTTTTCGGGGTGTGTACAACCCCTGTGTAACGCCTCCCCCCTATTGGGGATTTCAATTGTTATTTGTTGTTTTATTAATAGTTTTATTTTCATATACCTGTATGTAAACTCCCCATTTGTATTTGTCCCCTTCTTTTGTGCCCTTGTGGCTAATAAAGAAATTTATCTATCTGTCTGTCTGTCTATCTATCTCTTTTTTTCAAATACCCACTTTGGAAGAAGAATCAGGGTGGAGAGAGAGGTGCTGTACCCCAGCAAGTTTTATGAAAGGTGGGCGAAAGTGGCGAGAATGGCCCGAGTGAATGGGCCTTCTCTCTAGATCAGCCTGTAGGTTGAGGAAAAGGAGGAGCAGAGGAAAGGTGTACAAACTCTTCGTACTCCTGGAGATGAGGGTTGCACATTTTTTCGGGGGTATGTGTTACCCATATGAACTGTCTCCCCCTATTGGGGAAAATCGACTAATTTTTTAAATTGCATTTGTGATAATATTTTACACGTTTTTATTGTATGTAAACTTCCCCCTTTGTATTTGTCCCCTTCTTTTGTGCCCCTGTGGCTAATAAAGAAACATATTTATCTGTCTATCTGGCTGTCTATCTGTCTGTCTGTCTGTCTGAGGATAGTAGACGTGTGTCATATCGCTCTGTGATTTGGATTTTTACCTGCTAATTTTGTGAGTGGATTTTTTTGAATTATTTTGTATAATTAACTGTAACCCCTAGTCTGGGACTCTAGACGTCGGGTAAATATATTTTCACCCCTTTTGGGGTGAAAAATAAATATTTGAGAAATGTTCATCGATATCGTTGATAACGATATCGTCGAAAACGATATCGCCATATTGGAAGCGAACGCCACGCCGACCAAAAAAACAAGCGGGAAAGAGGGAACAACAGTTCAAACTGTTGAACAACCCCTCCTCTCCAATGAAAAAAAGAATTTCAATTCAAATGAAAAAATTAATTTTCAAGAAAAAAATAACACCACAAATAAGGAAACCAACAACATTACAACAACAAACAAAGACAAAATTTCTTTTGCCCAAACACTCAAGAGAGCCACGGAGTACAAAGCCATTGACATCACGAACGCCAAGGAAAATTTGCTAGAGGCTAGAAAATACGTATCTTTTGGGGAGGATGGTTCTTTTACGATCAACTCCCCAGAAGAAGTGCGTCAACAGATTTACAAGAATACCGTAAGCTTCAGAACCATAACCAACGAAACGAGAAAGCCAGCGCAATTGACCGAAAGTCAAATCGAGCTGGTTCTGAAAGAAATTAAAAATGACATACTCTTTATTCAAAGAGGAAAGCTGTATGCCAGCATTATGGTCCGAATGAAGGACGAAATGCTGGCTCAGAAATATTCGGTGGCACCTATAGTGTCACCACAATACACCTTCTTCCCCACATATAAAGGAAGAAGAACACAAAGAATAAGAATGTGGAGCCCTACGCCAGAAATTAACATCTGGTCCGTCCTAACAGGATTTACCGACCTAGATAAGGACATACTAATTTCAGCAGGGGAGTCCACCAGTGGACTGTTCGGGGGGAAAAGTCTGGAGGTTCTCTTACAGATGACACCTGAGAGAATCTCCGGAATACCCGACCGAGTGCTACTGGATGGGCGAACCTACATAAATATCACAGTGGAAGGCAGGAGACCCTCATGTTACCACTGCGCTGGCAGAGGTCACCTGAGGACGGCCTGCCCTCTACTAACAACTAAAAAACCACTGCTACAAACACCACAACAACAACAAAAACAACCAGCACCACCATCACAAAAACAACAAAATACACTACCATCTCCACCAGAACAACAAAAACCAACAACACCACCACCACCACCACCACAACAACAACAACAACATCAACAACAGCTCAAGAAAACAACCCAAAACACGGTCCCACCCAGCCCCACCCCACAGAACACAAATACAAAAACAGTTCATACACAACCCGGAGATATACCCCTCCCCTCCAATACGGAAGAGGAGCTCATATCGTCGGAAGACGAGGGGGCTCCCTTCCAAAAAGTGAAAAGAAAAAAACGTACACACACCACAACAACAAAAATAACCCCACCTGACAACACAACACAGACAATAAAACGCAAACTCACTCAACAACAACAAGCAAAAACAAACACAACAACACAAAAACTCTACACATACATAAACAAAAACAATGAAAACCTAACTTTAAAAATAGAAACCAACCCTTCGATACAAACCGAAGGGCCGAATTTCGTAACGGCAATGGGGCTCCCTAACCTGAAAATGGTGAAAATCCCACTTGACATTTTTAAAACTTTAAAAGACATGTACCCTGAGGACGTGGGCCCACCCTGCACCAGGCCACTCAACCGCGTCCTCCTGAAAGGTTTTCCCCTCCCCTCCTCAAACACCCACACAACTCCAAAGATCCCAACCCCTCCACACACCAATACCCCCACAACACCACAAACCACCACCCCACCCATCAACCCCGCCACCAGCCCCATGGAAACTGAGCGACCCGAACCCCGGGACGCAGAGAGGTAAGTGCCTCTTTCTTTGCCACCAACATGGCTGTCTTAAGAGTGGGTTGTCTAAATGCGCGTGGCCTGGGCTCACCTTGGAAGCAAGCTAAACTTCTAAGTGACCTCAGGTCACAATGTGTAAATGTGATGGTTATTTGCGAGGCCCGGATCAGCAGCATGCGACAGCTAACCCCCACCTTTGATGACTTTGAGATGCACGCATCTCTCTGTCAGCCCGGAGGTGGGGGTGGGGTTGTCGTTCTGCTGCAAAAACATCTGGGTCTCGCTACACAGACGGTACACTTGGACCCGGAGGGTCGACTCGTGGTTCTGGACCTTGGCAATGGCGAAGGCGAAGCTTTTAGGCTTGTCGCCGTATACGCCCCTTTTGGGGCAATGCGGTCGGACTTCTTCCATCGTCTGGAGACTTTTCTAGGGACGTCCCGCTCCTTGCTTTTAGTGGGGGACTGGAATGGTATCCTAGATGCACGTTGGGACTATGTAGGGGCATGTCCCGATAGAGGGGGGTGTAACAGCCTTAAGGGGTTAATCGGCCGATTCGACCTGGCCGATAGATACCGACTAGATTTTCCGACTGTACCAACCTGGACCTGGTCAAATAACAGTGGTCAATCTAGATCGTACCTAGATAGGTTCTTAGTTAGAATTAAGGATAGGGACTTTTTAAGTTGCCCAGAAATGCTCATGGTGGGCTATTCAGACCACAAGTTAGTGACCTGCGTAGTCCACCTTGATAGAACGCATAGGCAGGGGCCCGGTTACTGGAAGCTCAACTTGTCCTTACCGGCAAGTAGAGCTTACAGGGACCGGATTAGAACCTTAGTTAAGGAGCAGTTGACGGGCGCCATCGTCAACAACAGGTGGTGGGGCTCTCTAAAAAGAGAGATTAGAGTAGTTTCAATAGGAGTTAGTAAGGAGTTAGCCTCAGATAGAAATAGGAAGGAAAGGGAGTTGGTAGTTAATGTTGAAGAGGCAATGAGAAGCGGCAACGTGGCCAGAGTGCAAGCGTCGAGAACGGTCTTGAACCAGTTCTTCGACGCGAAACACGAAGGCTGCGTTGTCCGAAGCAAAATACGTGCTCTGGGAAACGAGGGGACCAAAGCTGTTAGCTGGGCCCGCGTGACAGAAGCGAAAAGTGGGATTAAATCCACTATCCGGTCTTTGCGAGACCAGGATGGACGGCTGATCCTTGAACCTAAGCAAATGTGCGAGGCCTTTCAAAGGCACTTTGCCCAATTGTTCGGGAGGGGCGGGGAGCCGGTTGCAGATGTGGATTTCGGTCCATACCTCGACGGCCTGCCGCGTCTTTCGGACAGGGAGGCGAGGTCCTGCGACGGGCCGATCTCAGCTGCTGAAATAGGGGACGTGCTGAGCCTATGCGGCAAACGCAAATCTCCAGGACTCGATGGTCTGCCCTACGAACTATATATTAATATGCCGGACTTGTTCCCCGATCTCCTCGAGGCGGTCTACTGCAACTGGCAACAGAACGGGAGAATTCCCTGTTCTGTGACCAAGGGCGTAGTCTCGCTAGTGAGGAAGGACGAGAACAAGGGGGATGACATTAGTAATTTTAGGCCCATAACTCTGCTAAATGCAGAGTTAAAGATTTTGGCGAAGGTGTTAGCGAAGAGGTTGGCGCTTGTCGTGGGGGGGCCTGGTGGGAGATGCGCAGACATGCGCTATCCCGTCCAGGTCCATCCACGACAACCTCCACCTCATGCGATACATCATAGAGAGGGTTGGGAACGAACCCGGCTTTGGTGGGGCCCTGATAAATTTAGATCAGTCTAAAGCGTTCGATAGGGTGGACCATGGTTACCTGGATGCGGTGCTAGCGGCGGCTGGGTTCGGACCCGTTTTCAGGGGCTGGATCACTGCCATGCACAGCAGCCGCATCTGCTCTAGAGTCAAGGTGAACGGCTACCTTTCGGAGCCGTTCGAAATCACCCGCTCCATCCGACAGGGGTGCCCTCTCTCCTCCCTTCTGTATGTATTGACTCTCGAGCCATTACTGCGGAAGTTGGAGTTGTTGCAGGGCATCCCTTTGGAACCGGGATTGCGCAAAGCGGTGTCGGCCTACGCCGATGACGTAACAGTAATGGTGTCGACCGCCTCGGAAATCGAGGCAATCGGCACCTTACTAGAGGAGTACGAAAGGTTGACAGGGGCTAAGCTGAACCGGGACAAGTTAGTCGCTTTGCAACTCGGCGAGTGGAGGGGCAAAGCGATGTCGTGCGACGGTATCGTCGGACGGTGGACGGAGGGCCCGGTGAAGTTGCTTGGGGTCTGGTTCGGACCGGACCTCCAGGTGGAGAAAAACTGGGGTGAGGTGACGAATAGGGTGTTTGCACTGACCCAGAAGTGGGCCGAGTGCAAACTATCCCTAAAAGGTCGGGCGGAGGTGGCGAACGCTTACATAGCGTCCGTCATCTATTACCGCTTGACTGTCGTGCCTTGCCCGGGTGAGATCCTCGCCAAAATGGAGCGCGCCCTCTTTTATTTCCTTTGGAAGAAGTCTCCTCTAGTGAGGAGATCCATCTGCTGTCAACACCCTTTGAAAGGAGGGCTGGGGATGCCGTGGCTAAAAATGCGTAAACACGCATTGAGGCTAAGGCACCTCCACGTATTCCTCACCGGTCAACCGGTGTGGGCCCCGTTTGTGAGGCGAGCCTTCCCGAGGCTCGTCTCGCTCACCGAGCTGCAGTCCTGGGTGAAGCAAAGACCGAGAAAACTGGGCGACTGGCACACCGAGTGTGCCCAGGCGCTCACGGCTCTCTGGCAGGCGGACCCGGCTATCGACGGAGACTCCACCTCGTCATTCTATAGAGGGCTGGTGGTTAGCGGGTGCGACGACGCCCTCGGAGAAGCCCTAGGCATGGAGGAGGACGAACTGGCCAGTCTATTCGGTAGGACTTTCGGCCCGGGACCTATGGACAACTTCCAGAAGTCCTTGGCCTGGCAGTGCTACCGAGGGGCTCTGCCCGTTCGGGATAAGCTCTACAGACACGGGCGCCCGGGTAGGGACCCCTCGAAAAAGATCTGTCCCAGATGCGTGCGCGACGAGGAAACCGTCGCGCACGCATTGGTGCACTGCCCGGGCGTTGCCGATCTGTGGGGCTATGTTGAACAACTGCTGTCACGGGTGGGACCAATTAGGTTGACCACCGAGTCCATTGTAACGATCAAGCCGCCTCCCCCCTTCAAAAATGAAGGAGAGGCGGTCTTCCTCTGTGTAATAGCCATGGTAAAAGAGGCTATATGGTGGACGCGTCTAAAAGGGCTGAGGTCGGACACCTTTCTCTCCGGCCAACAACTGGTCCTTTTTTTCCGATACCATTTCGGAAGAAGGATCAGGATGGAGAGAGAGGTGCTCCACTCCAGCCAGTTTTATGAAAGGTGGGTGAAAGTTGCGAGAATGGCCCGTGTGAATGGGCCTTCTCTCTACCTCAGCCTGTAGGTGGAACAGAAAGGAGGGAGCACCCTCTCTTTGTGCTCCCGTGGAGAAGGGTCGCACACTTTTTTCGGGGGTGTGTGTGACCCCAAAACGATCCCTCCCTATTGAGGACCTTCTTGTTATTATTTTGTTTGTTATATTTTTCTTACTCGATTTTTATGTAAACTCCCCCCCACCCATGTACATGTCCCTTTCTTTTGTGCCCTAGTGGCAAATAAACAGAAATTTGTCTATCTGTCTGTCTGTCTATCTGTCTGTCTGTCTGTCTGTCTGTCTGTCTGTCTGTCTGTCTGTCTGTCTGTCTGTCTGTCTGTTTGTCTGTCACTTCAAGGAATATGAAGAGAGGTGGCTTAAGTAAAGATGTGAGTGTGTGCATATAGACATGTGTGTATGTATGTGTATGTTCATATATGTACATATGTGTGTGTATGTATGTATGGATGTATTTGTATGCGTATATTTATGTGTATCTGTTTGTGCGTGCATACGTACATGTGTTTCTACGTATGTGATTCTATGTATGCGTGTGTATGTGTATGTTTCTATGCATGTGTATTAATGTATGTGTTTATATCGGTGGCATATTTAAGGGGCTGGGTGACTGGAAAGGGTCCCAAAATAATTTCTTCTATATTTCCATTCTGTTACGAAATAAATCTGTGACCAGCAGACGATGGATGTTCAACACATGTCCCTACCTCCTACAACACCCCCACCTTCACGAAATACATGTGACTAGCAGACGATGGTCAGTCTATAGCCCTACCCCTACCCCCTATCCAGTGGTTAGCAGACGATGGTCAGTCTATAGCCCTATCAATACCCCCTACCCCGTGGTTAGCAGACGATGGTCAGCATGTCCCTACCCCCTACCTCATGGTTAGCAGACGATGGTCAGTATGTGGCCCTACCCCTACCCCGTAGTTAGCAGACGACGGTCAGTCTATGTCATTACCCCCTAGCCCGTGGTTAGCAGACGATGGTCAGTCTATAGCCCTACCAATACCCCCTACTCCATGGTTAGCAGACGATGGTCAGCATGTCCTTACCCCCTACCCCGTGGTTAGCAGACGATAGTCAGTATGTGGCCCTACTCCTACCCCGTGGTTAGTTGACGATGATCAGCATGTCCCTTCCCCGTGGTTAACAGACGATGGTCAGCATGTCCCTACCCCTACTCCGGGATTAGCAGACGATAGTCAGCATGTCCCTACCCCCTACCCTGGGGTTAGCAGACGAATGGTCAGCATCCCCCTACCCCGTGGTTAGCAGACAATGGTCAGACAATAGCCCTACCCCCTACCCCGTGGTTAGCAGACCATGGTCAGACAATAGCCCTACCCCCTACCCCGTGGTTAGCAGACGATGGTCAGTATATCTCCTTACCCTCTACCCCGTGGTTAGCAGACGATGGTCAGTATATAACCCTACACCCTACCCCGTAGTTAGTAGACGATAGTCAGTATGTGGCCCTACGCCTTGGTTAGCAGACGATGGTCAGTACATGGTCCTACCCCCACCCCACCATCCAAAATAAAATGGCGCAAGGGTACCAATGAAATATTCAGCCAGGTAACTAATACATGTTTGTCTTGTCATATATGTGAGTGTGTAGATGTATCTGTGTGTAGATGTGTCTGTGTGCGGATGTAAATGTGTAGATGTATGTGTGTTTGTGTGTGTGTAAAAGTGTGTATATAGATGTATGTAGATGCGTGTGTGTGGATGTAAATGTGTAGACGTATGTATGTGTGTGTGTGCAGATGTATATGTGTAGGTGTATGTATGTAGATATGTGTAGATGTGTGTATGTAGATGTATGTGTGTGTAGATCTATCTGCGTGCAGATGTATGTGCGTGTGTAGATGTGTGTGTATGTAGATGTATCTGCATGTAGATGTATGTATGTGTGTGTAGATGTTTGTGAGTGTAGATGTATGTCTGAGTGTTGATGTAGCTGTTAAGATGGTGATGTAGTTGTATGTAGAGTTGTATCGGTATGTAGATGTAGATGTGTGTGTGTGTGTGTGTGTGCGTGTGATTTAACCTTTGTGCATATTTACAAACTTTATATATACATACATGCGTGCGAAACAACCCGTTTACACATACACACATAGAGATACATATTATATGTGCGTATATATCTATGTGCGTGTGTGTAGGAATGAAAAGCTGAGAATTTTTTAAAGTATCCCTCTACCACCCCCTCCTACCGATACCATCACCACCACCACCCTTTCACCCATACTTCTCCACCGCCGCCTTCTCGTCCTTACCATCACCACCGTTCCCTCCTACCATTACCATCACCATAACTACTGCGTTTACTCTGGTAGCATGCTCTACACCCCTCCCCCTTCTCTCTCTCTCTCTCCCCACTACATTTTTTTGCGGACGCTAATACCACCGCCATCACCACCATCAACATCACTACAACTATCAACATCATCACCACCATCACCACCATCACCAAACATCATCAGAACCCAACCACCACCACTAATACCATCCCTTATATATATATATATATATAAAGAGAGAGATGTAAGTGTTTGTGTGTGTATATATATATATACTTATATACATATATGCATAAATACGCATATATACACATACATACATATATAGATAAACATATGCACACATAAATATCTACATATATACATATCCGCTACGTCTCTTTACACTATATGCCTCCCCCCTCCCTTCTTCTTCACCCCTACCACCACCTTTCCTGTCTCACCTCTTTCTACTCCTCCCTCTTCTCTATTAGTCGTCTCCTGGAGACGCGACAGAAAGAAGTGGCAACAGCAGTTAGCATCTGTTGTAGCATTCAGAAAAAGAGAGGGAGATAGACATGTAAAGAGAGAGAGAGAGAGAGAGGGGAAGAGATGGTAAGATAGATGAAGGGGACGAAAGAGAGGGTGAGAAAAAGGGAAAGGGAAAGAGATGGTGAGAGAGAAGGATTGATGAAGAGAACGAAAGAGAGAGTGAGAAAAAGAGAAAGGGAAAGAGATGGTGAGAGAGAAGGATTGACGAAGTGGACGAAAGAGAGGGAAAGAGATGGTGAGAGAGAAGGATAGAGCGAAAGAGAGAGAGAGAGGAGGAGGAGGGGTTAGAAGAGAGAGAGGGAAAGAGTGTGCCAGCGCGAACAGACACGCTCGGACGCATGCACACACACACACACAGATATGCATATAAACACACATATTTATACATAATATATAAATACGTATATGTAAATTTATATAATTGCTTAGACTTTTAATTTCTACCATTACTAATAATTGTTTCTACTTTTGGCACAAGGCCAGCAATTATCCCAGTGTATTACTGGTACTTTATTTTATGGACCCCGTAAGGACGAAAGGCAAAGTTAACCTCGGCGGGATTTGAACTCTGAACATAAAGGGCTGTAACTCTTTGCTGCAAAGCATGGTGTCTGACCCTCTACCGATACTGCCAGTCTACATACATACATACATAACGGTTTAAGTTTGATCGTCGGGCATCACGTCCTTTGATAACATCTACTCTCTTAAGTATAGTATACTAACTTGAATAATATCGGTTTTAACTAGTAACATATAATACATATATAATCCATATATATATATATATATATATATATATATATATATATATATATATATATATATATATAGGAACCAGTAAGACCCCGACAGCTGAGCTCAAGCCGTTTCGACGGCTAATTCTGGACTAAAATCTGGACTATTTTAGTCCAGAATTAGCCGTCGAAACGGCTTGAGCTCAGCTGTCGGGGTCTTACTGGTTCCTATTACCCACTCTACTACCCCAAGTATTGAGTACTTTGGTGCGTTATGGTCCACCTGGTTCCTTACCACATTTCCTTCGTTATATATATATATATATATATATATACACATTTGTCCCCGGTATTAGCAGGGAGTTACGTACCTAGAGCACCAGCAAAGAGCGAAAAACAACGAATACTGGACGTGGTCCATAGAAATGCCTATAAACGTCAAAATATAACGTAAAATATAGGCCGGCAAATTTGGTATATTGTTATTAATAATTTAGCGTTAAAACGATATTTACGATTGCGCGAATATGTGGTGGTTTCCTCCAGCAATTATTAGTTAAAATAAAGTACCAGTAATGCACTGGGTTATTTGCTGGCCTTGTGCCAAACGTAGAAACAATTATTAGTTAGGTTCTAAGGAAAATTCCGAGAATAACCGGGACCGCGAATGCTGGGAGTTCACTATATATAAAATTAATATACCTATGTACACATAAATGCAAACACGTATCCATGCATACATCCATACATATATACATACATATCTACATACATACATACATACATACATACATACATACATACATACATACATACATACATACATACATACCATCATACATACATACATACATACATACATACATACATACATACATACACACGCACATACCTAATGCTAGAAATAAAATCTTTCGGAATAACAAAAGCTAACTTTATCGCGTGAATGCGCACGCATGTGTATATATATATAAATATGTATATATATGTGTGTGAGTGTGTGTGTGTGTGTGTGTTGCGCGTACGCGTAAGCCCGCGTGTGTACGTATTCTTGTGTATGAGTGCGCATATGTATGTGCTTGCGCTTTATCAACATGTGCGTGAGTATAAAGCATACGTAAGTGTGTGCATGTAAATTATACGTGAATGTGTGTGCGCGAAATGCATGTGTATGTGTGCATGTACATGCTTATGCGTATGCGTGAGTGTGTATTCCTTAAAAGCACACTGTGTGTATTCGTATGTGTGCGCGTACGTGTATTTCTGTGTGTGTGAGTGTGTGTGTGTGCATGTGTGTGCTTATACTTATGAGTATGTGTGTGTGTGTACATGTGTTTGTGTACGTCCGTGAAAAGCATATAATGTATATGTCTAAATGTATGTGTGCGTCCGTGCGTGTGCGTGTGTGTATGTATGTATGCGTTTATGTGTGTGCTTGTGTATGTCTGTGGTCATATTTGTGTGTGCTTGTGTATGTGGGTGTGTGAATGTCTGTGTGTGTGTATGAATTTCTGTTCATGTATATGCGTGTGCATATATATGTGTGGAGAGGGAGGGAGGGTGGGGGGATATCCGTAGTTGTGTGTATGTTTATGTGCATGTGTGTGTGTGTTTGTGTATGTGCGTTTTTGTGCGTGTGAGTGTGTATGTGTATATGGGTCTGCGCATTTATGTGTGTGAGTGTGTGTATGTGTTAATAGAAAGGGACGGCGTCAATGATGTAGACTGGAGACGGTAGCCAGGTGCAAACACTATCAAAGTTACTCTGCTGTTCTTGCTGCTGGTGCTGCAGTCGTTGCTGCTGTCGGTGCTGCTGTCGGAGCTGCTGCCGGTGCTGCTGTGCTGTTACTGTTGTTCATGCTGCTGCTGTTGTTGGTGGTGGCACTGCTGTTGCTTTTTATTGCTGTTGCTGCTGCTGCTGCTACTACTGTTGTTGATTCTTAGCTTGTTGCTGTTGTTGCTGCTGCTACTGTTATTGCTGCTGCTGTTGCTGCTGTTCTTTAGCCGGTTACTGCTGTTACTGCTGATGCTGCTACTCTAGTCTCTCGTTCCACTCTTCCTCGCAAACACTGTCATAGTTCCTTTAACTGCTGCTGTTGCTACCGTTGTTGCTATTCTTTAGCCAGCTGCTGCTGTTACTGCTGCTGCTGTTGTTTGGCCAGCTGCTGCCGCCGCTACTGCTACTGCTGATAGTTCTGCTGCTGCTGCTGCTGTTGTCATTTAGCCAGCTGCTACCAGTGATGCTGCTGTTGTTTAACCAGCTGCTGCTGCCACTGCTGTAGGTGCTGTTACGACTGCCGCCACTGCTGTTGTTTAGCAAGCTGCTGCTACCATTGCCGTTGATGCTGCTGCCGTTACTACTACTGCTGCCGCTACCACTGCTGTAGGTGCTGTTACGACTGCCGCCACTGCTGTTGTTTAGCAAGCTGCTGCTACCATTGCCGTTGATGCTGCTGCCGTTACTACTACTGCTGCCGCTACCACTGCTGTAGGTGCTGTTACGACTGCCGCCACTGCTGCCGCTGCTGTTGTTTAGCAAGCTGCTGCTGCTACCACTGCCGTTGATGCTGCTGCCGTTACTACTGCTGCCGCTACCACTGCTGTAGGTGCTGTTACGACTGCCGCCACTGCTGCCGCTGCTGTTGTTTAGCAAGCTGCTGCTGCTACCACTGCCGTTGATGCTGCTGCCGTTACTACTACTGCTGCTACCACTGCTGTAGGTGCCACTGTAACTACTGATGTTGCTGTTTAGCCAGCTGCTACCACTGCTGTAGGTGCTACTACTACTACTGTTGTTTAACCCACTGCTGCTACCACTGCTGTAGGTACTACTGCTGCTGCTGCTGCTGTTGCTTAACCAGCTGCTGCCACTGCTGTAGTTGCTACTGCTACTACTAGCACCATCACTACTGCTACTACTACTACTGCTGCTGCTGCTGCTATTGCTGTTGCTTAACCAGCTGCTGCCACTGCTGTAGTTGCTACTGCTACTACTAGCACCATCACTACTGCTACTACTACTACTACTACTGCTGCTATTGCTGTTGCTTAACCAGCTGCTGCCACTGCTGTAGTTGCTACTGCTACTACTAGCACCATCACTACTGCTACTACTACTGCTGCTGCTGCTGCTATTGCTGTTGCTTAACCAGCTGCTGCCACTGCTGTAGTTGCTACTGCTACTACTAGCACCATCACTACTGCTACTACTACTACTGCTGTTGTTTAACCAGCTGCTGCTACTACTACTACTACTACCACTACTACTACAGCTACAACTAACAAAACTCACTCTACCTCTCAAACACAACACAACTCGGGATTTCCCTTCATCTCACGATATTTTACACTTTTTCAACCGAAAGTAAGTTTTACAATTTAACTCACATCTTTTTTTATTTTTATTCAATGTTATTATTTTTTTCGAATCGCTTATTTATTTATTTATCTATTTATTTATCTATTTGTTTGATATTTCTTACTTTCTTTCTTTCTTTCGTTCTTTCTCTCTGTTTTTGTTTCGCTCGTTTCTCTTTTTCACTATCTCTCTATTTTCTCTTCTTTTCTTTTTTAATCTTTCGCTTTTTTCTTTCTATCTCTCTTCGTTCTTCAACTCTCTTTCTCTCTCTCTCTCTCTTTCTCTCTCTCTCTCTTTCTTTTCCATTATATTTATTTTTGTTATTTTTTTTATTTTCATTACTTAAGATTTTATTGTCTAATAACTGTTGTGTTTTTGTTGGTGTTGGTGTTGGTGTTGTTATGGAGCGGGGGATGAGGTAACGGTGTAATCCACCTGGCCACACCAGTTTTATATTAATACAATCTCAATTGAACAGATTAATAATAAAACAAAAGAGGGGGGGGGGGGTTAGAGATGGGGAAAGAGAGAGTGCTATGTGAAAGAGAGATAGGGAGAGAGTGCTATGTGAAAGAGAGAGATGGAGAGTGTGTGTGTTATGTGAAAGAGAGAGATGGAGAATGTGTATGTGTTATGTGAAAGAGAGAGATGGAGAGTGTGTGTGTTATGTGAAAGAGAGAGATGGAGAGTGTGCGTGTTATGTGAAAGAGAGAGATGGAGAGTGTGTGTGTGTTATGTGAAAGAGAGAGATGGAGAGTGTGTGTGTGTTATGTGAGAGAGAGATGGAGAGAAAGATGAAAAGAGTGGTGAGACTGTGCTGTGTGTGAGACAGAGAGAGAGAGAGAGAGAAATATGGAGAGGGACACTGTGGTATGTGTGAGAGAGAGAAGAAGAAAGAGACAGAGCTAAGCTAGGTATGTGAGAGAGAAAGAGGGAAAAGAGAGATGGTGTCAGAGAGTGTGAAAGAGAAAGCGACAATATCTGAATAAGAGAGAGAGAGAGAGAGAAATATTTTCTAATATATGTGTGTGTGTGAGACTTCATCGCTAATCCTTAACAACACGCTTACACTGGATTATTGAAAGACGAAGGTGAAATTACATTGAAATAACTGTTTCTACTTTAGGCACAAGGCCAGCAATTACCCAGTGCATTACTGGTACTTTATTTTGAAATAACTTAGCAACATCAGAACCATTCACAAGATATCGCCTGTAGAAGAATGTACATACACGCACACACACACACACACATATATATATATATATATATATATATATATATATATATAAATGAAAAGTATAGAAATTATTGTAGTATTCCATAATATATATATATGTGTGTGTATGTGTATATATACACATATATATTTATATGTATAGATGGATAGATAAAGATACACACATATACGTGTATATGTGTGTTTTGCGTCTACGAATCGGAACTCGCATACCTAATGAGATATTGATGTGGAGTCGGGCAAGCCCCGATCATTGTGATCGAACCCTGAGCTGATCGATATCGAAACAATTATCATATGTAATAATAATGTTTATTTATAGCGCAACCTTGACTTCATTCCTGCTTATTGGTATATATATATATATATATACACACACACATATACATACATACACACACACACATATATATGTGTGTGTGTGTATGTGTGTGTGTATATGTGTATGTGTGTGTGTGTATATATATATATATATATATATATATATGCGTGTTTGTGTGCATATGTATATATATATATATATATAGGGTCGTGTATAAATTATGAGGGATCTGTTATGCATTTGTTGGGTCTGCTAAAATTGCATCTGAAACAAAAATGGATGCGTTTTGTAGTGAATGTAATGCATCTTCTATATATGGTAATACCGGGGAGATGGACGGGATGGTCACGGCTGGAATATTTACTTGTGGATAGGATAAACAATATCAACAATACACACATGTTGTGTGTGTGTGTGTGTGTGTGTGTGTGTGTGTGTGTGTGTGTGTGTGTGTGTGTGTGTGTGTGTGTGTGTGTGTGAAGGCCGTGGCTGAGTGGTTAGAGAATTGGATTCGCAATCGTGAAGTTGAGTGTGAAGGCGATGCGTTATGTCCTTAGGCAAGATACTTTATTTCACGTTGCTCCTTCTACCTGGAGTTGCGACCGATAGATAGTATTAGCAATTGGAAAGACCAATGGAAACATTCTCTCCTCGGTCCGATTTGACGAAAGTCGATCGACTGTCGGTATATGTATGTATGTTCAACTTTTTCAGTTATATATACTAGCAGAAAACCACCCTTCGATAAAAGACGATATTATATATAAACTGCATTAGGAGAAAATTAGTGACGGAAAATTAGTATGTTTATTTAAGCGATTGCCACCGGAAGTGTTGACATTTCAGAAATTTTAAAGAAGTGAATCTTTAAACAAAATATATTTAATGAACAGCCACGAAATTTAGTAGATAAATTATGTAATATTCATTCATTATTTTCAAATCCCGCCAAGGTTAACTTTGCCTTTCATCCTTACGGGGTCGATAAAATAAAGTACCAGTAATGTACTGGGGTTTTGCTGGCCTTGTGCCAAAAGTAGAAACAATTATTTATTCAAAGTAATCCAACTTATTTTACAAACGGGATAAAAAAAAATAAACCGTACGCAATCCCGCAGACCTTCCTTTAGTTTAGATACTAATATATACACGTGCTTATGTGTGTGCGCGCGCGCATGTGTTCGTTCGTGCAAATAAACATATGTGCATGTGTCTGTGTGTGTGTGCATATACACATATGTATGTATGTATATATATATATATGTGTGTGTGTGTGTGTCTGTGTACTTACGTAGAGCCTGCTTGTCTTACAACTTTCATTTATCTCTGTGATGCAACACATTTCTTCTCTCTCTTTCCCTCTCTCTCTCTCTCTATATATATATGTATATATATATGTATGTGTATGTGTATATATATATATACCTCCCAATCACCCTCCCTCCCCCTCTCTCTAATTCCCTGCAGTCAATGTCGGAATTTGTGGCTCTCCCTCTCCTTTCTGCCCTTTTCCAGCTTTAGCTTTTATTCTTTCTTTATTTTCGATGGGTTTCAGTCATTAGACTGTGGCCATGCTGCAGCAGTGTTTCAGTCATTAGACTGTGGCCATGCTGCAGCAGTGTTTCAGTCATTAGACTGTGGCCATGCTGCAGCAGTATTTCAGTCATTAGACTGTGGCCATGCTGTGGCAGTGTTTCAGTCATTAGACTGTGGCCATGCTGTGGCAGTGTTTCAGTCATTAGACTGTGGCCATGCTGTGGCAGTGTTTCAGTCATTAGACTGTGGCCATGCTGTGGCAGTGTTTCAGTCATTAGACTGTGGCCATGCTGTGGCAGTGTTTCAGTCATTAGACTGTGGCCATGCTGTGGCAGTGTTTCAGTCATTAGACTGTGGCCATGCTGTGGCAGTGTTTCAGTCATTAGACTGTGGCCATGCTGCAGCAGTGTTTCAGTCATTAGACTGTGGCCATGCTGCAGCAGTGTTTCAGTCATTAGACTGTGGCCATGCCGTGGCAGTGTTTCAGTCATTAGACTGTGGCCATGCTGTGGCAGTGTTTCAGTCATTAGACTGTGGCCATGCTGTGGCAGTGTTTCAGTCATTAGACTGTGGCCATGCTGCAGCAGTGTTTCAGTCATTAGACTGTGGCCATGCTGCAGCAGTATTTCAGTCATTAGACTGTGGCCATGCTGTGGCAGTGTTTCAGTCATTAGACTGTGGCCATGCTGTGGCAGTGTTTCAGTCATTAGACTGTGGCCATGCTGCAGCAGTGTTTCAGTCATTAGACTGTGGCCATGCTGCAGCAGTGTTTCAGTCATTAGACTGTGGCCATGCTGTGGCAGTGTTTCAGTCATTAGACTGTGGCCATGCTGCAGCAGTGTTTCAGTCATTAGACTGTGGCCATGCTGTGGCAGTGTTTCAGTCATTAGACCGTGGCCATGCTGCAGCAGTGTTTCAGTCATTAGACTGTGGCCATGCTGCAGCAGAGTTTCAGTCATTCTACTGTGGCCATGCTGCAGCAGTAATTCAGTCATTAGACTGTGGCCATGCTGTGGCAGTGTTTCAGTCATTAGACTGTGGCCATGCTGTGGCAGTGTTTCAGTCATTAGACTGTGGCCATGCTGCAGCAGAGTTTCAGTCATTAGACTGTGGCCATGCTGCAGCAGTATTTCAGTCATTAGACTGTGGCCATGCTGTGGCAGTGTTTCAGTCATTAGACTGTGGCCATGCTGTGGCAGTGTTTCAGTCATTAGACTGTGGCCAATCTGCAGCAGTATTTCAGTCATTAGACTGTGGCCATGCTGTGGCAGTGTTTCAGTCATTAGACTGTGGCCATGCTGCAGCAGAGTTTCAGTCATTAAACTGTGGCCATGCTGCAGCAGTATTTCAGTCATTAGACTGTGGCCATGCTGTGGCAGTGTTTCAGTCATTAGACTGTGGCCATGCTGTGGCAGTGTTTCAGTCATTAGACTGTGGCCATGCTGCAGCAGTGTTTCAGTCATTAGACTGTGGCCATGCTGCAGCAGTGTTTCAGTCATTAGACTGTGGCCATGCTGTGGCAGTGTTTCAGTCATTAGACTGTGGCCATGCTGTGGCAGTGTTTCAGTCATTAGACTGTGGCCATGCTGTGGCAGTGTTTCAGTCATTAGACTGTGGCCATGCTGCAGCAGTGTTTCAGTCATTAGACTGTGGCCATGCTGCAGCAGTGTTTCAGTCATTAGACTGTGGCCATGCTGTGGCAGTGTTTCAGTCATTAGACTGTGGCCATGCTGTGGCAGTGTTTCAGTCATTAGACTGTGGCCATGCTGTGGCAGTGTTTCAGTCATTAGACTGTGGCCATGCTGCAGCAGTGTTTCAGTCATTAGACTGTGGCCATGGTGCAGCAGTGTTTCAGTCATTAGACTGTGGCCATGCTGTGGCAGTGTTTCAGTCATTAGACTGTGGCCATGCTGCAGCAGTGTTTCAGTCATTAGACTGTGGCCATGCTGTGGCAGTGTTTCAGTCATTAGACTGTGGCCATGCTGTGGCAGTGTTTCAGTCATTAATCTGTGGCCATGCTGTGGCAGTGTTTCAGTCATTAGACTGTGGCCATGCTGCAGCAGTGTTTCAGTCATTAGACTGTGGCCATGCTGCAGCAGTATTTCAGTCATTAGACTGTGGCCATGCTGTGGCAGTGTTTCAGTCATTAGACTGTGGCCATGCTGCAGCAGTGTTTCAGTCATTAGACTGTGGCCATGCTGCAGCAGTATTTCAGTCATTAGACTGTGGCCATGCTGTGGCAGTGTTTCAGTCATTAGACTGTGGCCATGCTGCAGCAGTGTTTCAGTCATTAGACTGTGGCCATGCTGCAGCAGTATTTCAGTCATTAGACTGTGGCCATGCTGTGGCAGTGTTTCAGTCATTAGACTGTGGCCATGCTGTGGCAGTGTTTCAGTCATTAGACTGTGGCCATGCTGTGGCAGTGTTTCAGTCATTAATCTGTGGCCATGCTGTGGCAGTGTTTCAGTCATTAGACTGTGGCCATGCTGTGGCAGTGTTTCAGTCATTAGACTGTGGCCATGCTGCAGCAGTGTTTCAGTCATTAGACTGTGGCCATGCTGTGGCAGTGTTTCAGTCATTAGACTGTGGCCATGCTGCAGCAGTGTTTCAGTCATTAGACTGTGGCCATGCTGTGGCAGTGTTTCAGTCATTAATCTGTGGCCATGCTGTGGCAGTGTTTCAGTCATTAGACTGTGGCCATGTGTGGCAGTGTTTCAATCATTAGACTGTGGCCATGCTGTGGCAGTGTTTCAGTCATTAGACTGTGGCCATGCTGCAGCAGAGTTTCAGTCATTAGACTGTGGCCATGCTGTGGCAGTGTTTCAGTCATTAGACTGTGGCCATGCTGCAGCAGTGTTTCAGTCATTAGACTGTGGCCATGCTGCAGCAGTGTTTCAGTCATTAGACTGTGGCCATGCTGCAGCAGTGTTTCAGTCATTAGACTGTGGCCATGCTGTGGCAGTGTTTCAGTCATTAGACTGTGGCCATGCTGCAGCAGAGTTTCAGTCATTAGACTGTGGCCATGTGTGGCAGTGTTTCAGTCATTAGACTGTGGCCATGCTGGGCAGTGTTTCAGTCATTAGACTGTGGCCATGCTGTGGCAGAGTTTCAGTCATTAGACTGTGGCCATGCTGTGGCAGTGTTTCAGTCATTAGACTGTGGCAATGCTGTGGCAGTGTTTCAGTCATTAGACTGTGGCCATGCTGTGGCAGTGTTTCAGTCATTAGACTGTGGCCATGTGTGGCAGTGTTTCAGTCATTAGACTGTGGCCATGCTGTGGCAGTGTTTCAGTCATTAGACTGTGGCCATGCTGTGGCAGAGTTTCAGTCATTAGACTGTGGCCATGCTGCAGCAGAGTTTCAGTCATTAGACTGTGGCCATGTGTGGCAGTGTTTCAGTCATTAGACTGTGGCCATGCTGTGGCAGTGTTTCAGTCATTAGACTGTGGCCATGCTGTGGCAGTGTTTCAGTCATTAGACTGTGGCCATGCTGTGGCAGAGTTTCAGTCATTAGACTGTGGCCATGCTGTGGCAGTGTTTCAGTCATTAGACTGTGGACATGCTGTGGCAGAGTTTCAGTCATTAGACTGTGGCCATGCTGTGGCAGTGTTTCAGTCATTAGACTGTGGCCATGCTGTGGCAGTGTTTCAGTCATTAGACTGTGGCCATGCTAGGGCACTGCCTTCTTTTACGGGTTTCAGTTATTAGACTGCGGCCATGCTGTGGCAGCACTGCCTTCTTTTGTGGGTTTTAGTCATTAGACTGCTGCCATGCTGGAGCACTGCCTTCATTTTTGTCAACCATGTCAATTCCAGTGTACATTTTTGTTTCCCAAGTCTGGTACCCATTTTATTGATCCATTCTTGTCGAACCGCTAAGTTACGGGACATAAACACCAGACAGACACGAATGTAAATATAGACACACACACACATGCCCACACAGAAGCATACACGTACACACACATATACGATGGGCTTCTGCAGTTTCTATTTATATTACATACATACATGCACACACACACACACACACATACATATATACATACACATACATAAATACATATATACATACATACACACATACATACATACACACATTACACACAAATATATACATACACACATACATAAATACATATATACATACATACACACATTCCACACAAATATATACATACACACATACATAAATACATATATACATACACACATTCCACACAAATATATACTTACACACATACATAAATACATGATGGCTGCCCCCTCGTTATCGAGTATGGCCATTGCACAAGGAGAAAAAAAAAATTAATAGATAAATAAAAAATAAAATACAATAAAAAAAAGAAATATATATATATATACATACATAAATACATATATACATACATACATACATACACACATTACACACAAATATATACATACACATATACATAAATACATACATACATACACACATACATACACAAATATATACATACACACATACATACACAAATATATACATACACACATACATACATTAGACACATTACATATATACACACATGCAAATAAATGTGTGCGCGTGTGTGGTACACATGTATCTGTGTTTATGAGCGCTTTGTGTGTGCCAGCTGTTGCACAAACCGCGAATAGAATTTCGTATGGGTGTGTGCCAGCTGTTGCACAAACCGCGAATAGAATTTCGTATGGAGTCATCTCTCTCTCTCTCTCTCTCTCTCTCTCTCTCTCTCATATATATATATTATATATATATATATATATATATATATATATATATATGTATGTTGATTTAACATTTCACTGCTCGCAAGTGTTTTTTAAGCTTCATATCATGTCTCCCTATTTTATCTGATGAGAACGCAACTATCATCCCATGATGATATTTGTTTTTGAAATGCGCATAATAAAATACATGGAACTCTTTTAACCATCTTTTGATCTTATATTATATATATATCATCATCATCGTTTAACGTCCATCTTCCACGCTTGCATGGGTTTGGACGGGAGTTTTCCCACTTGAGGCAAGAGTGGTTGTCTTGCTCGCATAGGACTGTCTGGCTGGTTTTCTACGGCTGGATGCCCTTCCTAACACCAACCACGTTTACAGTGTGGACTGGGAGGTTTTTACCGTGTTACCTACACGGCCACATTACAGCGTGGACTGTGTGTTTTTTTTTTGTCGTGACACCTACACGACCTCATTTGTTTCGGACTGGATGTTGTGGTACCATATGTGTGTGTGTACATATGTGTGTGTGTATATAGATATGTGTATGTGTGTGTGTATGTGAGTGTGTGCCAGTGTGTAAATAACAACACACCAAAAGCCGGTCTCTACATACCAACCACAACACAATATCAGGAGTTTATTAAAGGTAATGTTTGGTGATACAGCAGAAATACTTAAACCTCACTTTTTGTCTACTACAACTACAACTACTACCGCCACTTCTACTACCATTACTACTACTACCGCCACTACAACAACATCTACTACTACCACCGCCACTACTACTACTAACATTACTACTACGATTCTGCTATCGCAACAATAATGTTTTCTTTTATTATAGCAACGAAGGTTTTTTCATACATAGAATATAAATAAAAAAAATATCATTTATTATTATAAGAAAGTTTTTCTATACATAAAATAAAAAATAAAATAAACATCATTTATTATTTCACGAAAGCCTTTCCATACATAGTGTAAAAAAAAAAAAAAAGGTGGTTAATTATTATTGTACGAAGGTCTTTCCATAGATAGAATAACAAACCGTCATTTATATATAGGTGTAAAGTGCAGAGATGAGGCGAGGATATTGAGACATGATTAATGTTTATATTGGCCTCAGGGACAGAAAACATTGGGGACAGTACGGGAACGAAGAAAAATAATACTGAAGGGAGTTACATCGATAAAAAAGATGGAGGTGAAATCGTCATCATCATCATCAACAAGAACAGGAAAAGAAGATTCTTAAACAGATGGGGGGGTGGGTGGAATGTTAATTAGATAAACTATGAAGGTAGGCTGAAAATTTCATAGGCTGACTATGAAGGTGTGATGCTAGAGATGTGAAATCTTGCATACATTAATTTCAACTCTTCTTATTAATAACTGCATCGTTTCTTACCAGGGTCTATGTAGAAAAATAAACCTCATTTGGTCATTCCATGAGAGTATCTTGGTTAGCTTATGAACATTTCATATATTATACCTGTTTCGTAATATCTGACGTCATATATATTTTAATTACAACTACGAAGTGTCTTGGAATATTTAGTACTATTCCTCAACGTATCCAGTTAAAATTCTACCAGTGTTCACTACGACTTTCGTTTGTGGCTCCGATAACGTAAGTAGTACCAGTAAAATACACGGGTCGATTAAATCGATTAAGCCCCTAATCTTAAATTTGAAACCTTGTAAGTTACGTAAGAAATTTGTTTAGTTTTATTGGCGGAAACTAGAGAGCCGGTCAAATTGTATTTCAGGATATAATTTCGTCCGTCTACATTCTGAGTCGAAATTTCATCAGCTTTTGGGTTTTGTCCATCTGGGATTGCTTAAAAAAGTTGTTGTTTGTGTTGTTGGTTGTTGTTGGTGTTGGTGATGTTGGTGTATTTTGGTGTTGGTGGTAGTGGTGATGTCGGTGTCGATAGTGTTTTTGGTGGTGGTGGTGGTCGTCGTCGTCGTCGTTGGTGGTTATGATGTTGGTGGTTATGGTGTTGTTTGTGTTGCTGGTAGTTGATGTTTTTGGTGTTGTTGGTGTTAGTGGTAGTGGTGTTGTGTTGGTGGTGTTGGTGTTAGTGGTGGTGGTGTTGGTGTTAGTGGTAGTGGTGTTGTGTTGGTGGTGTTGGTGTTAGTGGTGGTGGTGTTGGTGTTAGTGGTAGTGGTGTTGTTGGTGATGTTGGTGTTAGTGGTAGTGGTGTTGTGTTGGTGGTGTTGGTGTTAGTGGTGGTGGTGTTGGTGTTAGTGGTAGTGGTGTTGTGTTGGTGGTGTTGGTGTTAGTGTTGGTGGTGTTGGTGTTAGTGGTAGTGGTGTTGTGTTGGTGGTGTTGGTGTTAGTGGTGGTGGTGTTGGTGTTAGTGGTAGTGGTGTTGTGTTGGTGGTGTTGGTGTTAGTGTTGGTGGTGTTGGTGTTAGTGGTAGTGGTGTTGTTGGTGATGTTGGTGTTAGTGGTAGTGGTGTTGTTGGTGGTATTACTATTGATGATGTTGTTGTTGTTGTTGTTGGTGGTGGTGGTGGCGTTTGATGTTTCTACTGGTGTTGATGTTATTGTTGTTGCTGTTGTTGGTAGTGGTGTCGATATTGCTGCTGCAGTTGTTGTTGGTGGGGATGATGTTGTTGGTAGTGATGTTGCTGTTGCTGCTGTTGTTGGTAGTGGTGTTGCTGCTGCTGTTGTTGTTGATATTGATGTTGTTGCTGCTGCTGTTGTTGGTAGTGGTGTCGATATTGCTGCTGCAGTTGTTGTTGCTGCTGCTGCTGCTGTTGTTGGTAATGATATTGCTGCTGTTGTTGTTGTTGTTGTTGTTGCTGCTGCTGTTGTTGGTAGTGGTGTCGATATTGCTGCTGCAGTTGTTGTTGGTAATGATATTGCTGCTGCAGTTGATGTTGCTGCTGCTGCTGTTGTTGGTAATGATATTGCTGCTGCTGTTGTTGTTGTTGTTGCTGCTGCTGTTGTTGGTAGTGGTGTCGATATTGCTGCTGCAGTTGTTGTTGGTAATGATATTGCTGCTGCAGTTGATGTTGCTG
>OZ024750.1:29699618-29729618 GCA_964016885.1 Eledone cirrhosa | reverse complement strand
GGTAGTGTTACTGCCGGTGGTGGTGGTGGTGTTGTTACTGCCGGTGGTGGTGGTGTTGTTACTGCCGATGGTGGTGGTGGTGTTGTTACTGCCGGTGGTGGTGATGGTGTTGTTACTGCCGGTGGTGGTGGTGGTGTTGTTACTGCCGGTGGTGGTGGTGGTGTTGTTACTGCCGATGGTGGTGGTGGTGTTGTTACTGCCGGTGGTGGTGGTGGTGTTGTTACTGCTGGTGGTGGTGGTGGTGTTGTTACTGCCGATGGTGGTGGTGGTGTTGTTACTGCCGATGGTGGTGGTGGTGGTGTTACTGCCGGTGGTGGTGGTGGTGTTGTTACTGCCGGTGGTGGTGGTGTTGTTACTGCCGATGGTGGTGGTGGTGTTGTTACTGCCGGTGGTGGTGGTGGTGTTGTTACTGCCGGTGGTGGTGGTGGTGTTGTTACTGCCGGTGGTGGTGGTGGTGTTGTTACTGCCGGTGGTGGTGGTGGTGTTGTTACTGCCGGTGGTGGTGGTGGTGTTGTTACTGTTGATGGTGGTGGTGGTGGTGTTGTTACTGTTGATGGTGGTGGTGGTGGTGTTGTTACTGTTGATGGTGGTGGTGGTGGTGTTGTTACTGCCGGTGGTGGTGGTGGTGTTGTTACTGCCGGTGGTGGTGGTGTTGTTACTGCCGATGGTGGTGGTGGTGGTGTTACTGCCGGTGGTGGTGGTGTTGTTACTGCCGATGGTGGTGGTGGTGTTGTTACTGCCGGTGGTGGTGGTGTTGTTACTGCCGATGGTGGTGGTGGTGGTGTTACTGCCGGTGGTGGTGGTGGTGTTGTTACTGCCGATGGTGGTGGTGTTGTTACTGCCGATGGTGGTGGTGGTGTTGTTACTGCCGGTGGTGGTGGTGGTGTTGTTACTGTTGATGGTGGTGGTGGTGGTGTTGTTACTGCTGGTGGTGGTGGTGGTGGTGTTACTGCCGGTGGTGGTGGTGGTGTTGTTACTGCCGGTGGTGGTGGTGGTGTTGTTACTGTTGATGGTGGTGGTGGTGGTGTTGTTACTGCTGGTGGTGGTGGTGGTGGTGTTACTGCCGGTGGTGGTGGTGGTGTTGTTACTGCCGATGGTGGTGGTGGTGGTGTTACTGCCGGTGGTGGTGGTGGTGTTGTTACTGCCGGTGGTGGTGGTGGTGTTGTTACTGTTGATGGTGGTGGTGGTGGTGTTGTTACTGCCGATGGTGGTGGTGGTGGTGTTACTGCCGGTGGTGGTGGTGGTGTTGTTACTGTTGATGGTGGTGGTGGTGGTGTTGTTACTGCCGATGGTGGTGGTGGTGGTGTTACTGCCGGTGGTGGTGGTGGTGTTGTTACTGCCGGTGGTGGTGGTGGTGTTGTTACTGTTGATGGTGGTGGTGGTGGTGTTGTTACTGCTGGTGGTGGTGGTGGTGGTGGTGTTACTGCCGGTGGTGGTGGTGGTGTTGTTACTGCCGATGGTGGTGGTGGTGGTGTTACTGCCGGTGGTGGTGGTGGTGTTGTTACTGCCGGTGGTGGTGGTGGTGTTGTTACTGTTGATGGTGGTGGTGGTGGTGTTGTTACTGCCGATGGTGGTGGTGGTGGTGTTACTGCCGGTGGTGGTGGTGGTGTTGTTACTGTTGATGGTGGTGGTGGTGGTGTTGTTACTGCCGATGGTGGTGGTGGTGGTGTTACTGCCGGTGGTGGTGGTGGTGTTGTTACTGCCGGTGGTGGTGGTGGTGTTGTTACTGTTGATGGTGGTGGTGGTGGTGTTGTTACTGCTGGTGGTGGTGGTGGTGGTGTTACTGCCGGTGGTGGTGGTGGTATTGTTACTGCCGGTGGTGGTGGTGGTGGTGTTACTGCCGATGGTGGTGGTGTTGTTACTGCCGATGGTGGTGGTGGTGGTGTTGTTACTGTTGATGGTGGTGGTGTTGTTACTGCCGATGGTGGTGGTGGTGTTGTTACTGTTGATGGTGGTGGTGTTGTTACTGTTGATGGTGGTGGTGGTGGTGTTGTTACTGCCGATGGTGGTGGTGGTGTTGTTACTGCCGGTGGTGGTGGTGGTGTTGTTACTGCCGGTGGTGGTGGTGTTGTTACTGCCGGTGGTGGTGGTGGTGGTGTTACTGCCGGTGGTGGTGGTGTTGTTACTGCCGATGGTGGTGGTGGTGTTGTTACTGCCGGTGGTGGTGGTGGTGTTGTTACTGCCGGTGGTGGTGGTGTTGTTACTGCCGATGGTGGTGGTGGTGGTGTTACTGCCGGTGGTGGTGGTGGTGTTACTGCCGGTGGTGGTGGTGGTGGTGGTGTTACTGCCGGTGGTGGTGGTGTTGTTACTGCCGATGGTGGTGGTGGTGTTGTTACTGCCGGTGGTGGTGGTGGTATTGTTACTGCCGATGGTGGTGGTGGTGTTGTTACTGCCGGTGGTGGTGGTGTTGTTACTGCCGATGGTGGTGGTGGTGGTGTTACTGCCGGTGGTGGTGGTGGTGTTGTTACTGTTGATGGTGGTGGTGGTGGTGTTACTGCCGGTGGTGGTGGTGGTGTTGTTACTGCCGGTGGTGGTGGTGGTGGTGTTACTGCCGATGGTGGTGGTGTTGTTACTGCCGATGGTGGTGGTGGTGGTGTTGTTACTGTTGATGGTGGTGGTGGTGGTGTTGTTACTGTTGATGGTGGTGGTGGTGGTGTTGTTACTGTTGATGGTGGTGGTGGTGGTGTTGTTACTGCCGGTGGTGGTGGTGGTGTTGTTACTGTTGATGGTGGTGGTGGTGGTGTTGTTACTGCCGGTGGTGGTGGTGGTGTTGTTACTGCCGGTGGTGGTGGTGGTGTTGTTACTGCCGGTGGTGGTGGTGGTGTTGTTACTGCCGATGGTGGTGGTGGTGGTGTTACTGCCGGTGGTGGTGGTGTTGTTACTGCCGATGGTGGTGGTGGTGGTGTTACTGCCGGTGGTGGTGGTGGTGGTGTTGTTACTGTTGATGGTGGTGGTGGTGGTGGTGTTACTGTTGATGGTGGTGGTGGTGGTGTTGTTACTGTTGATGGTGGTGGTGGTGGTGTTGTTACTGCCGGTGGTGGTGGTGGTGTTGTTACTGTTGATGGTGGTGGTGGTGGTGTTGTTACTGCTGGTGGTGGTGGTGGTGGTGGTGGTGGTGTTGTTACTGCTGATGGTGGTGGTGGTGGTGTTACTGCCGGTGGTGGTGGTGGTGTTATTACTGCTGCCGGTGGTGGTGGTGGTGTTACTGTTGTTGTTATTACTGCTGCTCCTGGTGTTACTACTGCTGTTGCTGCTGGTATCGTCGTTACTGTTGTTATTACTGCTGCTGATGATGGTGTTATTATTGCTATTGCTGTTGATGTCATTATTGAGCTGCTGCTGCTGCTGCTGGTGGTGGTATCGTTGTTACTACTACTGTTGTTGTTATTGCTACTGCTGTTGGTGTCGTTATTGCAGCTGCTGGTATCGTTGTTACTGTTGTTGTTGTTGTTGTTGTTGTTATTACTGCTGGTGGTGGTATTATTGTGACAGTTGTTATTACTGCTGTTGCTGTTACTGTTGTTGTTGTTGTTACTGCTACTGGTGTTGTTGTTGCTACTGGTGCTGCTGGTGTTGTTACTGCTACTGGTGCTGCTGGTGGTGTTGTTGTTACTGGTGCTGCTGGTGTTGTTGTTGTTACTGCTACTGGTGTTGTTACTGCTACTGGTGCTGCTGGTGTTGTTACTGCCACTGGTGCTGCTGGTGTTGTTACTGCTACTGGTGCTGCTGGTGCTGCTGGTGTTGTTACTGCTACTGGTGCTGCTGGTGTTGTTGCTGCTATTTAAGTCTGTGTACAGTGTCACCAACTTGATCCATGAAACCATCGAACTAGACAGCATTCAGTATCAGTAGAGGGTCGAACGCCATGCTTTGTAGCAAAGAGTTACGTCCCTTTACGGTCTGGGTTCAAATCCCGCCGAGGTTAGCTTTGCATTTCATCCTTACGGGGGGTCGATAAAATAAAGTACCAGTAATACACTGAGATAATTGATGGCCTTGTGCCAAAAGTAGAAACAATTATTATGGATTGGCAGAATCGATAGAGCGTCAGACACCATGCTTTGCCGCATAGAGTTACACCCTTTACGTTCTGAGTTCAAATCTCGCCGAGGTTAGCTTTGCCTTTCATCCTTACGGGGGTCGATTTAATCGAATTTTCCCTTCCCCCAAATTGTTGGTCTTGTGCGTAAAGTAGAAACAGTTATTACCTTAAGATGGTTCATTTAGCCGTGTCGATAAAATGTTGTCTATTTGGTTCTGAGTATCCAACCACTGATGGGACAGCCCTCATCCCCCTTCTCTCTCTTCTCTCATCCACCCGAGTACCACTTTACCTTTCATCATTTTAAAACGATAGTACTCCAGCATGACCGCAGTCAAATGACTGAAGCCAATAAAAGAACAGTACTCCAGCATGACCGCAGTCAAATGACTGAAGTCAATAAAAGAACAGTACTCAAGCATGACCACAGTCAAATGACTGAAGCCAATAAAAGAACAGTACTCCAGCATGGCCACAGTCAAATGACTGAAGCCAATAAAAGAACAGTACTCCAGCATGGCCACAGTCAAATGATTGAAGCCAATAAAAGAACAGTACTCAAGCATGGCCACAGTCAAATGACTGAAGCCAATAAAAGAACAGTACTCAAGCATGGCCACAGTCAAATGACTGAAGCCAATAAAAGAACAGTACTCAAGCATGGCCACAGTCAAATGACTGAAGCCAATAAAAGAACAGTACTCCAGTATGGCCACAGACAAATGACTGAAACTAGTAAAAGAATAGTACCCCAGCATGGCCGCAGTCAAATGACTGAAGCTAGTAAAAGAACAATACCCCAGCATGGCCATAGTCAAATGACTGAAGCTAGTAAAAGAACAATACCCCAGCATGGCCACAGACAAATGACTGAAACTAGTAAAAGAATAGTACCGTAGCATGGCCGCAGCCAAATGACTGAAGCTAGTAAAAGAACAATACCCCAGCATGGCCACAGCCAAATGACTGAAGCCAGTAACTGTTCCCTGTAATGGCGTCTGTTCACCGACCACCACCACCGCCACCACCACCACCATTCCTACCCTTACACCTTACAACTTCATAGAAGTAAAAACGGCCATCGTTGTTGTTTAACCCTAGGTCAGCTCTGACTCAACAGACACACAACACCTATGATCAAAAGCATTCCTAACATGACAATCTCCTACTTCTTTCAGGAATTACATATCTAGGATTACATTATCTAAACGTCCTTTCTCTCTCTCTCTCTCTCTCTCTCTCTCTCTCTCTCTCTCTACGGTATGATGCAAATTGGAAGGCTGTGGAGATGGTGGTGGTGTTGGTGTTGGTGTTGGTGGTGGTGGTGGTGGTATTAGTGTTAATGTTGGCGTTGTTGTTGTTGTTGGTATTGGTGATTTAGGGGTGGGAGGCACTGTCAGGGGTAGGGAGGGAAATTGTAGGGTTGGATTGTGTTGTTGTGTTGGTGATTAGGAGAGAGGGCCATTGTCGAGTAGGGGTGGTGGAGATATTGTAGTCTGACGGTAGGATGTAGATTGGAGAGAGATGGAGAGGTTGGTGTTGGTGTTGGTGTTGGTGTTGGTGTTGGTGGCTGTGGTGTTGGTGGCTGTGGTGTTGGTGTTGGTGGCTGTGGTGTTGGTGTTGGTGGCTGTGGTGTTGGTGTTGGTGTTGGTGGCTGTGGTGTTGGTCGTTGTCCGGGAGGGAGGGGGGGTCAGATCGTAGTCTGTCTGAGTTAAAACAGAATTGTTTCTACTTTAGGCACAAGACCAGCAATTTAAATGGGAGTGGAAAGTCGATTAAATCAACCCCAGTGTATTACTGGTGCTTTATTTTATCAACCTTGTAAGAAGGATGAAAAGCAAAGCTAACCTCGGAGGAATTTGAACTCAGAACGTAAAGGCCCGTAACTCTATGCTGCGAAGCACGTTGTCCGAAGCTCTACCGATATGCGGCGAATTTTCAGAATCGTTAGAACGTCGGATAGAATGCTTTGTAGTATTCGTTCCGGCTCTCTGCACACTCTGCACTCAATTCCCGCTGAAGTCAAATTTGTCTTTCATCCTTTCGAGGTCGATGAAAAAAAGGTACCAGTCTCACACTGGGGTAGATTCTTCTTCTATATGTTTTTCACTTCCGTTTTCTCACTCCCTTTCCTTTTCTGGAAGCAATCGGCTGTGTTCAGACCTGGAGAGGAGATGGGCTGCGTTAGGCTTGAAAATTCCCAAGAAACGCCGTATGGTTACTACGGCGCCCCTACGATTCCACCGGAAGTTATAGGTTCATGCAAGCATGCATCCACGCATGCATACATACATACGTACGTACATACACACATACATACGTACGCACAATGTAGAGAGAGTTAAACAGTTATAATGTAGACACTATTCCAATTCCTTCTACTGAGTCACACTTTCCAAATCTAAACATTATTTTCAGAAATTCATTATATCGGAACTCCTCCCCCTATCTCTCTCTCTCTCTCTCTCTTTCTCTCTCTCTCCCTGCATTTCATTCACTTTCTCTTTCTCTGTCCACCTTCTCCTCTTTCTCTCTCTCTTTTTCCCCCCTCTCTCCACCTCTTCCCTCTCTTTCCCTCCCTACTTACGCCCTAATCTTTCCCAAAGGCATTACAGCCATAAATGAAATGGAATGGATATCGACACCAAGAGCTGACACTGGGTGGCGGTATCAACTCCCTGGGAGTTTTCACGCATGCGCTATATTGCACAACACGTATTCCCCCCTTTATGTCAAACACAAACCAGAAAGAAATCCAATAATTCATTCATAAACTAAGATCTCCTCCTCCATTCATATTAAGAATATCAATCAGGAATGTTATATTATTAAGCTATGGAAGACAATATCAACCAGAAATGTTACATTATTAAGCTATGGAAGACAATATCAACCAGAAATGTTACTCCTGTTAAACTGTTTTCTATGTAACGCAATATTAATATGATTGTCGTCGTCGTTTTGTTTTTACTAATTTCCATGATCTCTATTGCTGTTACCATAACTACCACTACCACTCCACTACCACTACTGTTACTACAACCAGCACTACATCACAACAACAACTACCAACACTACTACCATCACAGCGATCTCCCATGACCTCCATAAATACAACCACCACTGTTACTACAACCTCCACAACCATCACTGTTACTACAACCTCCACAACCATCACTGTTACTACAACCTCCACAACCATCACTGTTACTACAACCTCCACAACCATCACTGTTACTACAACCTCCACAACCACCACTGTTACTACAACCTCCACAACCACCACTGTTACTACAACCTCCACAACCATCACTGTTACTACAACCTCCACAACCATCACTGTTACTACAACCTCCACAACCATCACTGTTACTACAACCTCCACAACAATCACTGTTACTACAACCTCCACAACCACCACTGTTACTACAACCTCCACAACCATCACTGTTACTACAACCTCCACCACCACCACTGTTACTACAACCTCCACAACCATCACTGTTACTACAACCTCCACAACAATCACTGTTACTACAACCTCCACAACCACCACTGTTACTACAACCTCCACAACCATCACTGTTACTACAACCTCCACCACCACCACTGTTACTACAACCTCCACAACCATCACTGTTACTACAACCTCCACAACCATCACTGTTACTACAACCTCCACCACCACCACTGTTACTACAACCTCCACAACCACCACTGTTACTACAACCTCCACAACCATCACTGTTACTACAACCTCCACAACCATCACTGTTACTACAACCTCCACAACAATCACTGTTACTACAACCTCCACAACCACCACTGTTACTACAACCTCCACAACAATCACTGTTACTACAACCTCCACAACCACCACTGTTACTACAACCTCCACAACCATCACTGTTACTACAACCTCCACAACCACCACTGTTACTACAACCTCCACAACCACCACTGTTACTACAACCTCCACAACAATCACTGTTACTACAACCTCCACAACCATCACTGTTACTACAACCTCCACAACCATCACTGTTACTACAACCTCCACAACAATCACTGTTACTACAACCTCCACAACCACCACTGTTACTACAACCTCCACAACCACCACTGTTACTACAACCTCCACAACCACCACTGTTACTACAACCTCCACAACCACCACTGTTACTACAACCTCCACAACCACCACTGTTACTACAACCTCCACCACCACCACTGTTACTACAACCTCCACAACCATCACTGTTACTACAACCTCCACAACCACCACTGTTACTACAACCTCCACAACCACCACTGTTACTACAACCTCCACAACCACCACTGTTACTACAACCTCCACAACCACCACTGTTACTACAACCTCCACAACCACCACTGTTACTACAACCTCCACAACCACCACTGTTACTACAACCTCCACAACCATCACTGTTACTACAACCTCCACAACCACCACTGTTACTACAACCTCCACAACCACCACTGTTACTACAACCTCCACAACCACCACTGTTACTACAACCTCCACAACCACCACTGTTACTACAACCTCCACAACCACCACTGTTACTACAACCTCCACAACCACCACTGTTACTACAACCTCCACAACCACCACTGTTACTACAACCTCCACAACCACCACTGTTACTACAACCTCCACAACAATCACTGTTACTACAACCTCCACAACCACCACTGTTACTACAACCTCCACCACCACCACTGTTACTACAACCTCCACAACCATCACTGTTACTACAACCTCCACAACCATCACTGTTACTACAACCTCCACAACCATCACTGTTACTACAACCTCCACAACCATCACTGTTACTACAACCTCCACCACCACCACTGTTACTACAACCTCCACAACCACCACTGTTACTACAACCTCCACAACCACCACTGTTACTACAACCTCCACAACCACCACTGTTACTACAACCTCCACAACCATCACTGTTACTACAACCTCCACAACCATCACTGTTACTACAACCTCCACAACCATCACTGTTACTACAACCTCCACAACCATCACTGTTACTACAACCTCCACAACCACCACTGTTACTACAACCTCCACAACCATCACTGTTACTACAACCTCCACAACCACCACTGTTACTACAACCTCCACAACCACCACTGTTACTACAACCTCCACAACCACCACTGTTACTACAACCTCCACAACCATCACTGTTACTACAACCTCCACAACCATCACTGTTACTACAACCTCCACAACCATCACTGTTACTACAACCTCCACAACCATCACTGTTACTACAACCTCCACAACCACCACTGTTACTACAACCTCCACAACCATCACTGTTACTACAACCTCCACAACCACCACTGTTACTACAACCTCCACAACCACCACTGTTACTACAACCTCCACAACCATCACTGTTACTACAACCTCCACAACCATCACTGTTACTACAACCTCCACAACCACCACTGTTACTACAACCTCCACAACCATCACTGTTACTACAACCTCCACAACCACCACTGTTACTACAACCTCCACAACCACCACTGTTACTACAACCTCCACAACCATCACTGTTACTACAACCTCCACAACCATCACTGTTACTACAACCTCCACAACCATCACTGTTACTACAACCTCCACAACCATCACTGTTACTACAACCTCCACAACCACCACTGTTACTACAACCTCCACAACCATCACTGTTACTACAACCTCCACAACCATCACTGTTACTACAACCTCCACAACCATCACTGTTACTACAACCTCCACAACCATCACTGTTACTACAACCTCCACAACCATCACTGTTACTACAACCTCCACCACCACCACTGTTACTACAACCTCCACAACCACCACTGTTACTACAACCTCCACAACCACCACTGTTACTACAACCTCCACAACCACCACTGTTACTACAACCTCCACAACCATCACTGTTACTACAACCTCCACAACCATCACTGTTACTACAACCTCCACAACCATCACTGTTACTACAACCTCCACAACCATCACTGTTACTACAACCTCCACAACCACCACTGTTACTACAACCTCCACCACCACCACTGTTACTACAACCTCCACCACCACCACTGTTACTACAACCTCCACAACAATCACTGTTACTACAACCTCCACAACCATCACTGTTACTACAACCTCCACCACCACCACTGTTACTACAACCTCCACAACCATCACTGTTACTACAACCTCCACAACCACCACTGTTACTACAACCTCCACAACAATCACTGTTACTACAACCTCCACCACCACCACTTTTACTACAACCTCCACAACAATCACTGTTACTACAACCTCCACCACCACCACTGTTACTACAACCTCCACAACCATCACTGTTACTACAACCTCCACAACCACCACTGTTACTACAACCTCCACAACCATCACTGTTACTACAACCTCCACCACCACCACTGTTACTACAACCACCACAACCATCACTGTTACTACAACCTCCACCACCACCACTGTTACTACAACCTCCACAACAATCACTGTTACTACAACCTCCACAACAATCACTGTTACTACAACCTCCACAACCATCACTGTTACTACAACCTCCACAACCACCACTGTTACTACAACCTCCACAACCATCACTGTTACTACAACCTCCACAACCATCACTGTTACTACAACCTCCACAACCATCACTGTTACTACAACCTCCACAACCACCACTGTTACTACAACCTCCACAACCATCACTGTTACTACAACCTCCACAACCATCACTGTTACTACAACCTCCACAACCATCACTGTTACTACAACCTCCACAACCATCACTGTTACTACAACCTCCACAACCATCACTGTTACTACAACCTCCACAACCATCACTGTTACTACAACCTCCACAACCATCACTGTTACTACAACCTCCACAACCACCACTGTTACTACAACCTCCACAACAATCACTGTTACTACAACCTCCACAACCATCACTGTTACTACAACCTCCACAACCACCACTGTTACTACAACCTCCACAACCATCACTGTTACTACAACCTCCACAACCATCACTGTTACTACAACCTCCACAACCATCACTGTTACTACAACCTCCACAACCATCACTGTTACTACAATGTTACTACAACCTCCACAACCATCACTGTTACTACAACCTCCACAACCATCACTGTTACTACAACCTCCACCACCACCACTGTTACTACAACCTCCACAACCATCACTGTTACTACAACCTCCACAACCATCACTGTTACTACAACCTCCACCTCACTTACTACAACCCCAACCATCACTGTTACTACAACCTCCACAACCATCACTGTTACTACAACCTCCACAACCTCACTGTTACTACAACCTCCACAACCATCACTGTTACTACAACCTCCACAACATCACTGTTACTACAACCTCCACAACCATCACTGTTACTACAACCTCCACAACCATCACTGTTACTACAACCTCCACAACCATCACTGTTACTACAACCTCCACAACCATCACTGTTACTACAACCTCCACAACCATCACTGTTACTACAACCTCCACAACCATCACTGTTACTACAACCTCCACAACCACCACTGTTACTACAACCTCCACAACCATCACTGTTACTACAACCTCCACAACCATCACTGTTACTACAACCTCCACAACAATCACTGTTACTACAACCTCCACAACCATCACTGTTACTACAACCTCCACAACCATCACTGTTACTACAACCTCCACAACCATCACTGTTACTACAACCTCCACAACCACCACTGTTACTACAACCTCCACAACCATCACTGTTACTACAACCTCCACAACCATCACTGTTACTACAACCTCCACAACAACACTGTTACTACAACCTCCACAACCATCACTGTTACTACAACCTCCACAACCACCACTGTTACTACAACCTCCACAACCATCACTGTTACTACAACCTCCACAACCACTCACTGTTACTACAACCTCCACAACCATCACTGTTACTACAACCTCCACAACCATCACTGTTACTACAACCTCCACCACCACCACTGTTACTACAACCTCCACAACCATCACTGTTACTACAACCTCCACACCACCACTGTTACTACAACCTCCACAACCATCACTGTTACTACAACCTCCACAACCATCACTGTTACTACAACCTCCACAACCATCACTGTTACTACAACCTCCACAACCATCACTGTTACTACAACCTCCACACACCACCACTGTTACTACAACCTCCACAACCATCACTGTTACTACAACCTCCACAACCATCACTGTTACTACAACCTCCACAACCATCACTGTTACTACAACCTCCACAACCATCACTGTTACTACAACCTCCACAACCATCACTGTTACTACAACCTCCACAACAATCACTGTTACTACAACCTCCACACCACTCACTGTTACTACAACCTCCACAACCATCACTGTTACTACAACCTCCACAACCATCACTGTTACTACAACCTCCACAACCATCACTGTTACTACAACCTCCACAACCATCACTGTTACTACAACCTCCACAACAATCACTGTTACTACAACCTCCACAACAATCACTGTTACTACAACCTCCACAACTATCACTGTTACTACAACCTCCACAACCATCACTGTTACTACAACCTCCACAACCATCACTGTTACTACAACCTCCACAACAATCACTGTTACAACAACCTCCACCACCACCACTGTTACTACAACCTCCACAACCATCACTGTTACTACAACCTCCACAACAATCACTGTTACTACAACCTCCACAACCATCACTGTTACTACAACCTCCACCACCACCACTGTTACTACAACCTCCACAACAATCACTGTTACTACAACCTCCACAACCATCACTGTTACTACAACCTCCACAACCATCACTGTTACTACAACCTCCACAACCATCACTGTTACTACAACCTCCACCACCACCACTGTTACTACAACCTCCACAACAATCACTGTTACTACAACCTCCACAACCATCACTGTTACTACAACCCCCACAACAATCACTGTTACTACAACCTCCACAACCATCACTGTTACTACAACCTCCACAACCATCACTGTTACTACAACCTCCACCACCACCACTGTTACTACAACCTCCACCACCATCCACTGTTACTACAACCTCCACAACCATCACTGTTACTACAACCTCCACAACCATCACTGTTACTACAACCTCCACAACCATCACTGTTACTACAACCTCCACCACCACTCACTGTTACTACAACCTCCACAACCATCACTGTTACTACAACCTCCACAACCATCACTGTTACTACAACCTCCACAACCATCACTGTTACTACAACCTCCACAACAATCACTGTTACTACAACCTCCCACAACAATCACTGTTACTACAACCTCCACAACCATCACTGTTACTACAACCTCCACAACCATCACTGTTACTACAACCTCCACAACCATCACTGTTACTACAACCTCCACAACCATCACTGTTACTACAACCTCCACAACCATCACTGTTACTACAACCTCCACAACCATCACTGTTACTACAACCTCCACAACCATCACTGTTACTACAACCTCCACAACCATCACTGTTACTACAACCTCCACAACAATCACTGTTACTACAACCTCCACAACAATCACTGTTACTACAACCTCCACAACCATCACTGTTACTACAACCTCCACAACCATCACTGTTACTACAACCTCCACAACAATCACTGTTACTACAACCTCCGCAACCATCACTGTTACTACAACCTCCACCACCACCACTGTTACTACAACCTCCACCACCACCACTGTTACTACAACCTCCACAACCATCACTGTTACTACAACCTCCACAACCATCACTGTTACTACAACCTCCACAACCATCACTGTTACTACAACCTCCACAACAATCACTGTTACTACAACCTCCACCACCACCACTGTTACTACAACCTCCACAACCATCACTGTTACTACAACCTCCACCACCACCACTGTTACTACAACCTCCACAACCATCACTGTTACTACAACCTCCACATCCATCACTGTTACTACAACCTCCACAACAATCACTGTTACTACAACCTCCACAACCATCACTGTTACTACAACCTCCACAACAATCACTGTTACTACAACCTCCACAACCATCACTGTTACTACAACCTCCACAACCATCACTGTTACTACAACCTCCACAACCATCACTGTTACTACAACCTCCACAACAATCACTGTTACTACAACCTCCACAACAATCACTGTTACTACAACCTCCACAACCATCACTGTTACTACAACCTCCACAACCATCACTGTTACTACAACCTCCACAACAATCACTGTTACTACAACCTCCACAACCATCACTGTTACTACAACCTCCCACAACCATCACTGTTACTACAACCTCCACAACCATCACTGTTACTACAACCTCCACCACCACCACTGTTACTACAACCTCCACAACCATCACTGTTACTACAACCTCCACAACCATCAATGTTACTACAACCTCCACCACCACCACTGTTACTACAACCATCACTGTTACTACAACCTCCACAACCATCACTTTACTACAACCTCCACAACAATCACTGTTACTACAACCTCCACAACCACCACTGTTACTACAACCTCCACAACCATCACTGTTACTACAACCTCCACAACCATCAATATTACTACAACCTCCACAACCACCACTGTTACTACAACCTCCACAACCATCAATGTTACTACAACCTCCACAACCATCACTGTTACTACAACCTCCACAACCATCACTGTTACTACAACCTCCACAACCATCACTGTTACTACAACCTCCACAACCATCCACTGTTACTACAACCTCCACAACCATCAATGTTACTACAACCTCCACAACCATCACTGTTACTACAACCTCCACAACCATCACTGTTACTACAACCTCCACAACCATCACTGTTACTACAACCTCCACAACCATCACTGTTACTACAACCTCCACAACAATCACTGTTACTACAACCTCCACAACCATCACTGTTACTACAACCTCCACAACCATCAATGTTACTACAACCTCCACAACAATCACTGTTACTACAACCTCCACAACCATCAATGTTACTACAACCTCCACAACCACTCACTGTTACTACAACCTCCACAACCATCACTGTTACTACAACCTCCACAACCATCACTGTTACTACAACCTCCACAACCACCACTGTTACTACAACCTCCACAACCATCACTGTTACTACAACCTCCACAACCATCACTGTTACTACAACCTCCACAACCATCACTGTTACTACAACCTCCACAACCATCACTGTTACTACAACCTCCACAACCATCACTGTTACTACAACCTCCACAACCATCACTGTTACTACAACCTCCACAACAATCACTGTTACTACAACCTCCACAACAATCACTGTTACTACAACCTCCACAACCATCACTGTTACTACAACCTCCACAACCATCACTGTTACTACAACCTCCACAACCATCACTGTTACTACAACCTCCACAACCATCACTGTTACTACAACCTCCACAACCATCACTGTTACTACAACCTCCACAACCATCACTGTTACTACAACCTCCACAACCACCACTGTTACTACAACCTCCACAACCATCACTGTTACTACAACCTCCACAACCATCAATGTTACTACAACCTCCACCACCACCACTGTTACTACAACCATCACTGTTACTACAACCTCCACAACCATCACTGTTACTACAACCTCCACAACAATCACTGTTACTACAACCTCCACAACCACCACTGTTACTACAACCTCCACAACCATCACTGTTACTACAACCTCCACAACCATCAATATTACTACAACCTCCACAACCACCACTGTTACTACAACCTCCACAACCATCAATGTTACTACAACCTCCACAACCATCACTGTTACTACAACCTCCACAACCATCACTGTTACTACAACCTCCACAACCATCACTGTTACTACAACCTCCACAACCACCACTGTTACTACAACCTCCACAACCATCAATGTTACTACAACCTCCACAACCATCACTGTTACTACAACCTCCACAACCATCCACTGTTACTACAACCTCCACAACCATCACTGTTACTACAACCTCCACAACCATCACTGTTACTACAACCTCCACAACAATCACTGTTACTACAACCTCCACAACCATCAATGTTACTACAACCTCCACAACCATCAATGTTACTACAACCTCCACAACAATCACTGTTACTACAACCTCCACAACCATCAATGTTACTACAACCTCCACAACCACCACTGTTACTACAACCTCCACAACCATCACTGTTACTACAACCTCCACAACCATCACTGTTACTACAACCTCCACAACCACCACTGTTACTACAACCTCCACAACCATCACTGTTACTACAACCTCCACAACAATCACTGTTACTACAACCTCCACAACCATCACTGTTACTACAACCTCCACAACCATCACTGTTACTACAACCTCCACAACAATCACTGTTACTACAACCTCCACAACCATCACTGTTACTACAACCTCCACAACCATCACTGTTACTACAACCTCCACAACAATCACTGTTACTACAACCTCCACAACCATCAATGTTACTACAACCTCCACAACCACCACTGTTACTACAACCTACACAACCATCACTGTTACTACAACCTCCACAACCATCACTGTTACTACAACCTCCACAACCACCACTGTTACTACAACCTCCACAACAATCACTGTTACTACAACCTCCACAACCATCACTGTTACTACAACCTCCACAACAATCACTGTTACTACAACCTCCACCACCACCACTGTTACTACAACCTCCACAACCACCACTGTTACTACAACCTCCACAACCACCACTGTTACTACAACCTCCACAACCATCACTGTTACTACAACCTCCACCACCACCACTGTTACTACAACCTCCACAACCACCACTGTTACTACAACCTCCACAACCACCACTGTTACTACAACCTCCACAACCATCACTGTTACTACAACCTCCACCACCACCACTGTTACTACAACCTCCACAACCACCACTGTTACTACAACCTCCACAACCATCACTGTTACTACAACCTCCACCACCACCACTGTTACTACAACCTCCACCACCACCACTGTTACTACAACCTCCACAACCACCACTGTTACTACAACCTCCACAACCACCACTGTTACTACAACCTCCACAACCATCACTGTTACTACAACCTCCACCACCACCACTGTTACTACAACCTCCACAACCATCACTGTTACTACAACCTCCACAACAATCACTGTTACTACAACCTCCACCACCACCACTGTTACTACAACCTCCACAACCATCACTGTTACTACAACCTCCACCACCACCACTGTTACTACAACCTCCACAACCATCACTGTTACTACAACCTCCACAACCATCACTGTTACTACAACCTCCACAACCATCACTGTTACTACAACCTCCACAACCATCACTGTTACTACAACCTCCACAACCATCACTGTTACTACAGCCTCCATAACCATCACTGTTACTACAACCTCCACAACCACCACTGTTACTACAACCTCCACAACCACCACTGTTACTACAACCTCCACAACCACCACTGTTACTACAACCTCCACAACGACCACTGTTACTACAACCTCCACAACCATCACTGTTACTACAACCTCCACAACCATCACTGTTACTACAACCTCCACAACAATCACTGTTACTACAACCTCCACAACCATCACTGTTACTACAACCTCCACAACAATCACTGTTACTACAACCTCCACAACCATCACTGTTACTACAACCTCCACAACCATCACTGTTACTACAACCTCCACAACCACCACTGTTACTACAACCTCCACAACCACCACTGTTACTACAACCTCCACAACCACCACTGTTACTACAACCTCCACAACCATCACTGTTACTACAACCTCCACAACCATCACTGTTACTACAACCTCCACTGTTACTACAACCTCCACAACCACCACTGTTACTACAACCTCCACAACCACCACTGTTACTACAACCTCCACAACCACCACTGTTACTACAACCTCCACAACCATCACTGTTACTACAACCTCCACAACCATCACTGTTACTACAACCTCCACCACCACTGTTACTACAACCTCCACAACCACCACTGTTACTACAACCTCCACCACCACCACTGTTACTACAACCTCCACAACCATCACTGTTACTACAACCTCCACAACCATCACTGTTACTACAACCTCCACAACCATCACTGTTACTACAACCTCCACAACCATCACTGTTACTACAACCTCCACAACCATCACTGTTACTACAACCTCCACAACCATCACTGTTACTACAACCTCCACCACCACCACTGTTACTACAACCTCCACAACCATCACTGTTACTACAACCTCCACCACCACCACTGTTACTACAACCTCCACAACAATCACTGTTACTACAACCTCCACAACCATCACTGTTACTACAACCTCCACCACCACCACTGTTACTACAACCTCCACAACCATCACTGTTACTACAACCTCCACAACCATCACTGTTACTACAACCTCCACCACCACCACTGTTACTACAACCTCCACAACCACCACTGTTACTACAACCTCCACCACCACCACTGTTACTACAACCTCCACAACCATCACTGTTACTACAACCTGAACAACCACCACTGTTACTACAACCTCCACAACCATCACTGTTACTACAACCTCCACAACCATCACTGTTACTACAACCTCCACCACCACCACTGTTACTACAACCTCCACAACCATCACTGTTACTACAACCTGAACAACCACCACTGTTACTACAACCTCCACAACCATCACTGTTACTACAACCTCCACAACCACCACTGTTACTACAACCTCCACAACAATCACTGTTACTACAACCTCCACAACCACCACTGTTACTACAACCTCCACAACCATCAATGTTACTACAACCTCCACAACCATCACTGTTACTACAACCTCCACCACCACCACTGTTACTACAACCTCCACAACCATCACTGTTACTACAACCTCCACAACCATCACTGTTACTACAACCTCCACCACCACCACTGTTACTACAACCTCCACAACCATCACTGTTACTACAACCTCCACAACCATCACTGTTACTACAACCTCCACAACCATCACTGTTACTACAACCTCCACAACCATCACTGTTACTACAACCTCCACAACCATCAGTTACTACAACCTCCACAACCATCACTGTTACTACAACCTCCACAACCATCACTGTTACTACAACCTCCACCACCACCACTGTTACTACAACCTCCACAACCATCACTGTTACTACAACCTCCACAACCATCACTGTTACTACAACCTCCACCACCACCACTGTTACTACAACATCCACAACAATCACTGTTACTACAACCTCCACAACCATCAATGTTACTACAACCTCCACAACAATCACTGTTACTACAACCTCCACAACAATCAGTTACTACAACCTCCACAACCACCACTGTTACTACAACCTCCACAACCATCAGTTACTACAACCTCCACAACCATCAGTTACTACAACCTCCACAACCATCACTGTTACTACAACCTCCACAACCATCAGTTACTACAACCTCCACAACCATCACTGTTACTACAACCTCCACAACCATCACTGTTACTACAGCCTCCACAACCATCACTGTTACTACAACCTCCACCACCACCACTGTTACTACAACCTCCACAACCATCACTGTTACTACAACCTCCACCACCACCACTGTTACTACAACCTCCACAACAATCACTGTTACTACAACCTCCACAACCATCAATGTTACTACAACCTCCACAACAATGACTGTTACTACAACCTCCACAACAATCAGTTACTACAACCTCCACAACCATCAATGTTACTACAACCTCCACAACCATCACTGTTACTACAACCTCCACAACAATCACTGTTACTACAACCTCCACAACCATCAATGTTACTACAACCTCCACAACCATCACTGTTACTACAACCTCCACAACAATCAGTTACTACAACCTCCACAACCATCAATGTTACTACAACCTCCACAACCATCACTGTTACTACAACCTCCACAACAATCACTGTTACTACAACCTCCACAACCATCAATGTTACTACAACCTCCACAACCATCACTGTTACTACAACCTCCACAACAATCAGTTACTACAACCTCCACAACCATCAATGTTACTACAACCTCCACAACAATCACTGTTACTACAACCTCCACAACAATCAGTTACTACAACCTCCACAACCATCAATGTTACTACAACCTCCACAACCACCACTGTTACTACAACCTCCACAACCACCACTGTTACTACAACCTCCACAACCACCACTGTTACTACAACCTCCACAACCATCTCTGTTACTACAACCTCCACAACCATCACTGTTACTACAACCTCCACCACCACCACTGTTACTACAACCTCCACAACCACCACTGTTACTACAACCTCCACAACCATCACTGTTACTACAACCTCCACAACCATCACTGTTACTACAACCTCCACAACCACCACTGTTACTACAACCTCCACAACCACCACTGTTACTACAACCTCCACAACCATCACTGTTACTACAACCTCCACAACCATCACTGTTACTACAACCTCCACAACCACCACTGTTACTACAACCTCCACAACCACCACTGTTACTACAACCTCCACAACAATCACTGTTACTACAACCTCCACAACCACCACTGTTACTACAACCTCCACAACCATCACTGTTACTACAACCTCCACCACCACCACTGTTACTACAACCTCCACAACCATCACTGTTACTACAACCTCCACCACCACCACTGTTACTACAACCTCCACAACCATCACTGTTACTACAACCTCCACAACCATCACTGTTACTACAACCTCCACAACCACCACTGTTACTACAACCTCCACAACCATCAATGTTACTACAACCTCCACAACCATCACTGTTACTACAACCTCCACCACCATCACTGTTACTACAACCTCCACAACCATCACTGTTACTACAACCTCCACAACCATCACTGTTACTACAGCCTCCACAACCATCACTGTTACTACAACCTCCACCACCACCACTGTTACTACAACCTCCACAACCATCACTGCTACTACAACCTCCACAACCATCACTGTTACTACAACCTCCACAACCATCACTGTTACTACAACCTCCACAACCATCACTGTTACTACAACCTCCACAACCATCACTGTTACTACAACCTCCACAACCACCACTGTTACTACAACCTCCACAACCACCACTGTTACTACAACCATCATAACAATCACCCCCCACTACAACTACCACTGTCACCCCCACAACTGCCATCATCCCCACCATCACAACCATCAAATCACCATCACAACCACTCTCCCCCACTATCACACTCCAACCCTACCATCATCGCCAACACCACCATCCCCCACCACTACCACCACCCTCCCCACCATCACAACTACAATATAAAACCCCTTTAACAACATCTACAGTTCAGATTTCTAAACAACTCTCCAGAGATATTGTATCACTTAACTAAATTCTCCTGATTTTCATTCAGTTGACTTAGTGTTATTGTTGTTGCGGTTAATGTTGTGGCTGTTGCTACTGTTGTTGTTGTTGTAGTTGCTGTTGTTGTTTCGGTTGTAGTTGTTGTTGGTGCTGCTGTTATTGTTATATTTCAGAGCCCTAAAGTAAAAATATGCAACAAATATATTCTAGTTTCTCTAACATCAGGTGAATATACGATACTTTTGTTGGCTACAACGTGAGTGTGGATCAAATAAAGTAGTGTGGGGATCAAATAAAGTAAGTAGTGTGGAGATCAAATAAAGTAGCGGGGGGGGGGGGGGGGCTCAAATAAAGCAGTGTGTGGATCAAATGAAGTAGAGTGGAGATCAAATAAAGTAGTGTGTGGATCAAATAAAGTAGTGAGGAGATCAAATAAAGTAGTGTGTGGATCAAATAAAGTAGTGAGGAGATCAAATAAAGCAGTATGTGGATCAAATAAAGTAGTGTGGAGATCAAATAAAGCAGTGTGGGGATCAAATAAAGTAGTGGGGGGGGGGGGGGATAAAGTAGAGTGGGGATCAACGTGAAGGCTGAGGGATTGTTGGGACCAGCTAAACCATTGAAAGGAGTTCATCTAATCACAACGTGAGTGGATCAAAGTGAAGGCTGTGGGATTGTTGGGATCAGCTAAATATTTCGCTGCTGTTCCTAGCAAGTCGAACATCCATACAGAGAGAGGTTCATCCTTTGACTCCTAATTATTCTGACCAGCAGCGTAGGGTTTAGTTATGATGAGGTGCCAAGTAATGTAATGTTTGGAGTTTCCTTGATAAATGTGTATGGTCCCGTAACTCCTTAGAGGGTGGTAGGGGTGTCGAAGTGGCATACAGCGTTTCTTAGGCATTTTAAAGCCTGGCAGAGCCCATATCCTCTTCAGGTATGAATACGGCAGATTTCTTCCAGAGAAGAATAGAAAGAAGTGAGAAAGAGATATAGAGGAAGAATCTATCCCAGTACTTAACTAGTACTTTTTTTTATCGACCTAGAAAGGATGAAAGGCAAAGTTGACCTCGGCGAGATTTGAACTCAAAGAACAGAAAGCCAGAACAAATACCATAAAACAGTCTATCCGAAGTTCTAAAGACTCTGCCAATTCGCCGCCGTCTTTATCCTTGGCAAATAATTATTCCAGAAATCTCACAAAAATTGAAAACATATGTCTTAATTATTTTCAGGCCCCTGCGGATTGTAAGATCCTAAAGTGTGAGTAGCTTGATGTTTAGCTCATGTCTAGATCCGGCACTGTTAGAACACGATCCAACAGTGCTTGTAATCCCTTTACTAATTAGTGCCACCGCAGGTATTAGAATGCCCTGGGGGTATTACAATGCCCTGGGGTTCATACTACGACTGACATCGGAATAAGACGGAGATTCGGAGATTCTTTTTATGTTTGATTGCGTTATTATTTTTCTGTTCAAGATTCTACACCCTACTATCTGCGTTTAGCAAACTCATATGTATATATATATATATATATATATATATATATATACACGTGTGTGTGGGGGGGGGGGGTATGCATGTATATTTATCTTGTATATATATATATATATATATATATATATATATATATATATATACACACACATACACTAATGTTTTCCTCTAGAAACATTTTGCCCGATTTCTTTCTTTTCTTAATCTAGTCTATCTTCTTATTTCTTCTCTTTTTTTTCATTTTATTCTCCGATGAAAGACTAACGCCCGCAACGTTAAGCTTCTTTTCCTTCTAAATCAAATGTTCAACTAGTATATAACATCATAACATTTTTGTATTGTATTGTTCTTCAGTGTTGTTGTTTTCCTTGTTGTTGTTGTGTGTGTGTGTGTGTGTGTGTGCGTGCGTGTGCGTGTGTGTGTGTGTAATTATTTTATTGTTTTCAATTATTAGACTGCGGCTATGCTGTGGCACTGTCTTGAATTCAGTATTTATTTTTTAAAGTTTGGTACTTATTTTATCGATCTATTTTTGTCGAACCGCCAAGTTACAGGTCTTGAACAAACAGTATACGTAAACACACACACACACACATTATATATATATATATATATATATACCACATTTCCCGGCGCCGAAGACGCTTCGTCCTCGAGGATGCACCCTAATTTTAGCAACCAAAAATTTGAAAAAAAAAATAATAAACAACCTTCAACCTCCAGGATGCATGGTAGATTTATTAAACCTATTTTAGGGGAAAAGTAGCGTCTTCGACGCCGGGAAATACAGTATATATTATTTATCAGGCTGTATCTTGTCACTGACAAATATTGGGCGTCAACATTCGTCAGTAAATCAGAAGTTGTAAATTGAGGAGGGCGGGGGGTGATGGTGATAGTGGTGAGGATTATAATTTAGAATGGCGGCTATTTCTATGATGTATCTATCAACACTACCCACAAGATATAACAATCTTTTCATCTATTGAGTTATATCTATCAACACTTTCCCCAAGATATAGAAATGTTTTCATCTATTTTTTCTTTGCCAACACACACTTTCATTGTTTCCAAAATAGCTCCAACTTTCCAGCTATTCTTGATAAAATTATTTATTTTATTTTCTACATATTAAATTAATTTAAATAAGAACCTTTTAAAAAAATGGTGGTTTCATTCACGTTGCTCTTTCTGCCAGGAGTTGCAACCGGTAGATCAGGCATGTCAAACTGAGTGTCCCCCGAGGGCCACATGGGTCACACATGTGTTGTCTGAGGGCCACATGGGTCCCACATGTGTTGTCTGAGGGCCACATGAGTCACATGTGTTGTCTGAAGGTCACACAACTAATTGCGCACATTACAACTAATTTTTTTTATTTTATATTACGAAGATAAAACGTGCTCGCGCTCTAAAAACCTTTGTGCGGGCCGCAGGTGTCCTTTTAAAGGGCCGCATGTTTGACGTGCCTGCGCTAGATAGCATCAGCAATGGAAAGGCCAATGGAAACATTGTTTCCTATGTCTGATTTCCTCGGTCACTCAGTAAGCAAATGAGGCTGGATCTAGTTGATCTTAGAAAAAAAATCGATCGATCGTTTCATAGAACTATAGGCGATTTGGGGCCAGTTTGTGGCGATTTTGGGCGGTTATCAAGAGTTAAAATTATCTGACGAAAGTTAGTTTCATTCAAGCGAACACAATTTTATTGCTTTTGGGGGAAGGAAGAGTTACTTTTCGTTGAATATAATAACCTGTCAACCCTCATATCAAAATGTTCACACCTGCCCCCTTTCTTGTCCATCGCACCTTCTAAAATATTTCGGTCACGTCACATCATATTATGAAACATAATGAAAAATCTATAAAATTCTTCCCGAATCTACGTTTTCAGGGTTCGTATGTTATGTTGGGTATTCAAGTTCGCAACTTCTCTTGCTCTACTTTCTCCCTAAAACATAATGTAGTTTGTGTAGTCTTTCGAAACAACAGGTGAAGAAGGTGCGTGGCTTCGTGGTTAGGGTGTTCGGCTCACGATCCTAATGTCGTGATTTCGATTCCCAGACCCGGTGTCCTTGAGTAAGAAAACACTTTATTTCACGTTGCTCCAGTCTACTCAGCTGGCGAAAATGAGTTGTACCTGTAATTCAGAAGGCCAGCCTTGTCACAGACTGTGTCACGCTGAATCTCCCTGAGAACTACGTTAAGGGTGTACGCGTGTCTATGGAATGCTCATCCAATTACACGTTAATTTCACGAGGCAGGCTGTTCCGTTGATTGAATTGAACCAACTGGAGCGCTCCTCTTCGGAAACGACGGAGGACCTCCAGACTGCCACCAGCCTCCAGAATTATCCATTCACAAAATATGTATCATTTAACCCTAACATCCATTAATACTGACAATATGTAAATGTACAGACCGCATTACATCCTGTTTTAATTAATTATAATTAATATTCCAGTTATTATATACACCACCTTTTCTACACAGACATGTTGAGGTTAAGATGACCTTATCTAGAATAAATACAAGGAACACATTAATTTTCTACACATTCTTCCATGTTTGTTTATTTAATGGACCGCCTTTTAGCTTTTATGAATTCCTCACTTTTAACTTTCTCCTGAGTCTATTTTATTACATGCACATTCTCATCGACGCATCTTTCTTCTTCTTCGGTAGAGGGTCGGACACCATACTTTGCAGCATAGAGTTACGTCCCTTTGCGGTCTGAGTTCAAATCCTGTCGAGGTTAACTTATCCTTTCATCCTTACGGGGGTCGATAAAATAAAGTACCAGTACTGCACTGGGATAATTGCTGGCCTTGTGCCAAAAGTAGAAACAATTATTATCACATTGGCAGAATCGGTAGAGCATCGGACAACTTGCTTTGTGGCATATGTCTCTTTACGTTTTGAGTTCAAATCCCGCCAAGGTTAGCTTTGCCTTTCATCCTTACGGGGTCGATAAAATAAAGTACCAGTAGCACACTGGGGTCGATTTAATCGACTTTCCCCTCTCCCCAAATTACTGGCCTGGTGCCTATACTAAAAAAATCTTTATTATTATTATTATTGTTTATTTCTGAAAGGGTCATGGGAGCTGAGTCCTCAAACACTCCTTCCAACGGATCTTCTTAGAAGCAACCATCTCCAACTGGATCCCCAAGCTAGACCAGCCAAGCTCATGGATGTTATCCAACCATCTTGCTTGGAATCTACTCCTGGGTTGTATTTTCTCCGTAAAATCTGTCCAACGATTCTTTCCTGAGACATTCTAACCACATATCTGTAGTATCGGAGCTGTGATCTCTCAATTCGAAGTAGTGGCTCTACCTGGAGTGACTCTCCAGTGATTCTTTCCTGAGACATTCTAACCACATATCTGTAGTATCGGAGCTGTGATCTCTCAATTCGAAGTAGTGGCTCTACCTGGAGTGACTCTCCAGTGATTCTTTCCTGAGACATTCTAACCACATATCTGTAGTATCGGAGCTGTGATCTCTCAATTCGAAGTAGTGGCTCTACCTGGAGTGACTCTCCAGTGATTCTTTCCTGAGACATTCTAACCACATATCTGTAGTATCGGAGCTGTGATCTCTCAATTCGAAGAAGTGGCTCTACCTGGAGTGACTCTCCAGTGATTCTTTCCTGAGACATTCTAACCACATATCTGTAGTATCGGAGCTGTGATCTCTCAATTCGGAGAAGTAGTGGCTCTACTTGGAGTGACTCTCCAGTGATTCTTTCCTGAGACATTCTAACCACATATCTGTAGTATCGGAGCTGTGATCTCTCAATTCGGAGAAGTAGTGGCTCTACCTGGAGTGACTCTCTTATCTCTGAGCAACGCACTTTATTGAGTAACATTACTCCAGAGACCCTTCGAATGAACTCCATTTCGGCCGCTTGTATTCGCGATCATATTCTTTCAGTTATTACTCAAGATTTATGACCATAGGTAAAGGTTGGCAGGAACACAACATTGAAGATAGTAAGTTTGACTTTTACATTACCCTCCCATCTGATTACTGAATTTTGAAGCTTGCAATTCTTATATTTAATTCAGCCCCTTGCCTTCTATCACTCGAGATATTTGAACTTCTCCACCTGCTTCGGTGGAACTCCACTCACGGGTTCACATTCACGTTCTCATTTTCAAATAAATGCCTATACACGTTTACACACACAAAGGCAGACACACACACACACACACACAAAGGCACGCGCGTGTGCACACCTACATACTCACACACAAACACAATCACATACGCATACGTTCATACACACACGCAACCACAAAGAACACTATGTACACAACCACACAAAACAGCACAAACACATACACAGACACACACGCAACCACAAAGAACACTATGTACACAACCACACAAAACAGCACAAACACATACACAGACACACACGCAACCACAAAGAACACTATGTACACAACCACACAAAACAGCACAAACACATACACAGACACACACGCAACCACAAAGAACACTATGTACACAACCACACAAAACAGCACAAACACATACACAGACACACACGCAACCACAAAGAACACTATGTACACAACCACACAAAACAGCACAAACACATACACAGACACACACGCAACCACAAAGAACACTATGTACACAACCACACAAAACAGCACAAACACATACACAGACACACACGCAACCACAAAGAACACTATGTACACAACCACACAAAACAGCACAAACACATACACAGACACACACGCAACCACAAAGAACACTATGTACACAACCACACGAAACAGCACAAACACATACACAGACACACACACTCTCTCAACCACATACACAGACCCACACAGTTGTATATATACAAACAAACAAGAATGGCTGCCAATGAAGCGAACATCAATCTATTTCTTTGTTCCTATTGTACATGGAACGCCAGCTGGTGCGATAAGGTCCTGGCGAGGAGAAATGACCGAGTAGATATATATGTGTGTGTGTGTGTGTGTGCGTGTGTGCGCGTATGTGTGTGTGTGTGTGTGTGCGTATGCGTATGTGTGTGTCTGTCTGTGTGTGTATTTATATATATATATGTACATTTGTGTGTGTACGTAACTTTATGTATGTATGGCACATGTGTGTGTACATTTGTGTATGTGTATGTACATTTATGTGTGTGTGTGTGTGCACATTTATGTGTGTGTGTGTGTGTGTGTACATTTATGTGTGCGTGTGTACATTTATGTATGGATGTGTACATTTATGTATGTATGTATACATTTATGTATGTATGTGTACATTTATGTATGTATGTGTACATTTATGTGTGTGTGTGTACATTTATGTGTGTGTGTGTACATTTATGTGTGTGTGTGTACATTTATGTATGTATGTGTACATTTATGTGTGTGTGTGTGTGTGTACATTTATGTGTGTGTGTGAACATTTATGTATGTATGTGTACATTTATGTGTGTGTGTGAACATTTATGTATGTATGTGTACATTTATGTGTGTGTGTGTGTACATTTATGTGTGTGTGTGTACATTTATGTATGTATGTGTACATTTATGTGTGTGTGTGTGTACATTTATGTGTGTGTGAACATTTATGTATGTATGTGTACATTTATGTGTGTGTGTGTGTACATTTATGTGTGTGTGAACATTTATGTATGTATGTGTACATTTATGTGTGTGTGTGAACATTTATGTATGTATGTGTACATTTATGTGTGTGTGTGTGTACATTTATGTGTGTGTGTGTACATTTATGTATGTATGTGTACATTTATGTGTGTGTGTGTGTACATTTATGTGTGTGTGAACATTTATGTATGTATGTGTACATTTATGTGTGTGTACATTTTGGTGTGTGCACGTGTACAATTATATGTGTGTACATTTACGTATATGTATGTACATTTATGTATGTGTATGTACATTTACATGTGTGTACATTTACGTATGTGTGTGTGTACATTTAGGTGTAGTTGTGTGTACACTTATGTGTATGTGTGTATGTATAACTATGTGTGTGTATGTATAACTATGTGTATGTGTGTGTGTGTGTGTGTATGACGACAAAAGTTCGAAACAGTGATGGCGATGGGGACAAGAGAAAGAGAGTAACAGAGTGAGAGAAAGACTGTGTGTGTGTGTGTGTGTGTGTGTGTGTGTGTGTGTGTGTGTGTGTGTGTGTGTGTGTGAAGGCTGGTGGTGACAGCAGCGACAACAGTGACTGCTGTCAACGCTGTCATTAAATACGAGTGTCGTCGTCACAAAGCAAAGTGATTATCTTTCTCTCACGTAAGTTAAACACGTTCAACCCTGCACACCATCTGTGCCGAAGGGGAGAGAGAGAGTGTGTGTGTGTGTGTGAGGGACTAAAGCGTGTTTGTTCTTTCACAGCCCGTCCCCTTATGTATATTCTAGCCCATATTGGAATGGAAATGTCACATAACAATGTTATTACTTAAGTTGCTGCCTGATGAAGTCCTGTTGGTAGTTGCCTGTGGACTGCATTGCGTAATCATGAAAGCCACAGAAATACGTATTATTAATAAAATAAGTTACAAATTTCTACATATATAAATATATATATATACGCACCTATGGACACACGCACACGCTTCTCTCTACAGAAAATACACAGTCAACAACACAGACATACACACACACACACAT
>OZ024750.1:29692118-29697118 GCA_964016885.1 Eledone cirrhosa | reverse complement strand
TGAGTAAGGGTAAAAAGCCCCCTCAGTCGCGAATGACTATGGAATTTGGGGAATTTTGAAAAGTGAATGCCTTTATAGGTGACAGCAAGTACGTCGTTGATATAGATGAAGAAGTGTATGGGGGGGGGGGACATAACTTAACCCTGGGGCACACCATACGTGATAGTGTGTGAGGTCAGCAGGAGTTCCATCAGGAAGTGTTGTGAGGGTATGATCTCACAGGAAACTTCTGATCAAAGACAGAAGAGAAAGATCGAACCCATGTACCTTCAGATATATACCTGTGTTTATTGGGGCACTGAGATATGTTAGTAACTGCCTTAATACAAATCTTGAGAAGCTGGGCTTCACGGAAACAAAAAGAAAGAACACGACTAGTTAGGAAATTACAAGTACAATCTATTAATGGAACAGTAAAAATATGTAAAACATTCCAAAAATTCTGCATCTAATAACTGCATATACACATGTACAGATACAAAACATATGCACATGCACATATATAACTAAAAACATCCACATCCACACATACAATAACATCCATACCTGCACTCACATGCATGCAAGCAGACATACATATCTACTTAGTTGATGTTGTGTAAATTCCAATGAGAGAGTCTTGTAACTATGTTAGAAACCGACTCTCTCTCTCTCTCTCTATTGGCAAACATTTGTGAAATTATAAAACCAGAACATACATACATACATACATACATACATACATACATACATGGTGGCTGCCAACTCGTTTTCGAGTACCGGCCACTACTTTATATCCATGTAGGAGAACCCCTACTGATGCGCTGAATGAGTGTGACTTTTTAGTTCAGCCAGCTACTTGAAAACTCTGGTACAAACGCTACACTTGTGATAATTATTGACACATAGTGCTGGGCCCATGGTACCATGTAACGACAAGTGCAGAGAGATCTCCAGATATAAAGCAATGCCTGTGCCGTGAAGCTTTTATAGTGAGCAAAGGCACTGCACAAAGCCAGTCCCACTCTCTTAACCAAGATGATATTTACCAAAAAGAAGAACAAGTCAACATCATTGGATACCATCAGGGTTGCAGGTGTTATATCAAAGTTTTCCTTCTCCTAGAATTCTGCCTTACAATACATACACATACATACATACATACATACATACGAAATTATAAAACCAGAAGAACATACATACATACCTACATACATACATACATACATACCTACATACATACATAGAATGAACACACCTGGAATGAGGTTTTATCATAGGTTTTTTTCATTAATTGTGAACTGGTATATATATATATGTATGAATGTGTATGTATGCGTGTATGTATGCATGTATGTGTATGATGTATGCATGTATATATGTATGTGTGTGTATGTATATATGTGTGTGTAAGTATGTATGTATATATGTATGTATGTGCCTGCCTCTCTGTTTCGTTCCCGTCCAAATTTGCACTATGTATGTATATGTCTAAATAATTATATAGTTGATGTACCGGTGAATGTGTGAATGTGTGTGTGTGTGTGTGTGTGTGTGTGTGTGTGTGTGTGTGTGTGTGAATGTGTGTGTGTGTGTGTGTGTGTGTGTGTGTGTGTGTGTGTGTGTGTGTGTGTGTAACTGGTGTATCAATGCCGTATCAATCATACACCGACCAATTTCTAAAGCGAGGAACATTCTAGAATGTCTTGTCTCATCAAATTATATGGATATTTGATAGCCTCGTCCACATACATATCCTCTATCTCTGTCTTTGACACACTCACCCTATCTCTCTGACACACACACACGCACACACACACACACACACGTCCTCTCTCTCTTCTCTCAGACTCTTTCATTCCCTCTTTAACCCCATCTTTCACTCCTCCTCTCGCTCTTTGACACACACACACATCTCTTTCACATACAGCCACACACACACACACACAAACATCAACAATTAAACACAAATAAATACTGGCCCCTACAAAGCTGTTAAGTCCTGACCAGGTGTGAAATGTAGGCCTCCACTCAGTTTAAATGTGAAATGTAAAATCTATTTCAAATAGCTGAAAGTAATCAGTGCCAAATACATAGAATTTATGTATGGGTTAATACATGTCTGAGGATCGTAAGGCGGTGTGTTGTGTCTTTGAGAAAAACCCTTTATTTAAGTTGCTCTAGTCCACTCAGATGCCAAAAGGGAGCTCTTTCTCTTCTTTTTCGAAGGGTCGTCGAGACAGAGTCCTTAAACACAGCGTCCAGAGAGTCCTCTTTGTAGGAAGCAATCGTCTCCAATTGATCTGGCTTGATCCCCAATCGATACCAGCCGAGCTCATGGACGTTATCCAACCGTTATCTTCTTGCTCGGGGTCTTCCTCTGCGTCTCCTGCCGGATGGTTTGCCCTGTAAAATTTGTCTTTGTCCAGCAGAAAGGGATTGTACATGTAAAATCAAAAGACATGTCTAGTCATACACTCTGTCACACCGAATCTCCATGAAAATTCCGTTAAGGGTACACGTGTCTATGGAAGGCTCAATTACTTGCTAGTCAACTCCCTAAGCAGGCTGTTCTGCTGTTCGAACAACTAAAACACTCGTCGTTGGAACTGACGGACACTCACGCCATGGCAGTTTTCTAACGATTACGTTGAGTGACATAGTGTACAAATAACAGTACAACTTAGCATCGCTACCCTAGTGATGCGGGCCTGGACATGAGGGGGGAAGCATTCTCTGTTGTGGGGTTGAGCCCATGCGTAGGCCGCCTCGTGCTCCCAGCAGACAGAATGAAGGAAACATTGCTCAAGGGGATGGCGAGGGAGTCATGTTGGAATAGACATTCCAGCTGGCGGCCCTCACTCCTGCGTGGTAGCCAACTCCGTCCCGATAGCAGCGACTAGGGATGTGGTCCGGGGTCCAACAACTCCGGAAATCCAACAACTCCGGAAGTTCAATAACTCCGGAAGTCCTTACTGCTACAGGCTCAACCACAAACTTATCGGAGAAACATCTACATTTCTTTTTAAACGATATTGACCACACTAAGCGAGAACATGTGTGTGTGTGTGTGAGTTTGTGTGTGGGTGTATATGTGTAAGTGTGTGTGTGTGTGAGTATGTATGTGTATGTATGAATGTGTGTGTATGTATGAGTGTGTGTGTGAGTGTATGTACGCGGGTGAATGTGTGTGTATGAGTATGTGTATTTGAGTGTGTATGTGTAAATGTGTGCGTATGTATGAGTGTGTGTACGCGGGTGAGTGTGTGTGTATGAGCGTGTGTATGTGTAAGTGTGTGTGTATGTGTAAGTGTGTGTGTGTAAGTGTGTGTGTGTTTTACTAAAAACGTTGCTTTAGCCTTAGTGAGGTTTCTTATCCGTATCGTTTAAATATTTCAAGAACTGGTGAGTTTCATGAAGAAATGAAGGAAGAAAGAAAGAACGTGAAGAAAGAAAGAAGGGCACACTTAAAAGTGTGATCCTTCTGATTACGATGCCAGTGAGATGGAGGAAGTAATCGGTGCTAGCGACATTCTTATCTCTCTTCAGCCTCTGACAGCTGGACAACCGACCACATCCGGTTGCTTAAAAAAAAAAAAATAAATAAAAAAAACGATATTCTGCTTTTTACCCGCACAGCTATCCCCCCCCCCCCCACTTCACCCTCATCCCACACCGACCTCCACCTCATCCGTACCCCTAAATCGTTCAGCTGCTGGCGTGCTGTGTTTCCTCTCATTCATTTGTTTTGGCTGAGTGAGATTTCACCGAGGTACACGTGCCGCCGACACCAAACAGAGAGAGAAGAAAGATGCTTCGAGAAATTAATGCCAGTCGTTTCTAATTTCCTGTCGACACCACCACCAGCAACAACAGCAGCAGCAGCAGCAGCAGCCGGTGGTAGCAGCAGCAGTAATGACAGCAGCAGAAACAGTAACAACATCACCACCAGCAATAACATCGACAACAACAACCACAGTTGCAGTAACAACAACAGCACAAGCATCAGTGACAGTAATAACATCAGCAGCACTAATAATTGCTTCTATTTTTGGCACAAGGCCAGCAAATCACTCAGTACATTACTGGTACTTTATTTTATCGACCCCGTAAGGATGAAAGGCAAAGTTAACCTCGGCGGGATTTGAACTCAGACCGTAAAGGTACGTAACTCTTTGCGTCAAAGCATGGCCTCCGACCCTCTACTGATACTGCCATAATATCAGCAGCAGTGACAGTAACAACATCAGCAGCACTAACAATATCAGCAGCAGTGACAGTAAGACAGTAACAACACCAGCAGCACTAATAATATCAGCAGCAGTGACAACAAACTATTGCAAGTCAGAACAAGACGGATTTTCAGGCCTCAGGTGTGATGGAGTTGGTGTGGGAGAGCAGATGAGGAGTTCTTTGAAATTAAGCATTATTAGATAACCCCCCCCCCCCCCCCGTGGCCTGATGTACAAGCTGACCCCCCCAACCTTTTCTCTGAGTCGGTTTTTTCGTTGTTCTGGTCCTAGCGGCTCGCTTTTCGGTCGCTGGCTTCAATTTGCATAGCTGTCTCAACGTAATGTGATAACTCTAAGGTAAAATTCCTTACTGAGTGCTTTTGGCTGCACTTCCCGACAGCATTCGTTAGCTTGCCCACAACCAGAGCTTCGATTGTGCTGTACTACATTCTTATATATATATATATATATTTATATATATATAGATAGATGAGATTCTACAGGACTAGAACTGTTTCATTCTTTAGAAATCATCAGGAATTTCTAAAGAATGAAACAGTCCTAGTCCTGTAGAATCTCATCTATATTAAAACTTTTATACTCTGCTATGTATTGAGTACCTTACTTACTGTGGTTACCTCTGATTCAACCCGGAATAACGTATATATATATATATATATATATATATATATATATAAGATTCAGAACCTCGGCGGCTGAGCTCCGGCCGTTTCGACAGCTAGTTCGGATTTAGCTGTCGAAACGCAAGGAGCTCAGCCGTCCGGGTCC
>OZ024750.1:29664618-29689618 GCA_964016885.1 Eledone cirrhosa | reverse complement strand
ATATATCGGCCACGTCTAGTTATCAGAAGACACAAGAGTCAAAAGGGAAAGGTAGACACAGAAAAGTATTTCATTACCCTACAACCTTTAGTTTTGTTATTGTGCGGCCCTACCTCAAAATCTCTCCTCCTCTCCAGAGTCAAAAGGGAAAGGTGTTATTCCTAAAGAATTAGTGGTGTAAACAATGCTGTTTTAAGGACGACACAGCTTAGCTTAGCTTAACTTAGGCTACCTGAGACATTCCATCCGTGACGTCCACCACCAATGATTACTTATGGTTTCTGATTTAGGTACAAGGCTAGCAATTTTGGAAGAGGGGGGAAAGTCGATCAAATCGACCTCAGTGCGTGACTGGTACTCTATTTTATCGATCGACCCTGTAAGGATGAAAGGCAAAGCTTAACCTCGGCGGGATATGAACTCAGACCGTAAATGGCCGTAACTCTATGCTGCAAAGCATGGTGTCTGACGATCTACCGAATGATTAATAATATTTTCTGGTGTATGTCTGCCCTACGTCACCGGTTTCCTCTAGCCAAGATACAGGCCCTCACCTTAGAGGTGGTAGCTATCGTGTATAATCGATTAAACCATCTCCGTTATAGCATTTATTAGTTTATAATCAACACCAGATGAATAATTAACAAGATTCAACATGGGCGATAATTGAGTTCACACCTGCAAAGTGTCGAAATCTTCCGGCTCACTAGTTTAGACTAATCTGGCTTTAAAGATGATTTTTTACTTAGGGACCATAGAAACGGGAAATGATTAATTATGTGGGCGGCGTTCATGTTTTTCTTAAGTTCATTAGTGATATAAGTTTAATAGATTAACATCAATGAAGATTGAATCCAGCTCGTAGACTTAACTTTCCGAGAGCTTACTTCTTACACCAGGATGTTACCTTTATGGACATAAATATTTATATATAAATATTAGCACTAACACGTCAATTTTTTAAATATGTCGTTTACAAAGACCGGAAATATATATGTATTAAAAGTTAGAGTCTCTTCAATCCCAAACCTAGAAGCTCAACATGTCGCGTCTTATCTCAATTTCTTTGGCGTTAAGTGACAGAATACCAGACGGAGACCGGTCTGGGACAGGGTTAACCCTCAAGCTACTAGTACTAATTTTGTTCGATTGAGTAGACTGGAGTAACGTGAAATGAAGAGACTTGCTCAAGGATACAACGAACCACATCGTCCTGAAATCGAACCCACGACCACGAACCCATCGATCACAAGCACACAATATCCTATCTACTAGGTCACACACCTTCACAACATTTTGAATATTTATAATTCATATTTCTGTTTTTATTCTTCCTTCTTCAAATTTATTTAATAACAATAAATAAAAGTCCTAGGTATGTAAGCAATATTCTGTTATATTGAGCTTTGTAGAGGGTGAAATCTGGGTGAAATCTGTTTTAGGGTCGTTTGGTGGGGAAATTGACATGAGTGTAGAGCTCAGGTGGATCTCAGGTAGAACATCTCTAGTAGACATCTGGTAGAAGATCTCTGGTAGGCATCTGGTAGAAGATCTCTAGTAGATCTCTGGAAGACATCTGGTAGACGATCTCTAATAGACCTCTAGTAGCAGACATCTGGTAGACATATAGTAGAAGATCTCTGGTAGAAGAACTCTAGTAGATCTCTGGAAGACATCTGGTAGACGATCTCTAGTAGACCTCTAGTAACAGACATCTGGTAGACATAGTAGAAGATCTCTAGTAGATCTCCAGGAGTACTCTGGTAGACGAGATCACTAGTAGTAAATCTCGGGTAGATCTCTGGGAAACTTTTGGTAGATTTCTGGTAGACTTTTTTTTTTTTGATGGGGGGTCTATATGTCATGTCTACCTTTGGTAGATCTCTGGTTTGTGTGTGTGTCTGTAATGTCTACCGTTGGTAGATCTCTGGTATATATGTATGTATATATGTGTGTATGTATGTGTGTGTGTGTGTAATGCCTACCGTTGGTAGATCTCTGGTATATATATATATATGTGTGTATATATGTGTGTATGTATGTGTGTGTGTAATGTTTACACTAACTCCAGTACTATACAACTACTATAGTCCCATCACACCATCTCAGACTAAACACTAACTCCAGTACTATACAACTACTATAGTCCCATCACACCATCTCAGACTAAACACTAACTCCAGTACTATACAACTACTATAGTCCCATCACACCATCTCAGACTAAACACTAACTCCAGTACTATACAACTACTATAGTCCCATCACACCATCTCAGACTAAACACTAACTCCAGTACTATACAACTACTATAGTCCCATCACACCATCTCAGACTAAACACTAACTCCAGTACTATACAACTACTATAGTCCCATCACACCATCTCAGACTAAACACTAACTCCAGTACTATACAACTACTATAGTCCCATCACACCATCTCAGACTAAACACTAACTCCAGTACTATACAACTACTATAGTCCCATCACACCATCTCAGACTAAACACTAACTCCAGTACTATACAACTACTATAGTCCCATCACACCACCTCAGACTAAATTACGAGACAAATGTAGCCCAGAAATTTATAAACAGTAAAACGTACATTTTCTTTTATTTCTCTTAAAAGAAAAAAAAAATCGAAAGACAAAATAAAAGAATACAACAAGTAATACAACTACAACTACTACTATAACAACTACTACAACAACTACAACCACACCACAACAACTACTACAACAACTACTACAACAACTACAACCACACCACAACAACTACTACAACTACTACACCACAACAACAACTACAACTACTACAAATTAAAAAATAAAATTAATATATGAGAGGACAAAATAGTAAGAGATTCTAAACATAAAAAAATGGACACCAGTCGATCGCTGGGTTAAACCCCAAGATATTGCTGGTACTCATTTTCAGCTGAATATACTGGAGCAACATGAAATGAAGTGTTTTGCTTAGAAACACAACATACCGCCTAGACCAGGAATCGAACCCATGACATTATGACCAACACTGTTACCACTAGGCCACACTGTACTGTGATTAGGAAATTTCCCTTTGTCGTAAGTTTTATGATTGGGAATCGAACCCATGACATTATGACCGTAAGTCCAACACCCTAACCACTAAACCCCGCGCCCCACGACGTTATGATCGTTAAGCCCAACACCCTAACCACTAGGCCCCGCGCCCCACGACGTTATGATCGTTAAGCCCAACACCCTAACCAGTAGGCCCCGCGCCCTACGACGTTATGATCGTTAAGCCCAACACCCTAACCACTAGGCCCCGCGCCCTACGACGTTATGATCGTTAAGCCCAACACCCTAACCACTAGGCCCCGCGCCCTACGACGTTATGATCGTTAAGCCCAACACCCTAACCACTAAGCCCCGCGCCCCACGACGTTATGATCGTTAAGCCCAACACCCTAACCACTAAGCCCCGCGCCCCACGACGTTATGACCGTTAAGCCCAACACCCTAACCACTAGGCCCCGCGCCCCACGACGTTATGATCGTTAAGCCCAACACCCTAACTACTAGGCCTCACGCCCCACGACGTTATGATCGTTAAGCCCAACATCCTAAACCACTAGGCCCCACGCCCCACGACGTTATGATCGTTAAGCCCAACACCCTAACCACTAAGCCCCGCGCCCCACGACGTTATGACCGTTAAGCCCAACACCCTAACTACTAGGCCTCACGCCCCACGACGTTATGACCGTTAAGCCCAACACCCTAACCACTAGGCCCCACGACGTTATGATCGTTAAGCCCAACACCCTAACCACTAAGCCCCGCGCCCCACGACGTTATGATCGTTAAGCCCAACACCCTAACCACTAAGCCCCGCGCCCCACGACGTTATGACCGTTAAGCCCAACACCCTAACCACTAGGCCCCGCGCCCCACGACGTTATGATCGTTAAGCCCAACACCCTAACTACTAGGCCTCACGCCCCACGACGTTATGATCGTTAAGCCCAACATCCTAAACCACTAGGCCCCACGCCCCACGACGTTATGATCGTTAAGCCCAACACCCTAACCACTAAGCCCCGCGCCCCACGACGTTATGACCGTTAAGCCCAACACCCTAACTACTAGGCCTCACGCCCCACGACGTTATGACCGTTAAGCCCAACACCCTAACCACTAGGCCCCACGACGTTATGATCGTTAAGCCCAACACCCTAACCACTAGGCCCCACACCCCACGACGTTATGATCGTTAAGCCCAACATCCTAACCACTAGGCCCCACGCCCCACGACGTTATGATCGTTAAGCCCAACACCTAAACCACTCAGCCACACACCTCCCGCTATATATCTGCTAGCTAGAGGGACATTATTCTCACCATGTTTTTTTATCTTATCTGTTTATCTTGTGAAATGTGGAGAAGTTAGAGAACATTCCCTTAAGGATTTCTATGTTAGCTCTTATATTTCCTTCTTTTCCGCAGTCTGGGGCCACATTTTAGTCACCATTGATTCCTTTCATTGGTGACGAACTAACAACATATTATCAAGACATCTCTCGTATCCCCCATCCTACATATCTCTCTCTCTCTCCCACCTTCCTCCCCACCACACTCCACTTATCTATACCCTACCCTTCCCACCCCACATACCTCTATCTCACCACCCCACATCTCTCTCTCTCTCTCTGTTTATATATATATATTTACATATATGTGTGTGTGTGTGTGTGTGTGTGTGTGTGTGTGTGTGTGTGTGTGTATAAATACAAACACGCACGCACGTATATATATATATATATATATATATATATACACTCACACACACACACATATGTTCATACACACACTCCTATCTCTCTCTCTCTCTCGCTCCCCCACATTCACTTCTTTCTAGCAGGCTTCGTTAGATATTCAGATATGAGAAGAAAGAAAAAAGGGGGGAACTGAAATAATGAGAGGATATATATATATATATATATATATATATATATATATATATATATATATATATATATATAATATAAGATCAAAAGATGGTTAAAAGTGTTCCAAGTATTTTATTATGCGCATTTCAAAAACAAATATCATCATGAGGTGATATCTGCGTTTTCATCAGATAAAATAGGAATACATGATATGAAGGTTAAAAAACACTTGTGAATAGTGAAGTTTTAAATCAACATATGTTGATTTAAAACTTCACTTTTAACCATCTTTTGATCTTATATTATTTATACTCCAGTGGATGGTGGATTGGCAGTATCGGTAGAGGGTCGGACGCCATGCTTTCCAGCATAGTTACGTCCCTTTACGATCTGAGTTCAAATCCCGCCGAGGTTGACTTTGCCTTTCATCCTTACGGGGTCGATAAAATAAAGTACCAGTAATGCACTGGGTAATTGCTGGCCTTGTGCCTAAAGTAGAAACAATTATTTATACTCCAGTCCTACAAACTGTAGAGTGCTACTTATACGATATTTGCATTGCTTTATTGTGCTACAATAAAACTCACCTCCTACATATATATATATATATATATATATATATAAATTAGCGAGAATCGTATTTCGGCTATTGGAATTTAGCGAAAAACAACTTCCGAGGTGTGACAAGCGCTCAATAGATTCTAGATTCTAACGAACCAGAGCTACAACATATGTTAAAAGGCCAAAACACATAAGCTATAGGCTATAAGAATATATATATATATATATATAGATACATGGAAAGTTATATTTAAATTGTTGGGTTAACAACGAGTAAATATTTATAACTGATATAAAAGCACTCAACAAGTATTTGGAGTATATTTATGATATTGTATTTTGTCTGAAGAAGGCATAACATATTGTTAATATGATATCCCTGAAATATATATAACGAAATAAATATGGTTTTATAAATATAGTTTCATTTTATTTAATATCATATATATATAGATATATATTCTTATAGCCTAGTTTAATTGGTTTTTGTGTGGTTGATTATGCTAATTGGGAGAGGAAATGGTGTATATATATTATCAAATGATTCTATGGACATACTTTATAGTATATATATATATATATATATATGACCCTTCTCTCAATATTTTAGTTCTCCCCTCTTTTATCTTTCTGACTATCCTTCACTCTCACACAATTTCGTTTCGACTCTCTCTCCATATATATATATATATATATATATATATATATATATATATATATATATATATTAAAGTGTTAAACGATATTCAATGATTATGTCAAAGAATACGTTTTATAGTAGATTGGAAGCACTCTACGGAGAAATAATTTTCCGGAGTTATTAATATTAAAATATAAATATTAATAAAATAGATGTTCTTTTGATCAATTACATTTTATTATACATATTTCGGATGTACAACAGTACGTCCTCTTCAAATCTTAACCATTTAACATCTCAGGGTATGTCATGTATCATTATATTTTGTCTGATGAGGACGTACTGTTGTACATCCGAAATATGTATAATAAAATGTAATTGATCAAAAGAACATCTATTTTATTAATATTTATATATATATATGAGATTTTCAATATGTCTCATATAAACGTTTAATTGGGAATATACTCCGGTATTTCCTAAAGTTTATTGAGTGAGTTGGAAAATGGTCGGAGTATCGCTATTAGCTTTCCCCGTTTATGTATTTATGTTTGTGTATATATATATATATATATATATATATATATATATATATATTATTCAAAATATTAATAAATGGAGACATTCACATAATCAAAATATATGTTTTATTATATATATTTCGGAGGTACTGTGCTGTTTTTTCAATACGTCCTCATCAGATAAAATACATGAATTGATGTATGACATACCTCAACTGTATTGATGGTTCAATTCCAGTCTTGGCAGTCATTTTGAATAATATTAATAACTCCAGAAAACTTCCTTGTTGAGTGCTTTTAATCTTTTGTAAAACTATATTCATTGAGTAATCAATGAAACTTATTAACATTTGGTTATATATATATATATATATATATATATATATATATATATATATAGGAAAATGTATGACCCCGACGGCAGTGCTCAAGCCGTTTCGACGGCTATTTCAGTCCAGAAATAGCCGTCGAAACGGCTTGAGCTCTGCCGTCGGGGTCATACATTTTCCTATTACCCACTCTGGTGCGTTATGGTCCATCTGGTTCCTTACCACAACTTCTTCGTTATATATATATATATATATATATATATATATATATATATATATATATATAAGATCAAAAGATGGTTAAAGGAGTTCCATGTATTTTATTATGCGCATTTCAAAAACAAACATCATCATGCAATAATATTTGTGTTTTCATCAGATAAAACAGGAGAACATGATATGAAGGCTAAAAAACACTTGTGGATAGTGCAGTTTTAAATCAACTGCACTATCCACAAGTGTCTTTTAGCCTTCATATCATGTTCTCCTGTTTTATCTGATGAAAACACAAATATTATTGCATGATGATGTTTGTTTTTGAAATGCGCATAATAAAATACATGGAACTCCTTTAACCATCTTTTGATCTTATATATTATGTATACTCCAGTCCTACAAACTGTAGAGTGCTTCTTATCCGATATCTGCATTGCATTGCTTTATTGTACTACAATAAAACTCACCTCCTACATTATATATATATATATATATATATATATATATATATATATATATATATAGAGAGAGAGAGAGAGAGAGAGAGAGAGAGAGAGAGAGAGGGGGAGAGAGAGAGAGAGAGAGAGAGAGAGAGAGAGAGAGAGAGAGAGAGAGTCAGAGAGATGACAGTAGTGGTGGTGGTGGCGGTGGTGGTGTCAAAGAAAATCAGGGATAATTTATACGTTTATATCTGAGTTGTTACTACGGTAGAATAGATAAGTCCTCTTCACCTTGTCTATAAAACAAAGGATCACACCTATTCCTTTCAGGCACGACTAATTAGCCACAGTAGTAATAGAGAATCTAATTAGGTATCGTTGAAACCAGGCACTGACTCGGAGGGGGGTGGGCTTGTTGAGAGGGGCTCACAACATTCTTTACTGCTCTCGCCTCACCCACACATACATAAACGTAGATACATACACACATTTATGTGTGTCTGGAAACATCTGTAAACGTTGTGTAAACGCGCGATTTCTGGGTGTGCTTGTTTGTTTGTGTGTGTGTGTGTGTGTGTGTGTTTGTGCCTGTTTGCGGATGTGCGTGTGTGTGTGTGTGTGTGTGTGAGAGAGAGAGAGAGCGTGTGTCTAACTAGCACAGAACACACAGCATGGTACTGCACTGTGTACATATAGCAGACTGAGAGAGAGAGAGAGAGAGAGAGAGAGAGAGAGAGAGAGAGAGAGAGAGAGAGAGATTATCGTAACACACTGAATAGATAGCCTCTACAAAAATATCTTATCAATGCTATCAGACAAGATATGAGAGAGTTGAAAAATAATTAATATTCTGTGGTTATTTTAGATAAAACAAACACTGCAGCGATGTTTCAGATATCTCAGTGTTACACAGCGCTGTCAGTTGAGTCTAGCTTTGGGAACAGATAGAAAACACGGCAGTTAGATACTATGTGAACGTCCTACCTAGGATAACAACTGCAACTACTCAAAGAGTTATGATCTGCGGGACATTGCTGGAGAAGTAAGCAGGACGTTATACACAAGTTACTAGGATAACAGCTACAATTGCTCAAAGACTTGCGGGACATTGCTGGAGAAAAGGGCAGGAAGTTATACACAAGTTACTAGGATAACAGCTACAATTGCTCAAAGACTTGCGGGACATTGCTGGAGAAAAGGGCAGGAAGTTATACACAAGTTACTAGGATAACAACTACAATTGTTCAAAGACTTGCGGGACATTGCTGGAGAAATGGGCAGGAAGTTATACACAAGTTACTAGGATAACAGCTACAATTGTTCAAAGACTTGCGGGACATTGCTGGAGAAAAGGGCAGGAAGTTATACACAAGTTACTAGGATAACAGCTACAATTGTTCAAAGACTTGCGGGACATTGCTGGAGAAATGGGCAGGAAGTTATACACAAGTTACTAGGATAACAGCTACAATTGCTCAAAGACTTGCGGGACATTGCTGGAGAACTGGGTAGGAAGTTATACACAAGTTACTAGGATAACAGCTACAATTGCTCAAAGACTTGCGGGACATTGCTGGAGAACTGGGTAGGAAGTTATACACAAGTTACTAGGATAACAGCTACAATTGCTCAAAGACTTGCGGGACATTGCTGGAGAACTGGGTAGGAAGTTATACACAAGTTACTAGGATAACAGCTACAATTGCTCAAAGACTTGCGGGACATTGCTGGAGAACTGGGTAGGAAGTTATACACAAGTTACTAGGATAACAGCTACAATTGCTCAAAGACTTGCGGGACATTGCTGGAGAACTGGGTAGGAAGTTATACACAAGTTACTAGGATAACAGCTACAATTGCTCAAAGACTTGCGGGACATTGCTGGAGAACTGGGTAGGAAGTTATAGACATTGCTGGAGAACTGGGTAGGAAGTTATACACAAGTTACTAGGATAACAACTACAATTGCTCAAAGACTTGCGGGACATTGCTGGAGAACTGGGTAGGAAGTTATACACAAGTTACTAGGATAACAGCTACAATTGCTCAAAGACTTGCGGGACATTGCTGGAGAACTGGGTAGGAAGTTATACACAAGTTACTAGGATAACAGCTACAATTGCTCAAAGACTTGCGGGACATTGCTGGAGAACTGGGTAGGAAGTTATACACAAGTTACTAGGATAACAACTACAATTGCTCAAAGACTTGCGGGACATTGCTGGAGAACTGGGTAGGAAGTTATACACAAGTTACTAGGATAACAACTACAATTGCTCAAAGACTTGCGGGACATTGCTGGAGAACTGGGTAGGAAGTTATACACAAGTTACTAGGATAACAGCTACAATTGCTCAAAGACTTGCGGGACATTGCTGGAGAACTGGGTAGGAAGTTATACACAAGTTACTAGGATAACAGCTACAATTGCTCAAAGACTTGCGGGACATTGCTGGAGAAAAGGGCAGGAAGTTATACACAAGTTACTAGGATAACAACTACAATTGCTCAAAGACTTGCGGGACATTGCTGGAGAAATGGGCAGGAAGTTATACACAAGTTACTAGGATAACAGCTACAATTGCTCAAAGACTTGCGGGACATTGCTGGAGAAAAGGGCAGGAAGTTATACACAAGTTACTAGGATAACAACTACAATTGCTCAAAGACTTGCGGGACATTGCTGGAGAAAAGGGCAGGAAGTTATACACAAGTTACTAGGATAACAACTACAATTGCTCAAAGACTTGCGGGACATTGCTGGAGAAAAGGGCAGGAAGTTATACACAAGTTACTAGGATAACAACTACAATTGTTCAAAGACTTGCGGGACATTGCTGGAGAAATGGGCAGGAAGTTATACACAAGTTACTAGGATAACAACTACAATTGCTCAAAGACTTGCGGGACATTGCTGGAGAACTGGGTAGGAAGTTATACACAAGTTACTAGGATAACAACTACAATTGCTCAAAGACTTGCGGGACATTGCTGGAGAACTGGGTAGGAAGTTATACACAAGTTACTAGGATAACAACTACAATTGCTCAAAGACTTGCGGGACATTGCTGGAGAAATGGGCAGGAAGTTATACACAAGTTACTAGGATAACAAGTACTCAATACTTGGGGTAGTAGAGTGGGTAATATATATATATATATATATATATATATATATATATATATATATATAAACTTTTGATGATTTAATGTTAAAGAATAAAAAACTGATGATAAAATAAAAAAATATATATATTTTTTTAAATGACGCCCCCGAGCGTGTATGGCCCTAACCCCTAGCTTATTTAGCTTATAGGTAAGTCCAGGGTTGCTCAGAGCACACGAAGTCGGAACAAACACCACAGAGGATTCCTTCCAACGCCCTGTTCAAATAGAAACCAAATTGTGGTGATTGTGCAATGAACTTGGAATGGACATCCGTCGGTTTCGACGATGAGTGTTCCAGTTGTTCGACCAACAAAACATCAACTTCAGGAAATTATGTGCCTGAACATTCTACAGACACGTGTAGCATCAACGTAATTGTAGTCTCATACTTTTAATGGGTCAATATCTCCATGGAAACCGATTGTCACAATTTGGCGTTCCCTTTGTGAGGCGGGAAGAACTGACGCACACCTTCTTACACATACACGCACACACACTCATATACACACTCATACACACACACACACTCATATACATACCCTCTTCACGCGCACATACGACATACACGAGACACACATATGCGACATACATACACAACACGGCGCATACACACACTTGTCCGCCGCCCCCACACCCACTTGTCCCCCCCCCATACACACACGACACACACACTTGCCCCCCCCCCCCCCACACACACATCTATGTAGTCTTACTTATGTTGTCAAAATGACAGATTATGATTTAAACATTTTTTTAATGAATTTTTCCTGAGTTTCAAGATTTTAAGTTCTCTACTAATTCATAGAGTCGTGATGGTGTTGGTGGTGGTGGTGATGGTGGTGGTGGTGGTGTTGGTGGCGGTGGTGGAGATGGTGATGGTGGCGGAGGTGATGATGGTGGTGGTGATGTTGATGGTGATGATGGTGGTGGTGATGGTGATGGTGGTGGTGGTGGTGTTGGTGGCGGTGGTGGAGATGGTGATGGTGGCGGAGGTGATGATGGTGGTGGTGATGTTGATGGTGATGATGGTGGTGGTGATGGTGATGGTGGTGGTGATGGTGATGGTGATGATGGTGGTGGTGGTAGTGATGGTGGCGATGGTGATGGTGGTGATGGCGGCGGTGGTTATGGTGAAGATGGTGATGGCGGCGGTGGAGATGGCGATGGTGGCGGGTGTTATGGTGGTGGTGGTATGGTGGTCGTAGTGGTGGTGGTGGTGGTGGTGGTGGCGATGGTTATGGTAGTCGTGGTGGTGATGGTGGTCGTAGTGGTGATGGTGGTGGTGGTGGTTGCGAGTGACAGATTCATTACGAACGTTTAATGATATTCGTTCCACCTCTCTCTGTGCAAACACTTCAGATTTTTATCCTTCCGGAGCCAATACCATTGATTGTTACCGCTCCCCCGAATGTTTTGACCTTGTGCCTCTATCCCTCCTGGCATGTGCCCTTAACACATGATAGAGTTGTAAGGGGGTGGGGTTTGTTGTGACATACGGCATGTCATGGCTATTTAAACCTGGCGGAACCCATCCCTCTCCAGTTCTGAGCACAGCCGAAATCTTTCAAAGAAAAAAATGGAACAGATATTTAGAAATCTTTCTGATTAAAAGTCAATGTCACCCTAACTAAATAAAGATTTCTAATGTAGGCACAAGGCCAGCAATTTGTGGGATGGGAAAGTCGATTACACGGACCCCAGTACTTAACTGGTACTTTATTTTATCGACTCCCGAAAGGATGAGGGGCAACGTTGACCTCGACGGGATTTGAACTCAGAACGTAGAAAGTCGCTGCTAAATACTGCAAAACATTTTGCCCAGCGCTCTACCGATTCTGTCAACCCACCGCCCTTAACATGAATAAATACCTGCTCTGTGATTCTTAGCAGCTAATTATATTGTAAAACATTTTGTCCAACGCTCTACCGATTCTGTCAACCCACCGCCCTTAACATGAATAAATACCTGCTCTGTGATTCTTAGCAGCTAATTATATTGTAAAACATTTTGTCCAACGCTCTACCGATTCTGTCAACCCACCGCCCTTAACATGAATAAATACCTGCTCTGTAATTCTTAGCAGCTAATTATATTGTCCGTCTTTGTTGTTTTTTTCTAGGTGTTGCCATATACAATAAACGGTGCAGCTCTATTAACAAGGAACCACTGACTAGATACATAGAATGGTATGTCTATTTCATTAATATTTACTGTTTCATTGACTTCTGTAGAAGAAGGGTCGGGTCTGTAGTATTGTAGATGTCATAAGATGTCTGTAGTATAGTAGAAGACTTTCTTACATGTCTATAGTATCGTAGATGTCATAAGATGTCTGTAGTATAGTAGAAGACTTTCTTACATGTCTATAGTATCGCAGAGACGTCGTAAGATGTCTGTAGTATAATAGATGTCATAGAAAGTCTTATATAATACTACAGACATCTTAACATGGTTACAGTATAGTAGAAGACGTCATAAAATGTCTGCAGTATCGTAGAAGACATCCTAACATATCTGTAGTATCGTAGAAGAGACATCCTAACATATCTGTAGCATCTTAGAAGACGTCATAAGATGTCTGTAGTATCGTAGATGACGCCATAACATATCTGTAGTATTGAAGAAGACGTCATAAGATGTCTATAGTATAGTAGATGACGTCATAAGATATCTATAATAGCTTAGTAGATGTCATAAGATGCATGTTGTATCGTAGAAGACGTCATAAGATGTATGTAGTGTAGTAGATGTCATAAGATGTATGTAGTATTGTAGTAGACGCCATAAGATGCCTATAGTATAGTAGATGCCGTAAGATGTCTGTAGTATCGTAGAAGACGTCATAAGATGTCTGTAGTATTGTAGATGACGTCATAAAATGTAGTACTGTACAAGACGTCATAAAATATCTGTAGTATTATACAAGACGTCATAAGATGTCTATAATATAATAGATGTCATAAGATGTATGTACTATAGTAGAATGTCATAAGATGTCTGTAATATTGTAGCTGATGTCAAATGTCTGTAGTATCGTAGTAGATGTCATAAAATGTCTGTAGTATCGTAGAAGACTTTCACATAAGTATGTAATCCCATGGGAGACATTCAAAGATGACCGTTGTCTCATGGTAAAAACGCATGGCCTAATGGTTAGAATACTTGACGTACGATCGTAATGTCGTTAGATCGATTCCTGCGTGTTGTAGTTTCAAATGGGGGATTGAACCTACGACTTAACGATCTTGAGACAAACACACAAACCATTTGGCTGCTCACCTACACATTCAATGGGTTCTTTCTTCTTTTTAACGTGTGTTTTAAGGGGAGACCTGGTAATTATTTCTAGTAAACGAGTGATCTTGTAGAGACATCCTTACTTGCCAGACAAACTTCCTTTTGTCACTGGTCAACCATCATTGAACAATTATGTAACCAAAAGCGCTCCAGCCATGACAGTACTAACGGAATGTTGTTCTTCAAACATAATATACCCACGAGTACTTTATTCAATGTAGGGTATGTTTCGAGGGTGGATACTTCACGTTTGTTGATAGAGCTTATAAGTAAAAAAGGGGTTATCTGTTACACTAGCCAAGGACTCAGAGAGATAAAGTGACGCTCTTGAATATCTAAGTAACCCTATTTCAGCTCTCTTGAATTTTGAGAAAACTCATCCCCTCCCTGGGACCCTAAAGCAGTCTTGTACAGTCATGCAAAATTTCACTAAAATAACACAAATCTATATTAAAACAACAGAAACAAAACTGCTACAGATACACGGTTCTTTCTTCTGCTGATGATATATAGTTACCAATCGAAACACAGAACCACGCCAGGAGTAAACTGATATTTTAATGTCAATATTTCTATTTCCTGGTGTATTTTGTGTGCACATCATTATATGCATATTATAATTTATTACACACACACACGTATATATATATAAATATATATAGTATAAAAAAACGAAAAATCAGTGATGCATCTGGACTCAGTTTATTGCGTGTTACAATTGTTTCGCCGGCAGGTAGCTCGTGACATGATCACTGTATGAATCTGGCTGAGTCTACGGAAAATTTGCTCCGAACGAACTGCCCGTGTCCGAAGGAACCTGCAGCCGTAGAATCAGCCAGATCCATACAGTAATCATGTCTCGAGCTACCTGCCGGCGAAACAATTGTAACACGCAATAAACTGAGTCCAGATGCATCACTGATTTTTCGTTTTTTTATACTATCCACACTCTGCTCTGTATGAATATTGAGTGCTAATTTTGGCATACCGCCTATGGAAGCACCATAGCTACCATTATATACACGTATATATATATATATATATATATATATATATATATACATACGCACATGGTATCCACATAAATTTATCTACGTAAATTATTTTTTTTTATGCGGCTGTAATATTTAATATAGTTTATAGTAAAAACTTAAGGTGTTAGTTATGTGTATGCTCGTATGTTTATCTCTCTCTCTCTCTCTCGTGTGTGTGTGTGTATTCGCGCGTTTGTGTGCGTGTGTGGTTGTGCATGCAAGTGTGTTTTCTGAATTGTTTTCAAAATATTATATATATTTTCAGAACCTCTGTAATTCGACCGACATCGCACACGATGACCAATTTAATTTAATCGGGGATAGATTACAACAATTAAAGAGGTTGTTACCATTACTTCATTTTCACAGTCTGGTGAGTATTGTCTATGTTTGCCGTGTCTCAATATTTATATATATGAGGAGGTTGTAGTTTGCTTGAAACATTGTGGGAAGCGTAGAAAATGTTTTGCCAAAGTTTACAGCAATGAAAATAGGACTTAAAATGTTATAAATAACATTAACAAAGTCATTTGAATGTTACCTTGGATGTATTTAATTAGTCTTTAATATTTCGGGATAGGATTCCTTTATCAAAAGAAGAGTTAAGGAAACTACTTTGTGTTGTTCTTATGCAGGCATTAATGAATCATATGTAAATGTGTGATGTCACGTGGCTTAGTAAATAAGGTGATAGGCGCACGATCGTAAGGTGGTGAGTTCGATTCCAGGTGGCGAACTGTGTCCTTGAGCAAAACACTTTATTTCACTTTGTATGCATGGGCGACCACTGCTCTTGCACATCTCACCTTGTCCAGGCTTGCACCTTGAAGAAGAGGAACTTTCCAAGTGAAAACCATTGGTCAGTCATGTCCGAATGGGGCCTTTTTAGTATATGTTATGTACGTATAGTGGACACTACATGACCAAATGGTTAAGTAGTTAGCTTCGCAATCATAAGATCTTGGGTTCAAATCCACTATGTGGTATCATGGACAAGTGGTATTTACCACAGCCTCGAGTCGACCTAAACCTAAGTGAGTGGAATTTGGTAGACAGAAACTGTTTAGAAGTCCATTGTATTTTATATTTCAGGGTATTAAACACGAGGGTATTAAATACGAAGGTATTAAACACGAGGGTATTAAACACGTGGGTATAAACATGTGGATATTAAACACGAAGGTATTAAACACAAGGGTATAAAACACGAGAGTACTAAACACATATGTATAAAACACAAGGTATTAAACACGAGGGTTTGATTCGTTGCTAGTTAACATCAGTTTTATGTTGATCACTTTCCAATGATCAACTATTGATTTCATTACTCAATCATTATTCTTTCACCATTTTTATACTTGCTTTTTTCTGAATTTATCTTTTTATCTCCATCAACACCCTTAATCTTCACTATCTACACCCTTAATCTTCACTATCAACACCCTTAATCTCCACCAACACCCTTAATCTTCACTATCATCACCCTTAATCTTCACTATCTACACCCTTAATCTTCACTATCAACACCCTTAATCTTCACTATCAACACCCTTAATCTTCACTATCAACACCCTTAATCTTCAATATCTACACCCTTAATCTCCACCAACACCCTTAATCTTCACTATCAACACCCTTAATCTCCACCAACACCCTTAATCCTCACCATCTACACCTTTAATCTTCACTATCTACACCCTTAATTTTCACTATCTACACCCTTAATCTTCTCTGCCAACACCCTTAATCTTGTCGAGTCAATATAATTCTACTTATAATTCAACGAAACATATGTCAGAGTCCCACATCATAGGAACACTCAACCTCTCTCAACCTGCCAACTAACACTCTATCGTTCTCATTACCATCACTTAAAAAAAACAAGTCCTTGGCGGCAAATCTCCTTATCATCCCCCCCTCCCTCTCTCTCTCTCTCTACACACATATATATATATATATATATATTTATATATTTATATAACAGAGGTAGACAGATAGGATAAGGGTATACATATAAGATAGGGGTATAAATAGACATAGAATGACTGAAAGGTGACAGTGTATCTACAGGGTACACAGATGTGATAGGAGTACAGATAGACATATGCGGCCTATTATTATTCGCCCACTTATTTCTCAGACACGCCTTCCAGATGATCCCATCAGAAGCAACCTCCTACTAATGATCCAGATGGATCCCTCGATGAGACTAAGCGAGACCAACCAAGCTCATAGATGTTACACACCCATCATACTCGTGGTCTACCTGTGGTTTAGCCCGTAAAATCTGCCCAGCGATTCTTTCTTCAGATATTCTAATCACATGTCCGTAGTATAGACTCTATGATCTCTCAATTCGGAGATGTAGCGGCCCTACCTGGAAATGACTCTCCGATCTCCGAGCTACGCACTCGTAGGAACCCCAATTTCGGCGGGTAAATATATTTAATAAGGAAAAGAAAAAAAGAAGCCTATCGTTAGACTGGACCAAGAAAACCAGAGTTTCGTGGGTCGTGCCATGTTGAGAGTCTGCTGGGTTTGAAAGAGGCAGGATTTGAACTCATAATGTACGAGACATTCAAACTACTCCATCAATCCACCTGTGGGTGGTAACAGGGAAGATTAATTAAAGGTGAGCGATTTGAGGGAGATATAGCCAGGGCCTCCAAGAGGAATTTTACAAGGGGTACAAGACCCCTTTGAGGCCCGAAGCAGGCAAAGATGTTTCTCAAAATGGATGTTGAAATGGATGCTGTGGGGCCTTCTTAGCTCTTGAGCCCCGAAACCTAGTACCGGCTGGACACCCCTACCAAAGGCCCTGTATATAGCTCGCTCATATTTCTAGCAACTTGAGTGTCCAAATAGAAGCTGTCTTTGGTAGGTTCTATATCAATCAAGGTGCCCTCCCCCCCCTCTCCAAAATAAAAAAAAAGAAGTAAAAAATCCTGGGGTTACCATGACTACCAACAGTAAATAACAGCAAAAATGATTAAATTTCACTGTCAAAATTCAACAGATGGTATGGCTGGTTATCATAGCGTGCTATCAAATATTAACTGTATTATTTACATTATCGTCTGCAGTTTCAAATAAGAACTAGCAGTCTTTATACATATACACATGCATGTATAGACATTATACCTTCTGGCATATATATATATACACACATGCATGTGTAGACATACCTTGTGGCATATATATATATATATATATATTATATATATAAGAGAGAGAGAGGTATGTGTGGGTATGTGTGTGTATGTAAGTGTTTGTGAGTGTGTGTGTGTGTGTGAGTGCATAAGAGTGTGTGTGAATGTGTACAAACTACACAGAGAAACGTGTATACACTTATGGAACTATTCATGTAGAAATATATTCATATGAATAATCGTACTTATATTTTCGAACAGATTTCAGTTATCCCGCTGTGGCCATGTTGGGTTGAATATATATATATATAGTGTGTGTGTGTGTTTGTAAGTGTATATGTAAAATGAGTACATACACACACACACAGTGTATGTGTGTGTGTGTGTGTGTGTGTGTGTCCGAAAATGTTTATCAGCTTGAACATATGTATTTAGGCACATCCGTTCAACATCCATCTATACAAACAGAAATACATAATAATATAACTGATTGCACAGATGTATATATATATATATATATATATATATATATATATATATATATATATATATATATATATATATATAGCACACACAAGTATATATACGCACACACACACACACATATATATATATAGAAACACACACACACATATATCCACAGCGTTGTTTAATTTTTAGTAAGGTGTAAAAGGTGGAGGAGGCCTGTATCTTTATCTTTTGACTGGCCCCTATATTGGTGATGGTGATGTTGGTGGCGGTAGAGGTGATGGTATTGGTAGGGGCTAATAAATTAAAACAGAAGCCCCTTACTTAACAGGCAATATGGTATATATATATATATATATATATATATATATATATATATATATATACACACATGAGTTAATCCCTTACATAACGTTTCATGCACAAAATGAACTAATGTAAAATATATTTAGACAGTGTCCTGTGGTTAAAACACACCAGGTATAGACCTACGAACGAGGAGTTTCCACGTAGACGCTCAACTGGCAAGAAATATCAGCCAAATTTCCCTCAAATCATTCACTGACATATTTTTAAAAGGATAACGTAGACCTAGATACACTAGGAACTTCAACCGTTAAGGTTACCTTTTTTCCGGGTATGTCAATATTTATTTATAAAACAAATCTGTATTTTATCTGATGAAAGCGCACCATAATTTGCCTTGGTTGCCCTTGAAATATATATAATAAAATAATTATGGTTTTATAAATATAGTTTCCATTTATTAATATATTGTATATATATATATATATATATATATATATATATATATATATATATATATATATGAATGTATATATAGTGTATTTTGCAATACACTGTATGCTTAATTAAAAGCATTTTGAAGACCTTACGCTATTGTTTTAAAGTAGTGACTATGTCACTTACTTCTTTTTTCAACAAACAAAGGGAGATAAGCTGACAGATCTCTGTTTCATACTGTTGGTATTCCTCAGAGCTTAGTACTCCCCTTGTTTGTTGAAAATTATGAATGTTGGATTCTTATAGAATTCCAGTAATAATCAGGAATTAATTATACAGAGCGGTTGCCGGTCCAGCAAAAATTGAAAATTAGAATTGGTGCTCTGAAATAGCGATATATATATATATATATATATATATATATATATATATATATATATATATGAATGTATATATCGCTATTTCAGAGCACCAATTCTAATTTTCAATTTTTGAGTGCACACTTTCGTTAATCAGTAAGGAAGACGACTTCGTGAGGGTAAGATAATACGGCAAGAAATATCAGCTAAATCTCTCTCTCTCTCTCTGTCTTATATATATATATATATATATATATATATATATATATATATATATATATATCTTCGCCCACTTATTTCTGAGAGGGTCGTGGAGGCAGAGTCCTCAAACACTCCTTCCAGGGGGTCCTGTCAGAAGCAACCGTCTCCAGCTGATCCGGCTGGATCCCCAAGCGAGACCAGCCAAGTTCATGGATGTTATCCAACCATCTTGCTCAGGGTCTACCCCTGGGTCTCCTGCTGGTTGGTTTTTGCGCGTAAAATCTGTCCAGTGATTCTTTCCTGAGATATAGTAATCCCATTCCCATAGTATCAGAGCTGTGATCTCTCAATTAGGAGAAGTAGCAGCTCTACCTGGAGAGACAGAGGTTCCCTAATTACTTAGAGAGAGACAGAGGTTCCCTAATTACTTAGAGAGAGACAGAGGTTCCCTAATTACTTGGAGAGAGACAGAGATATCTTATTCAAGACTAAGATGAAATGAGGTTATGTGACATACACGCATTCTTCAATGGTATTAGTGACGTCGTTGGTGGGTGGGGGAGGGAGGTATAGATTACCTTTGACTGGGTCTAAGAACAGTTTCAGATGAGGAGTTTGTCACAGAGAGAGAGAGGGGGTGGGGGCAGCACATCAGTGGACCAGAACCCGGAGAGTATTGGGGAGCAACTTCGTGTCAATCTGTTGGGTAGACAGTTTTAAGAGGATACCTGTATATATAACAGTATCACCGTCACAGGTAAGACAGCACTACTCCATTCTAAGACTTACCTGTATATATAACGGTATCACCATCACAGGTGAGACAGCACTACTCCATTCTAAGACTTACCTGTATATATAACGGTATCACCATCACAGGTGAGACAGCACTACTCCATTCTAAGACTTACCTGTATATATAACAGTATCACCATCACAGGTGAGACAGCACTACTCCATTCTGAGACTTACCTGTATATATAACAGTATCACCATCACAGGTGAGACAGCACTACTCCATTCTAAGACTTACCTGTATATATAACGGTATCACCATCACAGGTGAGACAGCACTACTCCATTCTAAGACTTACCTGTATATATAACGGTATCACCATCACAGGTGAGACAGCACTACTCCATTCTAAGACTTACCTGTATATATAACGGTATCACCATCACAGGTGAGACAGCACTACTCCATTCTAAGACTTACCTGTATATATAACAGTATCACCATCACAGGTGAGACAGCACTACTCCATTCTGAGACTTACCTCAGCGTGGTGGAATGTTACTAATTAGTAGATTCATTCTCTACCATCGACATCCAACGGCGTCCATTGATAAAACTAAATCCTATTGGAACATATTTCTAATTCCAATTTCTGGTTTCTATTTCAGTTGGAGACAATGCGACCATCATCACCTCCAAACAATTTGGATAAAAACACTGTACAACCAGACGACAACAGTAAGTTATTTATATATTTATTTTTCTTATATTTCTTATATAGTGGAAGTGTATATATATATATATATATATATATATATATATATATATATATATATATATATATACAGATGTGAGAAAAACCACAGACCCTCCATCTCAACTCACCTTTTGAAAAGCAGAAGAACTGCGAAACCGGTAAAGGAACCAAATAAATATATATATTTTTAAAAAAATAAGACTCCAGTTGCATTTTCGATTTCATCTCTCTCTCTCTCTCTCTCTCTCTCTCTCTCTCTCTATATATATATATATATATATATATATATATATATATATATATATTATTACAACAATATGACCCTCCCCAAGTATAACAATATTTGTTTCGACACACGATTTCATATCAAAAACCTCGCAAAACAAATATATATATAATATATATACAATGATATTAAATAAATGGAAACTATATTTATAAAACCATATTTATTCTATTATATATATTTCAAGGGTACCAAAAAACTTTGGTACGCTTTCATCAGATAAAATACAAAGAGTGTTTTATAAATTTTGGCATAGCCGAGGAAAATCATACTTTATCAGTTGAATATTCCTTGGGTATATATAATATATATACAGGACTAGAACTGTTTCATTCGGAAAAAATCACCAGGAAAGGGCTTTCCTGGTGATTTCTTCCGAATGAAACAGTTCTAGTCCTGTAGAAGCCATTTATATATTAAATATTTATACTTTGCTATGTATTGAGTACCTTACTTACTCTGGTTACCCCCGATTGAACCCGAGATAAACATATATGTGTGTGTGTGTGTGTGTGTGTGTGTGTGTGTGTGTGTGTGTGTGTGTGTGTGTGTTTGTGTGTGTGGGAATGAGTCTCGGGTTCAATCTCGAGGGTAACCACAGTAAGTAAGGTACTCAATACATTAGTAGAGTGTATACAACAAAATTTAATATAAAAATGGCTTCTACAGGACTAGAACTGTTTCATTCGAAGGAAATCATCGCTTTCTTGAAGATTTCCTTCGAATAAAACAGTTCTAGTCCTGTAGAAACCACACACGCATATATCTTATGTTTCTATCGCGTGTGGTAGGGCGGTGTGGTGGTAGTGTAGTATGGTGTGGTAGTGTTGTAGTGTGTATATATATATATATCTTATATTTCTATCGTTTCTGACATAGTTGTGTGTGTGTGTGTGTCTGTGGGTCTCCGTCGGTTCCGACGACGAGTTTTCCAGTTGCTTGGTCAATTAAATAGCCCGCTTGTGAAGTTACGTGATATTGGCTGAGCATCCCACACATCCACAGACACTTGTACTCTTAACATAATTCTCAGGGAGATTCAGCGTGACCGTGTGTATGAGTGACATTTGAATTCCAGGTGCAGTCCAATTTTGCTAGCAGAGTGGAATTTTCTGGGCTGGGCTGGACTAGACTGGACTGGTGCAAGGTAAAACAAATCGTCGCCAGTACTCGATCTCGCGACAATCGTGAGCTGAATACCCTAACCACTAAACCACGCGCCTTCACAATAAACTGCAGTCGTCTTCTCTCTAAAGTTTGTCTCGAGCCCGGATGCTCACCAGGCCAGTGTTTATCACAGGTTAAGCGGCGAGAAGCGACCGAGAGTGCAAGACTACCCCCCCCCCTCCCCTGTTGCTGGTATTCATTTCTGGAGCAACGTGAAATGAAGTGTTTTGCTGAAGAACACAACACACAACTCTAGTCCAGGGATGGAACCCACAACATTATGATCATAAGTCCAACATACCTACCACTAAGTCACGTACCTCCTCAAAATGCAATAATGGAGACATGCCGGTTATATACATACAATACTATGCCGTTTGCGGCAAAAGACGAGTGTGTCAGCGGGGTTCTATTATGGCAGCCTGCACATGGTCAGAGAAGTAGAGGTCGTACTGTACATGGTCAGAGAAGTAGAGGTTATATTGTACATGGTCAGAGAAGTAGAGGTCGTACTGCACATGGTTAGAGAAGTAGAGGTCGTACTGTACATGGTCAGAGAAGTAGAGGTTATACTGTACATGGTCAGAGAAGTAGAGGTCGTACTGTACATGGTCAGAGAAGTAGAGGTCGTACTGTACATGGTCAGAGAAGTAGAGGTCGTACTGTACAAGGTCAGAGAAGTAGAGGTTATACTGTACATGGTCAGAGAAGTAGAGGTCGTACTGTACATGGTCAGAGAAGTAGAGGTCGTACTGTACATGGTCAGAGAAGTAGAGGTCGTACTGTACATGGTCAGAGAAGTAGAGGTCGTACTGTACATGGTCAGAGAAGTAGAGGTCGTACTGTACATAGTCAGAGAAGTAGAGGTCGTACTGTACAAGGTCAGAGAAGTAGAGGTTATACTGTACATGGTCAGAGAAGTAGAGGTCGTACTGTACATGGTCAGAGAAGTAGAGGTCGTACTGTACATGGTCAGAGAAGTAGAGGTTATACTGTACATGGTCAGAGAAGTAGAGGTCGTACTGTACATGGTCAGAGAAGTAGAGGTCGTACTGTACATGGTCAGAGAAGTAGAGGTTATACTGTACATGGTCAGAGAAGTAGAGGTCGTACTGTACATGGTCAGAGAAGTAGAGGTTATACTGTACATGGTCAGAGAAGTAGAGGTCGTACTGTACATGGTCAGAGAAGTAGAGGTCGTACTGTACATGGTCAGAGAAGTAGAGGTTATACTGTACATGGTCAGAGAAGTAGAGGTCGTACTGTACATGGTCAGAGAAGTAGAGGTTATACTGTACATGGTCAGAGAAGTAGAGGTCGTACTGTACATGGTCAGAGAAGTAGAGGTCGTACTGTACAAGGTCAGAGAAGTAGAGGTTATACTGTACATGGTCAGAGAAGTAGAGGTCGTACTGTACAAGGTCAGAGAAGTAGAGGTCGTACTGTACATGGTCAGAGAAGTAGAGGTCGTACTGTACATGGTCAGAGAAGTAGAGGTCGTACTGTACATGGTCAGAGAAGTAGAGGTCGTACTGTACATGGTCAGAGAAGTAGAGGTCGTACTGTACATGGTCAGAGAAGTAGAGGTTATACTGCAACAATGTATCTAGATATGGTATATGCTGACACGGGAGGAAAGTTAACGGATCTTGGAGTGATGTTAGATCGAAACAAGTGGAAAGAGTACTGTTCATCGAAGCGAGGAAACTCGACTCGTGAGTGAGTGAGACTAGGTTGAGTGAGTGAGTAAGTAAGTGACAGAGGCTAGGTTGAATGAGTGAGTGAGACTAGGTTGAGTGAGTGAGTGCGACTAGGTTGAGTGAGTGAGTGAGTGAGACTAGGTTGAATGAGTGAGTGAGTGAGTGTGAATGAGTGAGTGAGTGAGCGAGTGAGACAAGGTTGAATGAGTGAGTGAGTGAGTGAGACTAGGTTGAGTGAGTAAGTAAGTGACAGAGGCTAGGTTGAACGAGTGAGTGAGACTAGGTTGAGT
>OZ024750.1:29649618-29657118 GCA_964016885.1 Eledone cirrhosa | reverse complement strand
AAACATTATTATTATTATTATTATTATTATTATCTTTTCTTGCTAACGTATCAGATGTCACAACAATCGCAGAAAAAAAAATGTCTGTTCTTTCATTACGAGACGAGGTCACGTGAATGGTTGTCGTTTTTCTGTTTCGGGTCTTTTCTTTCTTTCTTTCCTTCATTTGTTTTCCCTTTCATTCTTCATTCCTTCTCATTCTTTCTTTCCTTTCTTTCTTTTCTTTCTTTATCGTGTGCATTCAAATATTTTAAAATAAAATAACCGTTAAGTAAAGGACTTATATTCTTCATCTCATTGCTATATATATATATATATATATATATATATTATATATATACACACACACATACACACACACATACACACACACACACACACACACACACACACACACACACACACACACACACACACATATGTTAGCGTGATGGTAATATTACCCGGCTTTCCCATAATTAACACAAACTATTTTATTTTATTTTTATTTGTAATTAATTCATTTAGTCATTTCACCCCCACCCCCGCGCCTTGTTTTCTAATTTACTTCATCTTAACTTCTTGCTTCATCAGAACTAACTACAGTTGTCACTAGCAATCGACTAGGACTTGGTCGCATGTATCATGTTTTCACTGAGTGTTTTAAGTGCCCATGCAGTCGCCAGTAGAGACAGGCACCACCCTCTCAATCTTGAACCTCTCCGCCTTGATCGAGCGGAACACTGGTACTTTCTTTATCGACCCCGAAAAGAAGAAATGCAAAGTGGACGCCGGTTGAGATTTGAATTGAGAATGCAAAGACTTGGAACAAATATCCAACTCTCTAACGAACCCTACACCAACTATAAACCCTACATCTTCTATTGACCCCACATGTCCAGCCAATAAATATCTGAGTGAACACAACAAATTTTACGAAACAACTGTCAAACAGATAGAAAGCAAATACAACGAGACAAGTCACAAAACCTTCAGTTAATAAAACACGTTATCCAGAGGTTAGGAAACTAGTTAAAATAACCGTGATTGGAAAGATAACAGATTGGTATCAGAGAATATACAACAAGCACCCTACTCGAATCCTAATAGTACGTAAAAACACACAAAGCATAGAATAATTGTTTACTTACCCGTAAATGCGTATGTGTAAAACAACAGTCTGTCTATTGAAATATGTTGAGAATACAACACACACACACACAGGGCCAGATTAACACCGTAACAAGAGTAACATCTGCCACGGGTCCCACATTTCCAGGGACCATGCGATAAGTGTTTTCTACTATAGTGTAATATTAACTTTAACCTTTGTCTTATTTTAAAATATATTTGCGTCCCTTGATGATATATGCTACAAACCCCGCACCAACCTAATCTGACACTGCAAACAACACACACACACACACACACACACACACACACACACACACACACACACACACACACACACACACACACACACGTGTATGTTTTCCCACGTTCGCTCATGCAAGTTTGTATGTGCTTATGACTATGTATGTGTGTGTGTGTATATATAACTGTAGTGACACACATAACTTAGATATATATATTTATGTATTCAACTGAACAATAATATAGATACATATATATTGATGTTGTTCAGTTGAATAGGAGGTTAATTACATGTACAAACATTGATTATGCTCCGATGACTCCAAACGAGAGTTTGGAAGAAATATATATATATATATATATATACACACACACATATATACATACATCGATATATATATATACATATATACACTTACATGTATACACATACATATATATATACACACATACAGTGTGTTCGCTTTTTACGCGAAGATGCGTTTGTGAACGCGACGCGTAAAGCAAATTCGCGTAATTTAAGCCTATATTTCTGATAAATAAAAAAATTAAATACTACACGCGTTATAACGCGTTATTCGCGCAAAGTGAATATTTAATAATATTTTTTTCAAGAGGCGTCAAAGCAAATTCGCGTAATTCAAGTTCCCTCAAAAGCGAACAGACTATATATATATATAAATATATATATGCACAGTATTCCCCCGGTATTCGCGGGGCTTACGTTCCAAGACCACCCGTGAAGATTGGACGTGGTCCATAAAAATGCCTATAAACGTCAAAATAACGTAAAATATAATTAAAAAAAGGAGCGTCTTATGCGAAGGGGGCGTCCAGTAGATCGGCAAATACAGTATATTGTTATTAATAATTTAGCGTTAAAAAATATATATATTGCCACGAAAAAAACTCATTAAAAAAATCGCGGAAGATATTCACGATTCCGCGAATATGTGGTGGTTTCCACAATTATTAGTTAGGTTCAGAGGAAAATCCCGCGAATAACCGGGACTGGGAATGCCGGCGGTACACGGTATATACTAACTTATACATGACATTGGAGAGATATCTGACAAGAGTTATATTTAAGAAAGAAGTGGGAGTTAAGAAGAACCCGTTTGTCATTTCTAAAAAAAACCAGATCAATACACCTATATTAGTGACCAGGTCATATTTAGAGGAAATTAGAGCAGCAGTGGGGTCCTCGGGTGAAGTCTATAAATGTCAGACTAGATTGACTGTTTATCAAAAAAGGTGGTTTTTAGTTTCTTCTTGTCATAAACACCATGAGAACATAGAAATCACGAAAGTTTCACCAAGGTGTAACAAGATATCTTAATTATCCCTAGAGGTGTTACGAAAACAGTGTAACCCTTCAACTTAATTATTAATCAGCTCTTCAAAGTAGCAACTTGAGAACAGTGGGAACAGTAAAGACCACAGAAGCCAATAGTCGGAGACGGAACCTCTAAGATATCGTTTGACATGCTAAAAATAGCAACCAAATTTCCTTCAAATCACTCCCTACGGTCTTTTTTTTTTTTAAATACATGTAGGATTCGTTGTAGCATAATGTAGTCTTTGATTTGATACACTGATTAAATTTAAAACGGGATAGACATAGCTGGAACACCTGGGATCAAATGTCTACCCAATCATAGCTGTTACACTAAGGCTAAACAGCAATGATTTCTAAATGTGATAATAATGAGTTCTAAATTGCAATATTAACTATCGAGAAAGATCGTGATTTCCTAAATAAAGAAAGGTAATGCCGACAACTTGTGGTAGATGAGGCGAGAAGTGTTTAAAAAATGGGGTTAAATTAGTGCAGATGTGTTGGGATTAAGTTTGTGGGTATGGATGGCTTTTTCTGATAGTTGAGAACATCTTTTATTACAAGACACCACTTTCTCTTAGTTTAGGACTGCAAGCATCACAAAATCTTTATCTCAAGAGACACTCTTTCTGTTTAGAACAGCAGGTATCATCAAATCTAAAATAGTATAGGTACCTCTATCTCTTGGCTTAGAACACCTGTTATCACCAAATCTACCATGGTATAGATACCTTTTTCTATTAGTATAGAACAGCAGATATCCAAAATCTACAAAGGTATGTATACCTCTTTCTGTTGGTTTAGAACACCTGCTATCACCAAATCTACCATGGTATGGATACCTCTTTTTGATAGTTTAAAACAGCTTTTATTCTGTCTGATTTCTCCTGTGAGTGCGCATGTGAAGCTCCAGAGTAACAAGACTCACTGTTAGCCATAAAGGATAAAGCTGCCATAACTCCTTGTGGAGTCGTAGAGGTACTGTCATACGGCATGTCTAGGGCACATTTAAACCTGGTGGAGCCCAACCCTCTCCAGGTCTGAACACAGCAGATTTTTACTATAGAGGAAGAATCAACCACAGTACTGAACTGGTGCTTTTTTATCGACCTCAAAAGGATGAAAGGCAAAGTTGACCCCGGCGGAATTTGAACTCAGAGCACGCAATGAGGTGGGATGAATACCGTAAAGCATTCTATCCGACGTCTTAACGATTCTGCCAATTCGCCGCCTTAGCCATATTAAATCAATATATATTATACTTTTCTCCAAAATGGCCGAATGCACACGTGTTTTTTCTATTAAAAAATAGTTTTTCCGTTCCTTCGTCTTTTTATTCTCTACCTTTCTATTTCATCTTTTATTTCTCATTCTATTTTCTGATGAAGAACTAGTGTCCGAAACGTTAAGACTCTTTTCCTACTATATCAAGCGTTAAACTAATATATTTCTTCATTGTACTGTGTGGTTTACTGTGTTATTTCTGTTTACATGTTATACACACACACACACACACACACACACACACACACACACACACACACACACACACACACACATATATATATATATATATATATATATACTTATGTATGTATGTATGTTTGTATGTGTATGTATATGTATATGTATGTATGTGTGTTTGTATGTATGTATGTGTATGTATGTGTGTTTGTATGTATATGTATGTATGTGTGTTTGTATGGAGAGATGACCCCTTAGCCTTTGTCAAGGCAGAATTCTAGGAGAAGGAAAACTCTGATATAACACCTGCAACCCTGATGGTATCCAATGATGTTGACTTGTTATTCTTTTTGGTAAATATCATCTTGGTTAAGAGAGTGGGACTGGCTTTGTGCAGTGCCTTTGCTCACTATAAAAGCTTCACGGCACAGGCATTGCTTTATATCTGGAGATCTCTCTGCACTTGTCCTCACATGGTACCATGGGCCCAGCACTATGTGTCAATAATTGTCACAAGTGTAGTGTTTGTACCAGAGTTTTCAAGTCGCTGGCTGGACTAAAAAGTCACACTCGTTCAGCGAATCGGTAGAGGTTCTCCTACATGGATATAATGTAGTGGCCGTACTCGAAAACGAGTTGGCAGCCACCATGTATATATGTATATGTATGTGTGTGCGTGTGTGTGTATGGCTTCCTTAATGACCGAACTTTGTAACTTCTCATTAGGGTCCCATCAAACCAATAGACCCCGCAGCCCCACCACCGCCATCGGCGCCTCCTCCACACCACCACCACCACCACCACCGGTACTTCCTCCCCACCACCACCACCGACACCACCACACCACTACCACCACGACCGGTACCTCCTACACACCACCACCACCACTCCACCTCCTCATCCCCCCCCCCCAGTACTCCCCCCCCCCCCCTCATCCTCATCACCACCACTAGTACCCCACCTCCTCATTCACACCACCACCACCAGTACCCCACCCCCTCATCCTCACCATCACCACCAGTACCTCACCTCCTCATCCACACCACCACCACCTCATCCCCACCACCACCACCAGTACCCCACCCCCTCATCCACACCACCACCACCAGTACCCCCCCCCCACCCCACCACCACCACCAGTACCCCCACTCCCCTCATCCACACCACCACCACCACCAGTACCCAACCCCAACCCCCTCATCCACACCCCCACCACCAGTACCCCCACCCCCCTCATCCTCACAATCAGATATGGTGTGCTATAAAATTTCAATCGAGAAGTTCAAAAATGTACGGGTGGGTGGAAGGTGGGGTATTTAACCGTTGACTTCGTTGGTGTGTGTACTGTAATTAGAGCGAGAAGTGGAAATATAAATATCTATACATATAAATGTGTGTGTGTGTGTGTGTGTGTGTGTGTGTGTGTGTGTGTGTGTGTGTGTGTGTGTGTGTGTGCATGTGCGTGTGTGTACACAGAAAGTACCAGCTCCATTGTAAGTGTGTCATGCATGAAAATATGATTAACGATACATATCACGTTTACATGTAACCAAGCATAGACACACACGCACACACACACACATATATATATATATATATATATACACACATATATATACATACACACACATATATATACACACACACTATATATATACACACACACACACACACTATATATATATATATACACACACACACACACTATATATATATACACACACACACACTATATATATATATATATATATACATACACATATATATACACACAGACACACACTATATATATATATATATATATATATATATATATATACACAGACTTATAGACATACATACGTACGTGCACACACACATACAAACAATTAGAGGCAGGTAGGTATGTGTGGTTAAGGAGTTCTATTTGTCACCTTGTTCTGATTTCAAACCCCCAAATGTGTACCTGAGTATTTAACACCCTAGGTTAGCTCTACAATGTGTTCCTGGGTATTTAGCACCCTAGGTTAGCTCTACAATATGTACCTGGGTATTTAACACCCTAGGTTAGCTCTACAATGTGTACTTGGGTATTTAACACCCTAGGTTAGCTCTACAATGTGTTCCTGGGTATTTAACACTCTAGGTTAGCTCTACAATGTGTTCCTGGGTATTTAGCACCCTAGGTTAGCTCTACAATATGTACCTGGGTATTTAACACCCTAGGTTAGCTCTACAATGTGTTCCTGGGTATTTAACACCCTAGGTTAACTCTACAATATGTACCTGGGTATTTAACACTCTAGGTTAGCTCTACAATGTTTTCCTGGGTATTTAGCACCCTAGGTTAACTCTACAATATGTACCTGGGTATTTAACACCCTAGGTTAGCTCTACAATGTGTTCCTGGGTATTTAGCACCCTAGGTTAACTCTACAATATGTACCTGGGTATTTAACACTCTAGGTTAGCTCTACAATGTTTTCCTGGGTATTTCATCCCCTAATCTATCTCTACAATGTTCACCCTCTTCTCCTAGTTTTGCGCCCAATTCTCCCAAATAAAATAATTTTATCTCACAGTTTGGTCAACTGACCAACCTAATTTTCCATACTTCTTGATCTGACCACACTAAGTAAATTCATAAACCTGAATTTCTTACTACACACTCCACATTCACCCACGCCAAATCCAATTACAGGTCAAAACATCATACGAATCTCTCTCCTCGCAGCGAAAATGTTTATTGATTGCAGTAAATGATTACATATTTTATTTAATTATACAAATTTGTATAAAATTGTAATATTTTAAGATTCAGTAATACAACACTCTTTATTTGTTGTTGTTGTTATTGCTGTTGTTTAGCTTCAGGACAATCCTGATTGAGAAGACCTCATTTTCAAAGACGTTACAACCATGCCCATCCATTAATATATATCAGGGGCTATAGTTTCCAATGTGCCCACCTTTATTTTCAAAGGCGTTACAGCCGTGCCCATTCATTTATAAATCAGGGGCTATATTTTTCAATGTGCCCACCCATTTATATATCAGGGGCTATATTTTCCACTGTGCTCAGCCCTCTCCCTTTTTTATTTTTCAAGGCGGTAGGGTATGATGAGTTAAGCGGGGTTTAACTGCTATCTCCAGGAGATCGAGTGACCTGGTCAAACCATGGACCTTTATATGATTTTCCAAAATGAATGGCAAAGACGGGGTAAGCTCGCCCGGAGACCTCTAACTGAACATTTCCTCTGGTCCTTATGCATTACTTATGGTATCAAAAAACATTAGAAGCTACCCTTTCCAAGAAGAAAAAGAAAAAGAAAAAGAAAATAGAAACATTTTTTAAGAAGAAGAAG
>OZ024750.1:29642118-29644618 GCA_964016885.1 Eledone cirrhosa | reverse complement strand
AACTACTACCACCACTACAACACCACCACTACAACTACTACCACCACCACTACCACCACCGCTACTACAACACCACCACTACAACTACTACCACCACCACTACCACCACAGCCACTACCACTACAACTACTACAACTACTACCACCACCACAACCACCACTACAACTACTACCACCACCACTACCACCACAGCCACCACCACTACCACCACCACCGCTACTACAACACCACCACTACAACTACTACCACCACCACAGCCACCACCACCATTACTACAACACCACCACTACAACTACTACCACCACCACTACCACCACCACTACAACTACTACCACCACCACTACCACCACCACCACCACTACCACCACAGCCACCACCACCACTACTACAACACCACCACTACAACTACTACCACCACCACTACAACTACTACCACCACCACTACCACCACAGCCACCACCACTACTACAACACCACCACTACCACCACCACCACTACTACAACACCACCACAGTACCACCACCACTACAACTACTACCACCACCACTACCACCACAGCCACCACCACTACTACAACACCACCACTACCACTACTACAACACCACCACAGTACCACCACCACTACTACCACCACCACTACAACTACTACCACCACCACTACCACCACAGCCACCACCACTACTACAACACCACCACTACCACCACCACCACTACTACAACACCACCACAGTACCACCACCACTACAACTACTACCACCACCACTACCACCACAGCCACCACCACTACTACAACACCACCACTACCACCACCACCACTACTACAACACCACCACAGTACCACCACCACTACTACCACCACCACTACAACTACTACCACCACCACTACCACCACAGCCACCACCACTACTACAACACCACCACTACCACCACCACCACTACTACAACACCACCACAGTACCACCACCACTACTACCACCACCACTACAACTACTACCACCACCACTACCACCACAGCCACCACCACTACTACAACACCACCACTACCACCACCACCACCACTACTACCACCACCACTACAACTACTACCACCATCTACCAACAGTTGTGTTATCAACAATATCAGACAGTATTAGTTCCATCAGAGTGGAGACGAAGCTTTGGTTTATCTTTTAACAAAAACTCCCTAACTCCGAGCTGACACATAACACACACATATCACACTCACACACACTCACACACATCACACACACATACACACACACATATCACACTCACACACATCACACACACATACACACACACACACACACACATCACACTCACACACACACATCACACCCACATACACACTCACACACACACGCATCACACCCACACCCACATACACACACATATCACACTCACACACACACACATCACACCCACATACACACACACACACACACACACATATCACACTCACACACACATCACACACACATACACACACACATATCACACCCACATACACACACACATATCACACTCACACACACACACACATATCACACTCACACACACACACACACATCACACCCACATACACACACACACACATATCACACTCACACATCACACACACACATATCATTCACATACACACACATATCACACCCACACACACACACACACATATCACACACACACACACACAAATCACACTCACATGCACACATATACATCACTCACATATACACACATATACATCACTCACATATACACACATACCACACACACTCACATCACACACATATCACTCACATACCACACACATTCACATATACCTCACATAACACACACACACACACACTGGGAGTGTGGAACACTGTATATATGTATAAATATGTGTGTGTGTGTGTATGTGTGTCAGCTCGGACCATTCCAGACACTCACACACTGACATACACATACAGACCCACACACTCTGAGACATACACAACACAGAGCCCTCCACACACACACGGGGTGTGGAACACTGTACATATGTGTGTGTGAGGGGGGTCTGTGTCTGTGTAAGTGTCAGTGTGTGTGTGTGTTTGTGTATGTCAGAGTGTGTGTGTGTGTGTGCGCCTGTTTGTGTGGGTGTGTACATGTCTGTGTGTGGGGCTGTGTATTAGTTTGAATGTTTGTGCCTCTGTGTGTGCATGTCTAAGTGCGTATGGTTGTCTGCGTGTGTGTGTCTGTGTTTGTGTGTGTGCGTGTCTGAAAGTGTTTGTGTGTATGTGCGTGAGTCGATTCTCCCTCTCTCTCTATATATACTAACGCGCACATGCGCCAAAGTTTTATTTACTATACAATCCAACGTGATTGCACGACACGATATGCTAGAAATACCAGCCCAATCCTCCTCTAATCACACCTTACCGTCTTAAAATAGGATCTATTGGATAACATGCTCTTGGGTTTCTAACACACAGAAAAAATATGGGATGTCCATGGCTAGAATGCCTTCGATCGTAGT
>OZ024750.1:29599618-29639618 GCA_964016885.1 Eledone cirrhosa | reverse complement strand
AAATATATGTATATATAGTGTAACTGGTAGAATATGTCGTACTGGCTGACAGTAGTGGAGTGAGTGAGGGGGCAAAAAGAGAAAGAGAGAAAGCAACAGAGAGAGAGAGTAGAGAAGGCAAGGGGAGAGACAGAGAGAGAGGTAAGAATAAAATAAGTGAGAGACAAGGAATGAAAAGAGAATGAGTACAGAATAAAAGAGAGAAAAAGAGTGAAAGATGAGGTGGGTATAGATTAAGAGAGAGAGAGAGAGAGAGAGAGAGAGAGAGAGAGAATGAGACACAGTGAAGGTAGGGTGATAATAGAATTAGAGAGAGTGAAAGAGGGGGAGAGCATAGAGTGAGTGAGAAACAGGCAGACAAAGAGAGAAAGAGGGGGTAAGAATAAAGTAAGAGAGAGAGAGTGAAAGACCGGGTGGGCATAGATTGAGAAAGAGAGAGAGAGAGAGAGAGAGAGACACAAAGAGTAAAAGAGGGGGTGAACATATATTGAGAGAGAGAGTAAAAGAGGGGGTGAACATATATTGAGAGAGAGAGTGTGAAAGAGGGGCTCAGCATATATTAAGAGAGAGAGAGTGTGAAAGAGGGGGGGACCATAGTTTAAGAGAGAGAGAGAGAGAAAGAGAGAGATTTTAGTCAGTTCCCTAATGCACACGAGGTAAATACAGGGAAGGTTTTATTTTCAACCAAAATATTCAAGAAAATAACTGGGTTTTATATATCGTCATTTGATCGATATTTACCTCCCAGATCGAATATTTCAGTGATTTTACCATGAAGTACAAATCAGGTTAGCTAAAAATTATATTTGAATTTAATGATTTGTTTTTATTGACGAGGGAGAGAAAGGGAAGGTATTTTTTTGCCTGTTTATTTTTCTGCTTTTTGTAGATATTTTTTGCAATGTTTACTGTATCATCTTAATATTTTATTGATAAACTATCGTGACTAATTATATCCGGGAAAGGTATGAATGTCACAGAATCTAGTATCCCACCCCCCCCCCCGTAATCAATCAATCAATCAATCTCTCTCTCTCCCGTGTTTTGAATATGAAGCCTTATGCATATGTGTGTGTGTATATATATATATATATATATATATATATATATATATATGATATTCATTAACTTTGCCTTTCATCCTTACTGGGTCGATAAAATAAAGTACCAGTAATACACTGGAATAATTGCTGGCCTTGTGCCAAAAGTAGAAACAATTATTATTAGGGCTAAAAAGTGAGTCTTGTCACTCTGGAGTTTCGCCTGTTTATCATTTGGTCATATGTGTGTGTAAAGGCCACAGTTGTTTTAACGTACCTCGCGTTTCAAAATTACAAACTCTAAAGCGTCAAACAGCATAATGATCGTCTTTCCCCCCTTCGCCCTCCTTTACCGTTTTTATAAATAATAGCTAATTAATTATGTAAAATTAATTAGACCCTAACCCCAATTTATTTATTGGTATCAAATTTCATATCTCCTCCTGAACGATAAAAATCACAGTCAAACCTGTTGTTTGTCTCGAACTCAGGAGAACTCAGGCCATAAGTTCAGACACCGGCTGTCAACATGCGGCACCAAGTCCTCCACCCTCGTTAATTTTAATGAGTTTTTTTAAATTTTGTTTACGTGTGATAATGAGATAAGGTGTTGCGGTGTTTATAGCTTTCCCGTACGTATTAAAAATCGAGTTCTAGTTGTTACTTTAAAATACCTATCAACATATCGAAGTTTTAATGCTTCAAAGGTGTATTTCCAGGGCCGGCCTTTCACCTGCTGAGACCCTAAGCTATATGACATTAGAGGCCCTTCTCTAAAAACATTCGTGTAATTTTTTTAAATATAAATATACATGATTATTATTTTTTTTATATTAATGTGAGTGTGTGTGTGTTGTGTGTGTGTTTGTGTGTGGTGTGTATGTATCATTTTTGATAATTTAGTGTTTAAAGAATAAAAACTAGACCCTCGAGGGTGTGTGACCCTAAGGCTATAGCTTATTTAGTTTATAGGTAAGTCAAGGACTGAGTATTTCTTTTCATTAGTTTATCAAGTCTGTTTGTACCGGAGATCATAGAAAATTTATTGAGCTTAGTGTACCACTGTTACTTATTTTATTAACAGTTATTATTTTATCAAAAGCCGGAACAATTGGCTACAAAGATATTTGATCTGGGAACAGTGAGACGCCGAACTAGAGTTTGCAAATCTTAAGATTCACAACAGTTTTAAAAGTAAACAACCTCCCCAATCAACGTGAGTGCCTTTACGTGGTTGCTGTAATGGCTAGAAATAAGGCTGAGTTCCAATCACACCCTCCTTCAAGGAAGGACACATTAATTGTGTAGTAGTCCTAAAAAGAAACCCTTAAAACACGAGATGGGGTGGTCATAGTTAAAAATACCTTTAGTTTGCCCATCAACGTTGATTTGGGACTAATTAACAACATGACAGGCTGATTGTTCCCTGAACCCAATCGATGTTGTCTTAGATAACTCTAAAAAGACGAGATGGTCACGGCTGGATACTACCTTTGACCACAAGCCTGTTTAATCAAGGTTGAAGAACAACCCTGTCCCCTTCAAAGGGAAGAAAAGAGCCTCTGGAAAATAATTTATTTTAACTGGGTAGAATATATATATATATTCATTATTATTAGGGCTAAAAAGTGAGTCCTGTCACTCTGGAGTTTCGTCTGTTTATCATTTGGTCATATACATGTGTGTGTGTGTGTTTATGTATGTGTATGTGTGTGTTTATGTATGTGTATGTGTGTGTGGATATATATACATACATATTTTAAAGTGGGTGAAAGGAGATGTTGTGATCTCATGCCTTTCTAAAACATATTTAAATAACTAATATAGTGAAATAGCTTCAACAGGGACAGCTTTTTCGTTGCAGTGTCAACATGCCTTATGAATAAATAGTTTTACATTAGCACAAGGTCACAGATGTGTAAGGGAGACATAGTTTAGTAAATCAACCCAAGTGTATGGCTGGTACTTATTTTAAGCAACGACGGCCCCAGAATGATTTTTCTACTTATTTTATCGACCCCAATGAGATAAAAAGTTAGACCGATCACGATGGGAATCCACTTATAATCTAAATAACAATACAAATAATGATTTTTTTACCATTAGGCACAAGTCCACAACATTCTGGGAAGGAGGGAGGGATTGTAGATTAGATCGATATCAATATTTGACCGGCTTTTATTTTATCGTTAGTAGAAAAGAATTTTAAAAATATTTACAAGAAAGGGAACCTCGTTACATGGTCGTTCGGCCAGTTAAAAATAGATGTGAAATCTCCCTAAAAAAGGAAGGCAGGCACATTGGATAAGGTAGTCCTCTATACCCCTGAAATACTTTGAATTGACCAGCAGCTAAACAACACCAAGGATATTTACAAAAACGTAAATAACAACAAGTCTATTATATAGTGGAAGATGTAATATTTTCTTTAAATAGTACAGTCGTTATTTATAAAATCGCTGTGGATTGACAGTAATCGGTGGAGCGTCGGATAACATGCTTTGCGGTATATAGTTACGATTCTTTACGTCCTGAGTTCAAATCCCGCCGATAAAATAAAGTACCAGTTAAGGCACTGGGATCGATTTAATCGACTTTCCCCTCTTCCCTTCAAATTGCTGGCCTTGTTCCAAAAGTAAAAACAATTATTATCATTAATGGTTTCTGATTTAGGCACAAGGCCAACAATTTTGGTGGCGGGGAAAGTCGATTAAATCAACCCCCAGAACGTTACCAGTGCTTTATTTTATCGACCCCCAAAACGATGAAAGGCAAAGCTAACCTCGGCGGGATTTGAACTCAGAATGTAAAGAGCCGTAACTCTATGCCGCAATTAATAATGTTTTTTATTGTTGATTTAAACTAGAAAGAAAATCTCCAGTGTTTAGAAAACAAACAAATTGTCAAATTAAACCTTTAAACGAGTAACTTATTGCAACAGAGACGTGGATGTCGTGGTGGTGGTGGTGGTCGTGGTGGTTGTTTATGACAGGGAATTGAGTGATTAAGGTGAACATGTGCCATAACAGATGAGCATGCGCAATTGAAGTGTTGGAGGTTGCGTGAGATTATGGAAGACGAAGGGGGTAGTGAGGTATTTAAATAGATTGGAAGAGTAGCACGACTGTTGGGGCAACTGAGAGGATATGGCAAAATGGAGAGAGAACGAAATATATATATGTTTTATATATATATGTTTTAACCTGATTAGTTCTTTCGTTGTTTTGGTATTGTATGGTTGGGTTTTGCCTACCGCAATTTTCAATTTGTCAAGCTATTTAAACGTATGTTATTACTCTAAGGACCAACCCTTATTGAGTGCTTTGCTACTCATTCCTTATTGTAGGTCGACTTTGCTTGGCCACAGCCAAAGCTTCGATTTTACTAAGCTTCCACTTCTATATATGTATATATATATATATATGTGTGTGTGTGTGTGTGGTATGACAGCGGTGGTAGTGGTTAGTTTTCAATGGGGTCTTCTTAAAGACGATTGGTGGGTGTAGTTTGTAGGGTAGCTTCATTAAGGCTGACTTGCCCTACATACTGTGAATGAAGGCGAGAGTTGTATCAAAAGACTTATAAAAACATACACAATTGTGTGTATATAAATATATACATGTATTTATTTAAATTGGTAATGCACTACATAACCAGTGTTGGATTAAGGCTTGGTGAGGCCCTGGGCTATATAAAGTTCGGTGACTCCTTGTTTTAAAAAAATTACACCAGAAGGTCTCAAAATTTGAATATATGTGTGTGTGTGTGCCTTTTAATTATTTTTAGGTCGCTTCTGTATAAGGCGAGGTCCAAAATCTGTAGCTTGTTTAGTTTTGTATCTAAATCCAGTACCTTTAAATAATTTGAAATGTCAAATATAAGGTGTGTGTGTGTGGCCCCGTAACTCCTGATAGTCGCAGGGGCATTTTAAGCCTGGCGGAGCCCATCCCTCTCCAGCAGATTTCTTCCAGAGAGAGGAAGAATCGACCCTAGTATTAGACTGGTGCTTTTTTTTTATCGACATCGAAAGGATATATGTATATATATATATATATATATATATATATATATATATATATATATACCTTAGAATTTAGGTCTCGTTGTTAAAGGTAAACAAAGTGAAATAATTCTAATTCTCTTGATGGTCAGGACACGTAGGTTTTATCTAACCAGTTGCTGGTCTTACTGATATCTAATTCAAGCAGAAAGCCAGCAAATTTGGGGTTGGGGAGAGAAGGGGCAAAGTTGGTTAAATCAACTCCTATACTTGACTTATTAAACCTTCAAATGTATCCGAGAGAAAGAAACAAAGAAAGAGAGATCGGAAGTCTGTTATTTGGCACTTATTTCGGTCTGAAGGATTTCTAATTGATCTTTACACTACTTTACTGCCACATACCTGCCAATAATCGATCGATAGAATCGATCAACAAGATTCAAGACCTCATTCGTTTAGCAAGAGGAGGTGAAACTCGTCAAATCGGACCGAGGAAACAATGTGTCCGTTCGGTTTTTCTGTTGGTAATACTAGCTACCGGTTGCAAGTCCTGACAGAAAGAGTAACGTGAAATAAAGGGTCTTACTGAAGGACATAATGCATCGCCCAGCTCGGGAATCAAACTCACAACCTTACAATTGTGAATCCCACTTCCTAACCCCTCAGCCACACACCTCCATTAATAATAACCTGGAGCTTAATGTCAACAAAGAAAAGTGGGAGGAGGTTTCTGAGATAAAATTGACAACTAGCTGTGTGTGTGTGTGCCTGTGCATGTATGTGTGTGGGCCTGTGCCCGTGTGTGTGTGTGTGTATATATATGTGTGTGTGTTTGGGCCCGTGCTCGTGTGTGTGCCCTGTGCGTATGTGTGTGTGTGTGTGTGTGCCATGGACGTATGTGTCTGTGAGCCGGTGCATGCATGTGAGCTCGTGCATGCGCGTGTCTGTGTGTGTGTGTGTGTGTGTGAACCCGTACTGTGTGTATGTATGTATGTGTGTTGTGCGTGTATGCGTGTACATGTAACTGTGTGTGTGTGTCTGTGAACCCGTGCTGCATCTATGTGTGTGTGTGTGAGCCCGTGCGTGTATGCGTGTACATGTAACTGTATGTGTGTGTCTGTGAACCCGTGCTGCATGTATGTGTGTGTGTCAACCCGTGCGTGTATGTGTGAGATTACTGCGCACGTTTGTGTATGTGTGCGAGAGAGAGAGAGAGAGAGAGAGAGAGAGAGAGACCATCAGCAAATAACTATCATTTTACAACCTAATTATTACTCGGTCTTACGTTTTTAAAACAGGCAACACAAAACTGTTGCCTGCTGAATGTTTGGCGATTTGGTGCCATGACTAGACGTCACTGATTTTATTTATGGCTGAACGGTTAGCATTTCGTTCTTGTCTAGAGTCTAGACAGACGTCATCTGGACCTTTAAAGATAGATAGATGGATGGAGATGTAGAGATAGCGAGGGGCAGATATATATATATATATATATATATATATATATATATATAGATATATATATATAGAGAGAGAGAGAGAGGAGATGTAGTGAGATACACACACACACATAAAAATACACACACACACACATAGTATGTATGTATGTATGTATGTATGTATGTATCTCTCTCTCCTAGAGAGATATAGCTATAGGTAGATAGATGTAAAGAGAGGGGGCGCCAGTACAAAAATATATTTTTTATGTGCAAGTTATATTGAGTAGACGGCTAGCTTCTCTTCATACCATCTCATCACTGACGTATCCGTTCGGATTGGCATCCATCTGGATGCCAGAGTGAAGCCATGCTTTGCATTTAACGACATACTTTACATTACATATATCAGACTACATATACCACACCACACTCCACCACATTATACCACACCACACTACACCACATTATACCATACCACACCACGCCACACTACATTACATTATACCACACCACATTACACCACACCATACCATACCACACTACATTATACCACACCACATTACACCACACCACACCATACCACACCACACCACATCATACCATACCATACCACACCAAACCACACTACATTATACCACACCACATTACACCACACCATACCATACCACACTACATTATACCACACCACATTACACCACACCATACCATACCACACCACACCACACCATACCACACCACACCACATCATACCATACCATACCACACCAAACCACACTACATTATACCACACCACATTACACCACACCATACCATACCACACCACACCACACCTTACCACACCAAACCACACTACATTATACCACACCACACCATACCACACCACCTCACTCCACCCCACACAATTCCTACAAAGTATGTAGTCTTGTGTGTGAGCATTTTAAATGTTTTCCAACGCAACCATTTACACCGTTATTACCATCTCTCTCTCTCTCTCTCTTTCCAACAAGCGTGAAACTAATAAGATTTTGTATTGTATCCGTTTTGTTTACCTTGAACTACGTGCGTGTGTGTGTGTCTGTGTCTGTGTGTGTATGTATATATATATATATATATATATATAAAATCCCGGGTTCAATCGGGGGTAACCTCAGTAAGTAAGGTACTCAATATTTTAATAGTGTATACAAAAAAATTTAATATAGAAATGGCTTTTACAGGAAACAGTCCTGTAGAAGCCATTTCTATATTAATTTTTTTTTGTGAGATGGAGAGATGAGGGAGGAGAGATTAAGAATGGTTTTCCGAAAGGGTATCATGAAGACAGCAAAGTTAAATATATATCTCCACTACATTAGTAGTGGAGATATATATTTATTTCAGATAGAAATGACTTCTACAGGACTAGAACTGTTTCATTTATTTGAAATCACCATGGAAGTCTGGAAGTCTTTCTTAATGATTTGAAACAAATGAAACAGTTCTAGTCCTGTATAATTAATTTCTATCTGATATTTCTACATGAAATAATTGGATAACTGTATTTATCTAAAGACAGTAAAAATCTCTCAAAAAACATAATTGGAAACCTAACTTATGAAAATAACACAGATCTGTATTTTGGTTTGGTTTCTACTGCTTGATACCCCTTCTAACACTAACCACATTATGGTGTAGACTGGGTGGTTTCCTCATGGCACCAAAACGACCATCTAACAGGGTGTACTGGGTGCTTTTTATGGTGACACCAGAACGACTAACAGGGCGGACTGGGTGCCCTTTATGATGACACCAGAACGACCATCTAACAGGGTGTACTGGGTGCTTTTTATGATGAGACCAAAATGACCATCTAACAGGGCGGACTGGGTGCTTTTTATCGTGGCACCAGCATAACCACCTAACAGGTTGAAGTGGGTGTTTTTTTGCAGTCATCAGCACAACCATCATACAAGGTAGACACACATAATAATTGGAATATGTTTTTATTTGCTGTCACACAAACTAGATATTGTAGAAGTAGGAGACTGTCAAACGACAGAGATGAATGGAAGTTGGAGAAAGGGTGAAGATAAAAGTGAGAATTGTGAGTGGTGGGAGTGGGAAGATGAAGATAAGAGGAGTGGGAAGGTGAAGATAAGAGTGGTGGGAGTGGGAAGGTGTTACATAATTACAAGGGAAGAGCTGCAGACACAATATCAAAATGGTAAACAAGATATTCCCAAACAATATTCACAAGATTCTCAGTAAAATTAGTCTAAACACCACATGGGAACATTTAATTAAGAAAGAACATTAAGCCTTAGACAATATAAATTGATTAGATTTTAAACCCCTAATTTCCATTACTTAATTGCCATAGAGGACAATGGCATAATGAATAAAAGTTAAGTGTTGCAGTTTACCTTGTGGTTCAGAGAATACACACACACACACTTCGTTTTTGTATTTGTTTCGCAAAATTCTTGATATGAAATGTGTTAAAACAAATATTGTTATACTTTGGTAGAGTCATGTAGCCAGTTGAGTTTCAATTCAGTTTATTATTAGTTAAGTAACTAATCTATTCATTGGTTAGTTTAGTAACTAGACGGTTGTTTCATTGTTAATTGTTAAAGCTCTTTTGTCACACATCCTGTGACCTTCTCAACAACTATTCTTGCCACTCTGTCTCCTCTTTGTTCTGATCTCATTCTATAGTCATTGATACTGTATACTGGAGTGTAAATGTGCAAGTAGACCAACCACTAAAGTGGCACTTATATGTGTATGTATGTATGTATACATATATGTGTGTGTGTGTGTCCGTACACACACACACACGGTTGCAAAATTGACGATAGATATCTAATTGTTTTGTTTTTGTTTCAGCTAAATCTACATCACCTGTGACACCAAAAACCTGTTATATGCTACCAGAAATCCCTACATTAATTCCTGTGAAAGACAACCAGGAAATAAACAAGAAATCCCTTTTCCTTCTTGGCTACCGAGATTGCAGCTACGAAGCATTGCGGTATATGATAGAAGTTGAGAAAATTGCTGAAGATGACCCACTTATACTAGGATTACAGCAGCATCTGGAACAACATCAACTCCGAATGGACATTCAGTCATTGATTGACACCGAGTTTGGCAACTTAGACAAGTCAGAAGATAGTGAAGATCTGAACAAAAGCACAACCCCCAAATCTTCTCCTCCCAACACCAGTTCTAACCCCGAACTACCATTACTCACACACCCAGACTCTGAACCTTGTAACGGTATTGACAGTACGCCTGTCACTTCAACTACCATTACACACACACAGATATACCCAAACAAATCAGACACTCTAAACGGAAACTGTTGCCACGATAACAATAACAACAGCAATAACAACAACAACAATAATAGCAATAATAATAATAATCAACTACATAATAATAGAACTACAAGAAAGAGAAAAGAACTTTCGTTATCTCCATCAGACTGTGAAGCTAATTGTCCCATAGAAAAAGAAAATCTATGTAAAAAGAGACGTTTAGAGAATTCTAATTCGGTCACAGTGGATGACAATGCCAAATGGAGCCAGCTAAACCTCTCCATAGCCACAGTTGCTCAAGAGTTGATTGTTCTTCTGGAAAATGAAAACCCATTTTTTGAAGAGGATTCTTCCTATGTAGAGGAAGAACTTGTTATGAATGAGGAGTTTGCAAAGTGAGGAGTCTGGGGAGGTTTATTGTAGATTAAATAAATTACTGTGAGATATTGAAGAGAGGGAGTAAACATCACCAAAATATTGTTATGGCTGGTTAACTTAGGCACAGAGGTGAACATCATACTGTGGGGCAATGAACAGCAACATATTGATATCCTATTATAATTGATCACTTACAACTGATCACTTGAGTAAGCTGTTAACGTCAGATGATATTGGAACAAGTGCCATTGTTGTGACATGTCGTAGTGAAAACTGATCATTGTTATGACGTGTCTTGGTGAACAGTGTAATGATATATATCAGTGGTCAGTGTTATGACACATCTTAGAGAACAGTGGTCAGTGTTATGACGTTTTAGTGAACAGTGGTCAGTATTATGACATGTCTTGGTGAACAGTGTTTGTTGTTATGGCATATCTAAGTGAACAGTGATCAGTGTTATGATATGCCTTAGTAATCAGTGTTTGTCGATAAGACATATCTAAGTGAGCAGTGATCAGTGTTATGACATGCCTTAGTGGTCAGTGTTATGACATATCTTAGTGAACAGTGATCAGTGTTATGATATGCCTTAGTAAACAGTGTTTGTCGATAAGACATATCTAAGTGAGCAGTGATCAGTGTTATGACATGTCTTAGTGAACAGTGATCAGTGTTATGACATGCCTTAGTAAACAGTGTTTGTCGATAAGACATCTAAGTGAGCAGTGATCAGTGTTATGATATGCCTTAGTGGTCAGTGTTATGACATGTCTTAGTGAACAGTGATCAGTGTTATGACATGTTTTAGTGAACAGTGGTCAGTGTTAAATAGGTTGTCAAATATTCAGTTATATGGTAAATAGTTCTCTACTGAAAAATATCAGAAGAGAGAGTGGACCCTTAACATATAAACAGGGGGGTAATTCCTTAAAATATCTCTAACAGATCCTTAATATATTCTCTTATGAATAAAGGCTTTTGTCTTATCAATGAGCTTTTGTCAAGGAGCAAAGGGATGACATGAGAAATTTGGATGGACCCTAATCTGTTGCTGATTGGCCCTGAAATTGGATTACTGAACCACATAACTAAATTTATTTCAATAAATTTAAACTCTGCTCTCAGTAATGATCTTATGACCTGGTTTATTACTTCAGTTTCAGTCATAACTGGATGTTTGTTATGTTGGTCATATTGTTCTGCCCTTAGGCAAGTTTCACCACTCTACTTTATTTGGTCATATGTTCAACCTAGCTGAATATGGCTGTCACATCACCCATATTTTTAAACTCATCCAATCTAGATTAAAATTGAATATAGAAATAAAATCCAGAAATGTGATAGTGGAGTTGTTAATTTTATAGGTGGTGATGTCGACAGTGGCGTATGGGGAGAGAGAGAGAGAGTAATAAATATATGGAGTTTATATTTGTAGAGGGGGAGGTGGCAATAGTAACAGACCAATGGAAGGGAGATAATCCATATTTGCATAATAAAATAATTGTTGGAACTTTACAGTTTTCTTCACAAAACACTTTCTATTACCGCAGTTAAATGTCTGTGGGTTATTGATGTTGTTGAGTAGTAAGCTTGGCCATCTCTGCTTGACCACATATAGCCAGGTAGATATGAGAGAGTGCTTGAACAGGTAAAAATATTTGCCCAACCAACTAGAAACAAATGTGCTGTGATCAAACCCTCAGCCATAAATAAATAATAAACTTAAATGGTGTTTGTATTTCTGTTTCAGTTGAATGGCTTCTTCAGAAGTAATGTGTGATAACTTCTTTTATCAAATGCTTTATCATGAAATATTATATTTATTAACATATATATTTGTTGGAATTAGCTATTGTTGATGTGAAATTCAGTTTTGGTGAGGACGGGGGGGGGGGGGGGTGAAAATAAATGTAAATCTATATTTTCCCGTTAAATATTAAAATATTCAATGAATAAAAAAATGTCGAAAATAAAATTTGATACTATACTTTTTTTTTTTGTTTTTATTTGATGCCCGAAGTTGATTTTTTTCTTTGTTGTTTAGTCAGGGAGGAAAGGGTATTGCCCTTGACTCTTTTAAGGGCCTCCAAGACTGGTGGAAGGAATGAAGGAAGTATCCCCAAACTACACACCTAGCCTGGATGTTTACAACTGTGTGGACTCTGCTAAAGGTACCCAAGTGGTTGTGTTAAACCGGGTGACTGATTAAGTCTACCACCCAAATGATAGAAAATAATACATTGAATTATGTTCACGAATCAGGACCCTTCTTCAATAGTCTTAATATTTCTTTCGACTGGTTAACTGAGTTTACTACCGAATATTACTGGTATGAAATGTAAACTTAATATAGTATCAAATGTTTTCTGAGTTAGGTTTTTCATAACTTTAAAGATAGAAGATTTTTTTTGTTACTCTGTTGCTATCTGTTGCTCCTTTTGACCCATCCAAAGAATTATACTTAGCCACTATCGGTTTAATAGTTTAAACCAATAATTAGAAAGCTAAACACTTTACCCCTTCCATAGCCAGTGTTACAGTTTCTAATCCCCAACACCCCCTCATGTGTAGTTCCATGATCTTACCACACGGAGGAAAGATAGAATCTATAAATCACATCAAGACATGTTTAGAACAGTAACTCTGAAATAATGACTGAAATATTATAGAAGAAACACTTCAGTCCTCAAAACCACCTCTCTTGTGTCAGTGAGGCGATAAAATGTACCCAGTCTATGCTGTAATGTGGTAGGAAGGGTATCGTTTTAGCTAAGCAGTTTATGTTTGATAAATTAAATACAATTAGCAACAAACATTTTAAAAACTAAAATACAGTGGAACCTCGGTTCACGAAGAATCCCCCCCCCTCCCGAGCATAAAACATCTCAGTTCACGAACGGTGTCTTGAGTTACGAACACACAAGCCGGCAACAACGGTTAGTAACAAGCTTGGAGTATCGGTGGGAAAGCATCACTTGCTCTGTAGTTAGTTACTATGGTAATATCTATCTGTCTTTCACACACAGTCTCTCTCACCATTTCTCTCAACATTTCGTATGAAAAATATAGTTTCAGTTTACGAACATTTCGGGTGACGAAAGGCCTTCAGGAACGAATTAAGTTTGTGAATCGAGGTTCCACAGTATGTTTATCAGCTATTAATTCCTATGTTTTGATGTGGTACAGGATGTTAAAAGTTACAACGAAATTAGATATCACAGTTTTGTTTTTTTTGTCTTGATGTTGTTCATAGAAGTAAGACTTACCTTCCACCCACACCTCAGACAGAAAAATAAATAAAATATTGATTTGCTCCATATTTATCAGAAAACGAGGATAGTAATTGGTTGTGAAATAACAAGTCGTTTCACGATGAAAAATGTATCATTCAACATAGTTTAGCGATAAACGAGATGAAAGAAAAGAAATAGACGAACAGAGAAGCATAGAACAATACACAGAAGGAAAATATGGAATTTCAGTTGTATAAATAACATTACAAATGAAAATTGTTCCTATTTTTTGGCACAAGGCCAGCAAATACCCAGTGCATTACTGGTACTTTATTTTATCGACCCCGTAAGGATAAAAGGCAAAGTTAACCTCGGCGGGATTCGAACTCAGAATGGCAAGGACCGTAACTCTGTGCGTCAAAGCATAGCGTCCGACCCTCTACCGATACTGCCAATCCACCACAAATGAAAATATTAACACGTATAACAACGAGAAATCAGGCGTACATGGACCCCGTACAGCCAGGCTCCTCCGCAAGTTGGCGGCGGAAGGAGCCCTGCGAGGTTGGGTGGTTGTTGCTGCGGGTGTCACTGGCCATTGTCCGCGGGGAGCAACCCTTCTGGCCCAGCCCCAAAGCCCAATCACTCCTCCTATCTCTTCTGCGACACCAGAGTTCGCGCCATCCCCTCCCCGCTCTTTTCTTTTCCTCTTTTTTCTCTATTTTCCAATTCTTTTTTTTCTTTTGTTTCCTTTGTTTTTTTTTAAATTATTGCTGTTATTATTATTACCAGTCATGCACTGGGGTCGATTTAATAATGGGAAAAAGGAGAAAAGAAAACAAGCAGGTAATACACACATGTTGGACGACATACATCAAAAGGCAAGCGAAAGGGATGGATAAACGAACCGTAGCCAGAACATTACAAACTGTTAACAATTCTTTCAGAGTCAATATATAATAAATACAATTAATTATTGCTAGGAATCTTACAAATATAACGCACCATTGTATTTAATTGTCATTCTGAAAGAATTGTGAAAAATTGGTAATGTTATACAACGGTGAATAAAATTATTACTGTTAAAAAAATATGGAAATTGGAATACCTTTCAGTAAGACGCCCGTATTCCAATGACAGAAACAAAAGTTTAAATTTGAAATTATTTTGAATAACTAGAATGCTGCCGTACGTTTCTTCATATAAAATTAATTAAAAACTATTTAAAATTAATTTAACTTGTTTCTTTCCTCAAAAATAAAGAAGCTTTCAATGGGAGATAACTGTATCTGTTAATAGCCAAAAATAGTAAGTGTTGCAGATTTACCTCCCTTGAAAATGATCTCTTTTTCTTTTTCTTTTCTTTCTCCCAAATATTTTCAACTTGACGTTGATCTAATATAACAAATAGACAGTTTAAGTTACAAGATTCGTATTTGTGGTCGAACCTGTAATAGTGAGACTTCCGGTGTTCTTGGTCCCTGGATCACATCGCTAGTCACTATTATCAGATTGGAGTTGGCTACCCACAAGAGCGAGCCCTGCAAGTACAAATTACTATTTTAACACATCTTCGCCGTCATCAGAGGCCACGTTTTCTCCACTCTGTCTGTTGGGACCTCGAGACGGGCCATACATATGCTCCCCACACACAAGATAACCGTGAAATACATGTATACACCACTGCTAGCACAATACCGACGTAGTCGTGTTATTCACAGCAAGATATATTTATCACACATCGATCTAGTCTCTTCCGATCCTCATTGTTGAGGGCCCGGGACTATGGATAATTGCATGAATGCCCATATATATGATACTGAGGGGTTGGGAGCATAGATAATTGCATGAATGCTCATATATATGATGCTAAAGGCCAGGGACCATGGATACTTGCATGAATGCCCATATATATATATATATGATGCTGAGAGCCCAGGACCATGGATAATTGCATGAATGCCCATATGTATATATAATATATATATATATATATATATATATAGTGCTGTATGTCCATGTTTCTCATTGAGAAAAATATGACATCAATGTGTCCCAAATCCTTGTCTGACCATATATACCATTATTATTTTTAATTTACTCCTGCAATTATTACAAAGGTATGAAACAGTGGATGCACATGTCCTAGTGTTAAGAGTGTTGGGCGTATGATCATAATGTCATGGGTTCGATTGCTGGACCAGGTTGTGTGTTGTGTTTTGAGCAAAACAATTCATTTTATGTTACTCCAGTATACTAGCTAAACAATGAGAACCAGCAAATAGCTGGGAGTTTAACCCTGTGATGGACTGACATTTTATCCAGGGAAATCTTGTACTCTGTGGCATGAAAACCGGGATAAGCACCGGCTTGATCAGCCTCTGGACTTGAGACAGACTTTAACCCTGTGATAGACTGGTGTCATGTCCAGGGGTGGAGAGAGTCTTGTACCCTCTGTCGTGTCAGAAACCCGGATAAGCATTGGTCTGATGAGCTGCCAAGCTTGAGACAGACTTTAGAATTTTTTTTTAGACATGAGACAATAAGTATAAAAATAAATCTGATATCTTTTTATGTGTTTCCGTTTGGAACCTGCTTATATTTAATCAATGTGTCATTCTCTCACTGAACTAAGACAACATACACAGCAACATCAGTTTAATACATGTAATCATAATAATACAACAATATTTGTAATAATAAAGAGAGACTGATTGTTTTTATTACATAATAATACATAATTTATTTGTTTATAATACTAATAATAATGACATCTTTTGATTAAGCATAAGGCTGTAAAATTTGCTGGAGGGAACAGACAAATAAATGAACCCAATTACATTACTGGTACTGATTTTATTAACCCCACCAGAGTGAACAGCTAAGAACATAGAATAATAATTACTTCTAACTCAGAAACTAAAACACAATTTTTGGAAGATTTTACTCAATTATCTCAGTACATTACTGGTATTTTTTCAATCCCTGACAGCTTAAGCAAAGTCAACCATGACAGGATTTGATCTCAGAATGTAAAGGGATGTAATTAATTAATTTTAAACATTTAACCCTGCACTTGCTGTGTATATCTGGTTTAGAATAGATACACCGTGTTCTTGTATGTATCTGGTTTACAAAAGGTGTGTCATGTCTCTGGTTTACATTACATACACCGTACTCCTATGTGTATCTGGTTTACGATAGGCACACTATGTCCCTGTGTGTATCTGGTTTACGATAGGCACACTATGTCCCTGTGTGTATCTGGTTTACAATAGGCACACTATGTCCCTGTGTGTACATAGTTTACAATAGGTACACTGTATCCCTGTGTGTACATAGTTTACAATAGGTACACTGTATCCCTGTGTGTACATGGTTTACAATAGGTTCAGCATACCCCTGTGTAGCTGGTTTAGAATATATACACCATGTTCCTGTGTATATCTGGTTTACAATAGGTACACTTTATCCTGCAATTTGTTAAAAGTCAACTAAAAGTGTTGGATTAGGAAAGACATTGCCTCAGGAAGAGCCCCATGGTAGGTAAGTTTGTCATGGGTCTGCAGAGCTAAACTCTGCTCTATCAGGGAAAGGGGGTTTTATGATCCTTATCGTATTTAATCCTGCAGTCTATCACTTCCATAGGACACAATAGAGATTGACTATGAGAATGTTTATTATAGTTGACATAGTAGTCCATGAGTAAGAAGACTAACAACTTGCTCCCTTGTAAAGTTCAACTCATATCCACATCAATACCATATAATTATAGCTTCAAAAGGAATATGAAATTGAAGGGTGAAGAAAGCATTATGTCAAAAGAATAAGTGCTCTGAGTGATCCCCTTGTCATCATAACTTTCTTTCATCATGTGGTCTCGTAGATTGTGACAAAGAAGAAAAGAACCGAGGTTAACTCTATGTATATATCTCTCTCTCTCTCTTTCTCTCTTTGACATGCCAGGAGACCTATTGATAGGAACACAAACTAACATAAATTGTAAAAACATGTCATTTATGTTAATCCTTTGTTTGTGACAGAAACAGTTGTAGACTTCCTCTAATGGCAACTATTCCAAACTAACAAACATTCTTCACACTTGTAGTCAGAAGACAACCAAACACTCAAATTACATCGTTAAGCTGCTTCACAACAGAAATATTTCTAATAATTTCCATTAAAATTGTGAAACACATAACCGGATATTTGAACTGCTTATATCTCTAAAATATATATTTATTTTTCTAGATGTGTTAGGATGTGGGAATAATTTATTGAATCAAGCCATGTACATTTATTACTGGAAAGGGAACAAAAGATAGATTGACCTGAAAAGGTTGGGGGTTGAAATCAGAATGTAGAGGGTCGTTACTAAATACTGTTAGACATTTTGTTGGACATGAACATATTTACCACCCCAAATTCCTCATCTCCATGATATATATATATATATATATATATATATATATATACGTGTGTGTATAAACACGTGCATATACACACACATGTGCATATATATATAGATACACACACGTGTGTGTGTGTGTACACACACGTGCATATATATATATATACATACACACACGTGTGTGTGTGTACACACACGTGCATATATATATATATACATATATATATACACACACGTGCATATATATATATGTGTGTGTGTGTGTGTGAATACACACACACCGTTTATGTTGGATGATTTAACTAATGGGTAGATCTAGTCATTCTGATTAGCAGACTATGATGCAATAAACAAAAGCACTCAACGTTATGCATATCAACCATCACAGATGAGGAATCTCGTGGTTGATGCAATGAAAATAGAAGGCCGGATTCCAATACATTCCGTTAACATTACACAATCACATAATACATATTTCTATGGCCGACTTACGTCATCAGACCATGACACAAGACAATCAGTGATGACATCAGATGTAATGAATATAAAGATTTAAAAGGTTTAGCTCAGCATTCCCTACTGGGTTACAGCAGAATATAAACAAAAAATCGATACAGAAGCCACCCAGCCAGCATTGCAATTACTACGATGGATGGTCTCCTTGGGATTACTTAACTAAATATTTTCATTCTTTTATATTCATTACATCTGATGTTGTCGCTGATTATATTGCGCCATGGTCTGATGCCGTAAGCTGGCCATAGAAATATGTATTATGCTATTGTGTAACATTAAAGGAATATATTGTAATCTGGTCTTCTATTTTCTCTAAAATACATATGTGTGTGTGTGTGTGTGTGTGTGTTTGTATTGAGTTTGATGTGACGAAGTTTCACTTTAAAATGTTTTTATTGTATATTAATCATCACAGATGACCTGAAGCCAATCTTCTGTGAAACATGTGTATTGATTAATATTCAATAAAAACATTTTAAAGTGAAACTGTCATATTAAACTTAACATAAACACTCTGCAATAGCTTTGAAGGGCTAACTTTGGTTCCAGCACCAGTAACCAACAAAATTACTGAATAAACTAAATTATATATATATATACATGTATAAAATCTGTGGTGCTGAGATCAGGGAGACCACAAATCAGGGGAGCACTCGATATGCATGGGAAGAAGCAGAGTAGCTAAAAACGCAACTGCTATGCCCAGCAGTTTCGGCTAGTATTTGGCAAGCCTTTTCAGGAGCATATACCTATGAAAAGGCTTACCAAATACAAACTGAAACTGCTCGGCATTGCCGGCGGTTTTCACCTTCCCCTATAAATTACAATAATATCTAAAAATTATATATAATAATCTAGACTCTTATGAAAATTATTACATATATTTGAGAAATAATGAGTAATTTCAAGTTAATATTCATATATAAATGAAAGTTACTTTGAAATAAGATTGAAGTCAGATTAAATTATCCAAATTCTTATTCAAAGAAATAAAATGGAATGTTACTAATAGGATAAAAATATAAAGGTGATACAAAGGATGAGGTTTAAGTATGAAAAACTGTTATTTTCTCAAGCATCCTCTACTAAAGATATATATCACCTATTTAGGACTTCTTAAGAGTAAACTGTCATTTTAATAATGTATTATCTGAGACATGTCATAGGTTTATGACATATCTTTACTATTACACAAACAATAGATAGATTCAGAGAGAGGGAGTAACAGAGATTGGTGGAGAGATAGAGAGAGATTGAGAGACAGAGAGAATGAGAGAGAGTGAGAAAGAGTGAGAGGGAGTGAGGGGGAGTGAGAAAGAGTGAGAGGGAGTGAGGGGGAGTGAGAAAGAGTGAGAGGGAGTGAGAGACAGAGGAAGTGAGAGACAGAGGGAGTGAGAGACAGAGGGAGTGAGAGACAGAGGGAGTGAGAGACAGAGGGAGTGAGAGACAGAGGGAGTGAGAGACAGAGGGAGTGAGAGACAGAGGGAGTGAGAGACAGAGGGAGTGAGAGACAGAGGGAGTGAGAGACAGACAGATTGAGAGAGACAGATTGAGAGACACAGAAAAAAAGATTGAGAGAGAGAGAGAGGGGGGATCTATGATTGAAATATAAATTTAGGCGATGTATGAGCTTTATCACATTTATATTTCAAGACTTGAAGAGGGAGGGGATGGATGTGGTATGATTAAACACACATACACAGATATGTACATACACAGATATGTACATACACAGATATGTACATACACAGATATGTACATATATAGATATGTACATATATAGATATGTACATATATAGATATGTACATATATAGATATGTACATATATAGATATGTACATATATAGATATGTACATATATAGATATGTACATACACAGATATGTACATACACAGATATGTACATACACAGATATGTACATACACAGATATGTACATATATAGATATGTACATACACAGATATGTACATACACAGATATGTACATACACAGATATGTACATACACAGATATATACATACACAGATATGTACATACACAGATGTGTACATACACAGATATGTACATACACAGATATGTACATACACAGATATGTACATACACAGATATGTACATACACAGATATGTACATACACAGATATGTACATACACAGATATGTACATACACAGATATGTACATACACAGATATGTACATACACAGATATGTACATATATAGATATGTACATACACAGATATGTACATATATAGATATGTACATATATAGATATGTACATACACAGATATGTACCTACACATATGTACCTACACAGATATGTACATACACAGATATGTACCTACACATATGTACCTACACAGATATGTACATACACAGATATGTACCTACACATATGTACCTACACAGATATGTACATACACAGATATGTACATACACAGATATGTACATACACAGATATGTACATACACACATATGTACATACACAGATATGTACATACAGAGATATGTACCTACACAGATGTGTACATACAGAGATATATACATACACATATGTACATACACAGATATATACATACACAGATATGTACATACACAGATATGTACATACACAGATATGTACATACACAGATATGTACATACACAGATATGTACATACACAGATATGTACATACACAGATATGTACATACACAGATATATACATACACAGATATATACATACACAGATATGTACATACACACAGATATGTACATACACAGATATGTACATACACAGATATGTACCTACACAGATATGTACCTACACAGATATATACATACACAGATATGTACATACACAGATGTGTACATACACAGATATGTACCTACACAGATATGTACATACACAGATATGTACCTACACAGATATGTACATACACAGATATGTACCTACACAGATATATACATACACAGATATGTACATACACAGATATGTACCTACACAGATATATACATACACAGATATGTACATACACAGATATGTACATACACAGATATGTACATACATAGATGTGTACATACACAGATATGTACATACACAGATATGTACATACATAGATGTGTACATACACAGATATGTACATATATAGATATGTACATACACAGATGTGTACATACACAGATATATACATACACAGATATGTACATACACAGATATGTACATACACAGATATGTACATACACAGATATATACATACACAGATGTGTACATACACAGATATGTACATACACAGATATGTACCTACACAGATATGTACATACACATATGTACATACACATATATGTACATACACAGATATGTACATACACAGATATATACATACACAGATATATACATACACAGATATATACATACACAGATATGTACCTACACAGATGTGTACATACATAGATGTGTACATACACAGATATGTACATACACAGATATGTACATACACAGATATATACATACACAGATATGTACATACATAGATGTGTACATACACAGATATATACATACACAGATATGTACATACACAGATATGTACATACACAGATATGTACATACACAGATATGTACATACACAGATATGTACATACACAGATATGTACATACACAGATATGTACATACACAGATATGTACATACACAGATATATACATACACAGATATGTACCTACACAGATATGTACATACACACAGATGTGTACATACACAGATATGTACATACATAGATGTGTACATACATGATGGCTGCATACTCTACTAAGAGTATTGCAATCACTTGTCAAATTCAGATGTGTGACACTCGAATATGGCTTTTCAAGCCTACTAGTACTAGAGGCTTGCCCTCCTTGACAACTATGGATCTTCCTGGCCTCAGGTCTTGCATCAAGTTGCCTGTGAACCTTAACAATACTGTGGAGATCATAGTTCACTGGTTCTCTTTGAACATGGCTGCAACTGTGGCTCCTGAGACCAGATTTGCTCAAGCAAATCTTTCTACAGTCGGTAGATTCAATGGAGTCACCAATCATTTCGAGAGATAGACCAGGGCATTGCTTGTGCACATCCCATTTAATCTTCTCGTGCTCTACGCATCTGTCCTCAAAATTATGGACCCCATCATTCACCATTCCATACCAAGTTTCTCTTTCAAGAGCTTCTATCTCCCGGTCAGCCACCATCAAACCAGTCTTTTTCAATGAGTCCTTCATATACATAGATACATACATATATATATGTACACATATATATGTATGTATACGTATGTATATGTACACATACATATGTATACATACATACATAATACACATATACAGGAAGAGAAACATACAAAAGTATACACACACAAACTATATATATATATATATTATATATGTATATATACATATACATACATGCACATATACATTTATGCACGTGCACACACATATATATATATATATACATATGTATATATATACACACATATATATATATATACATATGTATATATATACACACATATATATATACATATGTATATATACACACATATATATATACATATGTATATATACACACATATATATATACATATGTATATATACACACATATATATATACATATGTATATATACACACATATATATACATATATATGTACATATATATACACATGTATATCCACACACACATATATATACATATGTATATATACACACATATATATATATACACACATATATATACATATATATATATACACACATATATATACATATATATGTACATATATATACACATGTATATCCACACACACATATATATACATATGTATATATAAACACATATATACATATGTATATAGACTCATATATATATATATATATATATATAATCACATATATACATATGTATATAGACTCATATATATATATATATATATATATATATATATATATATATATATACATATGTATATAGACTCATATATATATATATATATATATATATATATATATACATATGTATATAGACTCTATATATATATATATATATATATATATATATATATACATATGTATATATATACACACACACGTATATATTTATATACACATGTATATATACACACAAATACACACATATATATATATACACACACAAACATATATATATATACACGCACATACATATTACATACAAATACAAAAATACACATATACATACAAACACATATATATATATATATACATACATATATATATAAACATGTATATATATATGTGTGTATATAAACACAGCAGTACTGATTGGTATCAATGCATTATAAATATGGTTGAAGTATTTATGTACATACATCATTGCTGGCATATATAGCAGTGAAATTGTTACAATTATAACCACATACACACACATATACACACACATATACACACACACACATGCATACATATCTACACTCACTCACACATACATATCTACACTCACTCACACACAAATATACATACATGCATAGTCAAATCCTTACAAATATAACCATATATACACACACACACTACACAAATATACATACATAGTCAAATCTTCACAAATATAACCACATACTTACATATACACACACACACACACTTACACATGCAAACATATTCACAGGTGCACACACATAGACATACTTACAGAGACACACATACATATCAGTCAAATCCTTAGAAAATTAACCCCCACCACCACCACACACACACTAAAAATAAACACACACACACACACACAAATACATACAGATCAATCAAATCCTTACAAATATAAACACAGCTATATATTCACCCCCACACATACACAGACACACATACACGCGCATACAAAAATACATATCAGTCAAATCCTTACAAATATAAACACACCCACATACTCACACATACACACACACATACAAAAATACATACATATCTTTATGGTAAAATTCCACCTTGTATATATTCTTTAGTTTCTTTGGTTTAAAAGAATAAATTTTGATCTTGCAGTATTTTAAGAAAATAATTTTCTAGTAATTTATTTTTTTTACTCTTTTTTTTTTCTTTCTTGTTTGATTAACAAAAAAATAGGGAAACTGAAAAAATAATATAAAATGAACTAAATTTAAGCATTTGGATTTACCCAGCCACCAAATGCAGCTTCAATTTCCTGAGCAACAGAAATTGTAATACGGTCAGCTAGCTTCGATCCAACAACTTGTACACCGAGAGGTAAACCTTGACAGTTTAATCCAACAGGACATTGTGTAACGGGAAATCCGAGGTAGTTGAAGATAGCCGTGTAAGAAAAATCAAATGGTGTCGTTAATGGTTGGTTGTGGTATGGTGCTACACGTGGATGAGGAGGAAACAAAAATATTCCATTTTCTCCTAGAAGGTTTACCATTTTCTTCTTTAAAGTTTCTCCAAATGCTAGAAACATCTCATCAGTGATGGAAGTATCCAATTTGTCCAATATGAACTCAGAAAGAGATAGGGCAATAGCAGGTATCGTGTGGTCAGATTGATATACCACCCATTTAAGGAATTCAATAACTGGATTCAAGGAATACTGGCCATTGGTCATAAAGTAACAGAAAGTATTTAAACTTTCTTTCTCTGTGGGTTTAGCAGAAAGTTTAGCTGTCCAGATCTCAAAACTGTATTTCATCTGAGATATAGAAACAGGCTCGGCATCAATTCCATATTTGTCTTTAAAGTGTTTTACTACCTTGAAATAAAAAAAATAAAAACTCATTAACCATGAATAAATAAATATTATGACTTGAAATAGAAATAGAAGCTACATTGTAATATTTTTTACTACAATATAGTCTAATAATGGGGCATAAGAACCTACTGAACAAAAAAAGTTGGGTATCAGCACACATGGGAGCTGATACCCATTTTTTTCCATTCAGTGGGTTTATACGCCCCATCATTAGACTATATTATAGTAAAAAATATTACAATCTAGCTTCTATTTCTATTTCAATTCTAAATTTCACTCTCTGCATTCCAAAGATAATAACTTGTTTTAATTTAAATGTTTCTGATTTAGACACAAAGCCAGTAATTTTGTGGAGAAGGGGAGAATCAATTGTATATAAACCCCAGTATTTGACTGGTACTTTATTTTATCAACCCTGGATGGATGATGGACCAAGTTGAGCTCAGTGGGATTTGAACTCAGAATGTAAAGAGTCAGAACAAATACCAGAATGACATGTTATCTAACGCTCTATCAATTCTGCCAACCCACTACCTTTAATGATTTCTAATTTAAGCACAAGTCTAACAATTTGGGGGCAGCAGAAGGTCAATTACATTGAACCCCAGTACTTTACTGGTACTTTATTTCATTGACCTTGGAAAGATGAAAGGTAAAGCAGTGTTTGACAGTGTAGGATATATTGAAGAAATCAGTATATCTAAAGGTTTGAGTCTTCGTTGAACCTAGAAGCTGACTGGGATTAGAGTTAATCCTAGTTTTGTGTGACATTAAGCAACTGTGAGCCTCTGTGAAGCAGTGTTTGACAGTGTAAGATATATTGAAGAAATCAGAGTATATTTAAAGGTTGAAGTCTTCGTTGAACCTGGAGGTTCCTTGGAGTTGGAGTTAATCCTGATTTTGTGGCATTAAGCAACTGTGAGCCAAAGACTCCCCCTTGGGCAGATGCCAATCCATCACAAGACTACCTCCTCTCTCACCGTCAGCTATTGCTGGCACTCATATTTCATCAGAGTAGAATGAAGTGCTTTGCTCAAGGAGACAATGTACAACACGACCCAGGGATTAAACTCATAACCTTACAATCATGAAAACAACACCCTAACCACTAAGCCACACATCATTAAAATATATTTAATCTAATTGATTATCTTAAAGTAACAACAAATAATGAAATAAATAAATGTTTAACCCTTTGGCATTTAAACTGGCTGTATCCGGCCAGAATTCTCTCACCTCTTTTTGTTCAAACCAGCTGCTCATATTTATGATAAGGTATTGTTCTCAAAATAAATATCAAAATCTCATAGATTCAATATTATGTGAGATGAAGTGTTTACCATGAAAATATAATAGTAAATATAGAGTAATGTAAATGCTAAAGAGTTAAAATAGGGGTGTGCAACAGGCAGCCCGCGGGCCATAATCTGGCCCACCAGACCAGTCAGAGTGGCCCGCGATGACCGTTTTTTTTTACTTTGTATGCTTATTTAGAATTTTTTTTGTAACCATAATACAATTTTCTGTTAGTTGACTTATACTAAAGGGCTTCATTGATAGGGTTATGTGTGTTATAATTTCGAAGTTCCATGTTATGGAAAGAAGTTATGGTGAATCTTTGGAATAGTGCTTAATAAATATTAATAGCCCTAATAGTTGTTCCAATGTTCAAAAGTGGCCTCGCCAATGGAATATGTTGCACACCCCTGAGCTAAAGCAACAAATAGTGAAAGAAAGAAATGTCTAAAATATGATTCTGTCTTACTTTGTGGATTGAAGCTTTCATATCTGGTTGGACAGTACTTGAAAATAAACCCCCTTCATCATCTTCCATATAAAAGATTTTTAGTTTGCTGATGTCGACCTTAAAAGGAAATACATTAATTAAGCAAATAAATAAACAGTATATGAAGGTTGGCTGAAAAGTTCATAGGTTGATTACTACACAATTGTTTCTACTATTGGCACAAGGCCAGCAATTATCCCAGTACATTACTGGTACTTTATTTTATCGCCGCCGTAAGGATGAAAGGCAAAGTTAACCTCGGCGGGATTTGAACTCAGATCGTAAAGGGACGTAACTCTTTGCATTGATTACTACATAATGATGGTTGCAACTTGACTTCAAGTAATGCCATCACTTGACACTCAAGCATGAGCATCACAGACATGGCCCTTCAGTCCTGCCAGGAACCTGCCCATGGCCAGCAATGCCATCCATCACAAAAATAATGTCACATATCAAGCGATGCCTGTGCCTGAAACTTCTTTAAATGACGAAAGGCTTTGCACGAGGCCAATCCCACTCTCTAAACATCGAATGCATTTACCCAAAAAGAAGAACTGGTCTACATCATTGGATGTAAAATGTAAACATACACACATACATACATACATACATACAAGGGTTGGCTGTAAAGTTCCTAGGCTGGCCAAGAGACTGTCATGGAATAATTGTCTGCTGCCAGTTCATCTTCAGACGTCCTCTTCGCCTCTTTCCATGTGGTTACCAGTACAGGACCTCATAAGCATGTCTCTCTCTCTCTTGAGAGTCATGTGACATGTCCCAACCAACCAACTCAACACACTTGATGCTAGACGCACATTATTGGTGGGTTCAGAGTTATGTGACATGTCCCAACCAATCAAGTCAACACTTGTACTTGATGTTAGACACATGTTGTTGGTGGGTTCAGAGTCATGTGACATGTCCCAACCAACCAACTCAACACTTGATGTTAGACGCACATTATTGGTGGGTTCAGAGTCATGTGACATGTCCCAACCAACCAACTCAACACTTGATGTTAGACACACATTATTGGTGGGTTCAGAGTTATGTGACATGTCCCAACCAACCAACTCAACACTTGATGTTAGACACACATTATTGGTGGGTTCAGAGTTATGTGACATGTCCCAACCAACCAACCTACTCATCACTTGTACATTGTTAGGGAGTTCATTGACAGACTCCTTATTCAGTGATGAAGTCACCCCACCTGATGCCAAGGATTTTTCCGTAGGCATTTGGTGTCAAAAGCATCATTGGATCTCTTGGCTGGTCTTCACATTCCATGTTTCACACCTGTACAGGAGTGTTGAAAGCACATTGCTGTTGTAAAATCTCATCTTGGTACCAAGCAAAATATATTGCAAGCAAGAGACTTTAGTATTTCTGTTGAGAACACTTTTCATTTTATAGCTGATATAATAAATAAATTCATGTAGAAACATATTTAAAAACAATACATGTATAATATAAAGTATTAATGAAAAATATATTACAGGTTCATCAAGATTGAGTTTCTTGGCATTTTCTCCAGCCATGATGCGTAACATTGGCTTGAGGTCTTCTGCATATCGACACATGGGTCCCACGGACAAAAGTTCTGCTTGTACACCACTTGCATTAGGAAACTGTCCTTCATTGGAAACAATTCCTAGAAAAAGAAAATTGTATTATGAGTATAATGCCATGTTGTATCCAGTTTAGAATAGATAAACTGTATGCCTGCATATCATTAGAAGCAACTAAATGGGTTGATGTCAAAAAGACCAACCAATTGTAAAACATTGCCTCAAAAAGTCTAGTCCAACCCATGCCAACATGGAAAGGTTGATGTATAAACAATGATGATGATGGTGAATATAAAAGGAATTAGAGAAAAAATACAAAGGGAAAAAATTACTATTTACTGGACAAAAATCGATAAATTGGGATCTTTCCTGTTCCTAATAGTTAAATATGTATGAGAGTATGAGAGAGAGAGAGAGAGGGAGAGAGAGAGAGAGACATGTCTGTCCCCATCACAGGTATCATATTCATGATGAGAATGTTTTACAGCCAGATACCCACCTGGTACCAACCCTTTTAGTTGCCTCTTACAACATGCATGGATGCTATTCTAAACTGGATGTTGGAATCAAAGATGAAAATGCCACATGTTTTTAAATGTACTGTATATTGCAACATGAAGAAACCACATGTTTTAAATGTGCTGTATATGGCAACATGAAGATACATGTTTTAAATGTGCTGTATATAGCAACATGAAGAAACCACATGTTTTAAATGTGCTGTATATGGCAACATGAAGATACCACATGTTTTAAATGTGCTGTATATAGCAACATGAAGAAACCACATGTTTTAAATGTGCTGTATATGGCAACATGAAGATACCACATGTTTTAAATGTGCTGTATATAGCAACATGAAGAAACCACATGTTTTAAATGTGCTGTATATGGCAACATGAAGATACCACATGTTTTAAATGTGCTGTATATAGCAACATGAAGAAACCACATGTTTTAAATGTGCTGTATATGGCAACATGAAGAAACCACATGTTTTAAATGTGCTGTATATGGCAACATGAAGAAACCACATGTTTTAAATGTGCTGTATATGGCAACATGAAGATACCACATGTTTTAAATGTGCTGTATATGGCAACATGAAGAAACCACATGTTTTAAATGTGCTGTATATGGCAACATGAAGAAACCACATGTTTTAAATGTGCTGTATATGGCAACATGAATATACCACATCTTTTAAATGTGCTGTATATGGCAACATGAAGATACCACATGTTTTAAATGTGCTGTATATGGCAACATGAATATACCACATGTTTTAAATGGGTTGTACTTTGCAACATGAAGACTCCACCTGATAAAACAATGGTGACAAAAAATATACATATACACAGATACACACAAACACATACATATACACACACAAATGCACACATACACATATATAAATACACACATACCTCCTCCACACACATATACAGACACACATATACAGAGATGCAGAAACTAATAACAACAACAACAACAACAAACAGATTAATTAATGACCTAATATTTACCTGTAGATGTTTTATGACCAAATATTCCATTAAAAAAGGATGGTATACGAATACTGCCACCTATATCGGAGCCGACTCCAATAACTGAAGCTCCAGCACCGATCAGGCATCCCTCACCACCTAATCAATACAAAATAAAACCATACATAACAATTTTAAACAACAACAACATCAAATATAATCAGCCCCATAGCTGATGTTAAGGTATTGTTCTCAAAATAAATAATTGTTTCTACGTTACGCACAAGGCCAGCAAATACCCAGTGCATTACTGGTACTTTATTTTATCGACCCCGTAAGGATGAAAGGCAAAGTTAACCTCCGCGGGATTTGAACTCAGAATGGCAAGGGCCGTAACTCTATACGTCAAAGCATGGCGTCCGACCCTCTCCCAATACTGCCAATTCACCGCCCTACACAAAATAAATAATATCAAAATCTCATAGATTCAATATTATGTGAGGTAAAGCCTTTGCCATGAAAATATAATTGTAAATATAGAGTAATGTAAATGCTAAAGGGTTAAAGTCCCAACTATCTGTTTGCCTCTTTGTTCCCATCTCCTCCAGGACTGACTGATATGCAGTGTCCTCCTGCAACATGTTGTCTCAAATGACATCAGTTTGTTAACACCAATGGTCTTCAGTGTCCAGGTCTCACAGCCATTCAGTGCCACCAACCAAACTAGTCTTCAGAAGCTTCAACTTGATGCTCTTGTAGAGAGTGCAATCTTTCCACAGAGTATTGTGGGGTCTTAATGCAGATCTTGGAGCCCCTAGTTGAGCCCTGATCTTGTGATTACTATTTGCTGTTTGATCTAGTCTCGCCATCGTTCTTAATATCATTTGGGCAGCTGTAAAAAACTAACTTCTCTATGAAGTGCAACACTGGACTCACACTAATTTCGCACTGGAGTGCAATGTGAGACTTACACTAAAACACTCACTAAACACCTAGATGGAATATACACTCATGCTACTCCGAGTAACAATATAAATCTCATGGAGAGCACACTTAACCCTTTTGGTACCAAACCATCAAACGTTTCCTGTTTCTACAATTGAAAACTATTTGTTTTAAAGTGTTTATATTTATCTAAAAACCTTCCATCATAATTTAATGTAAAAACCTTTCTTAAGTTATGCTCTAGACACTAGCTTGATAATGAGAAAGTTAGTTATTTTACTAAATCTTCCTAAATTCTCGATTATTTTCAAAATGATTTAAAAATCATAAACAGTGTCTTTCATTAGAAATATAGTAAAGGCTGGGTTAAAGTAGTGAATACTAAGCCCAAGGTCATCTGATCAAACCTTACTACAGTTGTTGTAATGAACCCCTGATCAAATTTTACTTCAGCTGGTGTGTTGAACCCGTGATCAAACCTTACTACAGCTGTTGTGTTGTGCCCCTGATCAAACCTTACTAGAGTTGTTGCGTTGAGCCCCTGATCAAACTTTACTTCAGCTATTGTGTTGAGACACTGATCAAACCTTACTAGAGTTGTGTTGAGCCCCTTATCAAACTTTACTTCAGCTGTTGTGTTGAGACACTGATCAAACCTTACTAGAGTTGTGTTGAGCCCCTGATCAAACCTTACTAGAGTTGTTGTGTTGAGCCCCTGATCAAACCTTACTAGAGTTGATGTGTTGAGCCCCTGATCAAACTTTACTTCAGCTGTTGTGTTGAAACACTGATCAAACCTTACTAGAGTTGTTGTGTTGAGCCCCTGATCAAACCTTACTTCAACTGTTGTGTTAAGCCCCTGATCAAACCTTATTTCAATTGTTATGTTGAGCCCTTGGTCAAAACATATGACTCTGCTTTCTTGAGCTTACTTATTTCATAAAAATTAGATTCTACTCTTAATTTAGCAAAGGGTAATTAATTGGAAAAAAACAAATAAACAATTTAACTAACAAAAGTAAATAAATAAATAAAAAGACATTATTCTCCCTTTAGGGATGAAAAAAACTGGATTAAAACCAAAAATAAAAAGGAAACAAAAAGGAAACAGATAAGGTCCAGCTAGAGTAGATGAAACCAGCAGAATTATAACTAGAATGAGAATTCCTAGATTAGTTTTATGAGCTCAATCTATGTTAACCTTTTAGCATTTAAACCAGCCATATCCAGCCAGAATTCTCTCACTTCTTTCTGTCAAACTGGCTGTAACCAGCTGCTCATACTGACGTTACGGTATTGTTCTCAAAATAAATAATATCAAAATCTCATAGATTTGATATTATGTGAGGTAAAGCCTTTACCGCGAAAATACATTAGCATATATAGAGTAATGTAAATGCTGAAAGATTAAGGAAGGTTAAAATCTATTCCAAGTCTGAAGGTTCAGCTTATGAGGCCCGAGTTTATCTCGGTTTTGTTGGTGCTAAGTGACTGAGAACACAAGATTCTCTCCTGGATGGGATACCAGTTCATTGTAGGGTTAATCCCCAGCTGCTGAGATTGATCAATGTTTACTGTATTAGAAATACTACAATACAGCAAACTGTTATCTAACCTGTATATAAAGGCAGTGTTAAAGCCAAAATATTTACAGACAATTTATAACCACCACCACTACCACGACTACCAATACCACCACTATCACCATAACCAACACTGCCACTATCACCATTACCACCACCACCACTATCAAAACCCACACCACTACCACCACAACAACTACTACCACCACTATCCCCACCACCACCACATCTACTACCACCACCAACAATGAAAGAGCTGCAGCATGGTCATCCAAGATGCTAGAAATAGCAGCCAAATCTCTTTCAAATCACATCTTACTATCTTAGGAAAAAAAGGTTATATTAGATAATGTAATCCACAGCACTATGCCTTGGAAAAAACAAACAAAAGAATTATAATGGCTGAAATTTCTTTGATCACAGGTCTACTTGATCAGGGCTGACCTAGGGCTAAACAACAACAACATCAACACCACCATCACCATCACCTTGTCCTGTCCTATTGTATATAATATTTCACCACCAGTTTTGAAATAGTAGTTCATTAATTATTCAATGTTATATGCAGGAGAAAGAACAGGGGTTATTATCTGATCAACACGATAGCTGGGTGGAGGGGTAGGTCTCCCGTCATCTGGGTGAAGCCTCACAAACTACCATTTATGCCAGTGTACAAGTTGATCCAGCGCATAGGTCAACCCCTAAAATTCTGAGATGTAGTTCAGGTGAAGCAGCATGCATGCTTACACATTTTATATTTGGCAGACAAGTTGACCCCTGGTTTTGGAGATATATTTTTAGGCTCCAAATGACAACTTGTACGCCGGCATATATATATCACTAAAATATTGAAAAAAACAAAAAAAAGGGCTTTATAGTTTGTAACAGAGAACCTTGACAATCCTTCTCGGAAGAGAGATGAGTGAGCTAGGGGTACTTGAGTAGAAGTGGCATGAAGTCAGACATGTCTAAGGAGCAGAGGCTATTGTAGTAGCAACGGGAAGGGGAAATGGCTTAATTGAATATATTTAGAATAAAATAAAAGGGTTTACCTGAACTGCCTCCAGCAATTCGACTGTTATTGTAAGGATTACTGGATCTTCCATATATGTTGTTAGCTGATTCATACCACATGCAGAGCTCACTTATGTTAGTCACTACGTATGGAATGAGACCAGATTGCCGCAACTTAGCAACCACGTCTGCATCTTTAGTAGCAATAGTGTTTTTACGGATTACTAAACCTGATGTGTTCGGCATACCTACAAAAAAAAACAGAAACAAAACTTATCAGACATTACTGTACATAACTAGTGAAGAATATGAGAATCTATATAATATTTTCTGATATAGTGATGATTAATAGTAATTGAAAAGACCAATGGAAATATTGTTTCATATATGTTACACTAAGAGTAAAAATAAAAATACATGTTTAGCAGACTAAACATGTATTTTTATTTTTACTCTTTCTACATGAGGTGTGTATGCTCATCTAAGGTCTTCAGCAATTAAGCAATATCTTCTAATTTCCTGTTAATTAAACTTATTTTATTTAATGACTTTGGAGGGGTGGTAGCCATGACCTTTTACATCAGCTCGGAGATTGGTGGGAAGTAAAAAGGAGGCTTTATAAACCATTACTTATGGTTACATATAGGTAGTGACAACATATCAAAATAACTGGTAATCCTTAAACTAGACACCTGATAAGACAGTCTCAAACTGTAGATCAGGTGGTGGTGGTGTTAAACTAGACACCTGATAAGACGGTCTCAAACTGTAGATTAGGTGGTGGTGGTGTTAAACTAGACACCTGATAAGACAGTCTAAAACTGTAGATCAGGTGGTGGTGGTGTTAAACTAGACACCTGATAAGACGGTCTCAAACTGTAGATCAGGTGGTGGTGGTGTTAAACTAGACACCTGATAAGACGGTCTCAAACTGTAGATCAGGTGGTGGTGGTGTTAAACTAGACACCTGATAAGACGGTCTCAAACTGTAGATCAGGTGGTGGTGGTGTTAAACTAGACACCTGATAAGACGGTCTCGAACTGTAGATTAGGTGGTGGTGGTGTTAAACTAGACACCTGATAAAACAGTCTCGAACTGTAGATTAGGTAGTGGTGGTATTAAACTAGACACCTTATCTGACTGTCTGTAACAGTGGGTCAGGTGTTTGTGGTAGTGGTGGTATTAAACTAGACACCTTATCTGACTGTCTGTAACAGTGGGTCAGGTGTTTGTGGTAGTGGTGGTATTAAAGTAGACACCTTATCTGACTGTCTGTAACAGTGGGTCAGGTGTTTGTGGTAGTGGTGGTATTAAACTAGACATCTGATCTAACTGTCTGTAACAGTGGGTCAGGTGTTTGTGGTAGTGGTGGTATTAAACTAGACATTTGATCTAACTGTCTGTAACAGTGGGTCAGGTGTTTGTGGTAGTGGTGGTATTAAACTAGACACCTTACCTGACTGTCTGTAACAGTGGGTCAGGTGTTTGTGGTAGTGGTGGTATTAAAGTAGACACCTTATCTGACTGACTGTAACAGTGGGTCAGGTGTTTGTGGTAGTGGTGGTATTAAACTAGACATCTGATCTAACTGTCTGTAACAGTGGGTCAGGTGTTTGTGGTAGTGGTGGTATTAAACTAGACATCTGATCTAACTGTCTGTAACAGTGGGTCAGGTGTTTGTGGTAGTGATGGTATTAAAGTAGACACCTTATCTGACTGTCTATAACAGTAGGTCAGGTGTTTGTGGTAGTGGTGGTATTAAACTAGACATCTGATCTAACTGTCTGTAACAGTGGGTCAGGTGTTTGTGGTAGTGGTGGTATTAAACTAGACATCTGATCTAACTGTCTGTAACAGTGGGTCAGGTGTTTGTGGTAGTGGTGGTATTAAACTAGACATCTGATCTAACTGTCTGTAACAGTGGGTCAGGTGTTTGTGGTAGTGGTGGTATTAAACTAGACATCTGATCTAACTGTCTGTAACAGTGGGTCAGGTGTTTGTGGTAGTGGTGGTATTAAACTAGACATCTGATCTAACTGTCTGTAACAGTGGGTCAGGTGTTTGTGGTAGTGGTGGTATTAAACTAGACACCTTATCTGACTGTTTGTAACAGTGGGTCAGGTGTTTGTGGTAGTGGTGGTATTAAACTAGACACCTTATCTGACTGTCTGTAACAGTGGGTCAGGTGTTTGTGGTAGTGGTGGTATTAAACTAGACATCTGATCTAACTGTCTGTAACAGTGGGTCAGGTGTTTGTGGTAGTGGTGGTATTAAACTAGACACCTTATCTGACTGTCTGTAACAGTAGGTCAGGTGTTTGTGGTAGTGGTGGTATTAAACTAGACACCTTATCTGACTGTTTGTAACAGTGTTTGTGGTAGTGGTGGTATTAAACTAGACACCTTATCTGACTGTTTGTAACAGTGGGTCAGGTGTTTGTGGTAGTGGTGGTATTAAACTAGACACCTTATCTGACTGTCTGTAACAGTGGGTCAGGTGTTTGTGGTAGTGGTGGTATTAAACTAGACACCTTATCTGACTGTCTGTAACAGTGGGTCAGGTGTTTGTGGTAGTGGTGGTATTAAACTAGACACCTTATCTGACTGTTTGTAACAGTGGGTCAGGTGTTTGTGGTAGTGGTGGTATTAAACTAGACACCTTATCTGACTGTTTGTAACAGTGGGTCAGGTGTTTGTGGTAGTGGTGGTATTAAAGTAGACACCTTATCTGACTGTTTGTAACAGTGGGTCAGGTGTTTGTGGTAGTGGTGGTATTAAACTAGACATCTGATCTAACTGTCTGTAACAGTGGGTCAGGTGTTTGTGGTAGTGGTGGTATTAAACTAGACACCTTATCTGACTGTTTGTAACAGTGGGTCAGGTGTTTGTGGTAGTGGTGGTATTAAACTAGACACCTTATCTGACTGTTTGTAACAGTGGGTCAGGTGTTTGTGGTAGTGGTGGTATTAAACTAGACACCTTATCTGACTGTTTGTAACAGTGGGTCAGGTGTTTGTGGTAGTGGTGGTATTAAACTAGACACCTTATCTGACTGTTTGTAACAGTGGGTCAGGTGTTTGTGGTAGTGGTGGTATTAAACTAGACACCTTATCTGACTGTCTGTAACAGTAGGTCAGGTGTTTGTGGTAGTGGTGGTATTAAACTAGACACCTTATCTGACTGTTTGTAACAGTGGGTCAGGTGTTTGTGGTAGTGGTGGTATTAAAGTAGACACCTTATCTAACTGTCTGTAACAGTAGGTCAGGTGTTTGTGGTAGTGGTGGTATTAAACTAGACACCTTATCTGACTGTCTGTAACAGTGGGCCAGGTGGTGGCAATGTTAAATGGGGCACCAGATTAAGCCTGGTCTTGGTCTTTTCCCATCCTCATAGCTGAGGGTCAGGGAAAAAATGTGATGTCCATGGGTCCCAAATCCTCGTCAGACCATTACTCAGGAGTTGGTTACTGAGCTGCAGCTCATCCCTCTTCATCATAAGGATGAAGCTGTTGACCACTTGAAAGGTTGTCACCAAGGTGACCCATCTATCCTGGTTTTGACATCAAAGTGATTCTTCTTTTAGACATAGTGCCAACCACCTTCATCACAAGGATGAAGCTGTTGACCACGTGAAATTTGTCACAAGGTGACTAAGGAAACCCTGCTTTTGACATCAAGGTGATCTTTCTAGATCAAGAGTGTGTAATTTATATCATTGGCGGGCTACTTTTGAACATTAGGGCCATTAATATTTATTAAGCCATTAGGGCCATTAATATTTATTAAGCACTATTCCAAAGATTCACCACAACTTCTTTCCATAACAGAGAACTGGAAATTATAACACACATAACTATCAGTGAAGCCCTTCAGTATAGGTCAACTAACAGAAAATTGTATTACAGTTACGAAAAAAATTCTAAATTAGCCTACAAGGTAAACATTTTAAATGGACATCTGGCGAGCCGGATTGTGGATCATGGGTTGCCTGTTGCATGCTCCTGATCTAGACAGGCTAGCAACCAAAGCTAACAAGCGATGTCTACCCATTTGAAAGGTTGTCACCAAGGGGTCTAAGGAAACTCATCTACACCAGTTTTGAAATCAGAGTGATCCTTCAACCAAGGCTAACGAGCTCTGTCTACCTGTATTGAATGGCCATTAATTATCCTGAGTTCCTCTGCTCTTTGATGGGTTTTGATTTTTATCCAGTAGGGTGTCCATAAATCACTATATTCAAGCAAGCTTGAAGGAGGCTGCTAATTTAGTCACTGGCAGCCCGACCATGTGACAGGTTGATAACCTACCACCTATCAAATTGACATAAAATACACCAGTCACACACACAAACTACTCACAAATCCTGAAAGACATCAGGTTATGTCGTCTTTTGTAGAAATATCACAAAACCTATGATAAACTGAAAGAACTGTGTTATCAATAATGACAGCAATACCATTAGTGTCATCAATAATTACAGCTATACCGTTAGTGTCATCAATAATGACAGCTATACCATTAATCTTATCAATGACAACAGCTAAACCATTAGTGTCATCAGTAATGACATTAAAATTATTGAATTTTTGTAGTCTAGCATTGTTCTACCCTATATACTGAGAATAATGGATATATGAACAATCATAGAACCTGAGAAATTTATGTTTTGATAAATTAACGGTTTGCATACGAGAAACCCTATAGCTTATGTTGATTAATGATACTTTGGAGTGATTAAAGATAAGAATGATTTTTCTAGGATGAAATTAGATAAAAGTTCAGCATATAAATAACTATTTACAGGGACAAATGTAGGACCTTGTGGCTAGAAAAGGAACTTCTTATTGTAGCAACATGACTGAGATAAGAAAAAATTGTGTGTATGTTTGTGGGTGTAAATTTAATATAGCCAGATTCTCTCTCTCTCTCTCTCTCTCTCTCTCTCTCTCTCTCTCTCTCTCTATATATATATATATTTTTTTTTTTTCAATCATATTTTATTATTTGTTTGACCCGAACAGCTTGCTCGCTTCTATGGCTTTGCGGTTAATGGTTTAACCATCGTCTCAGTATGTTTGGCCTTTTAACGTATTGTTATTGACCTAGTTCACTCGTTTCTATTGAGCGCTTGCCACACATTTCGGAAGTTGTTTTTCGCTAATTTCCAACACCCAAAATGCGATTCTCGCTAATTTGATGTGTGTGTGTGTATGTATATATATATATATATATATATATATATATATATATATATATATATATATATATATATAGATATATATATATAGATATATATATAGATATATATATAGATATATAGATATATAGATATATATATAGATATATATATAGATATATATATCATCATCATCATCATCATCATCATCATTTTACGTCCGTTTTTCCCTGCTTGCAAGGGTGGGACGGGTCTTATTCAGCACAGCATCTCTCCACTCGTCACGGTCCCTCGTCATCTCCACCGTGAGCTTCAATGATCTGAGGTCTGATCTCACCACCTCCGCCCATGTTTTTCGTGGTCTACCTCTACCACGTCTTCCCTCAACTGGCATTTCCTGGCACTTCTTCACCCATCGGTCATCCTCCATGCGCATCACATGTCCATACCACCTCAGTCTCCTCTCCCGTACACTACATTCTATCCCTCTCAGACACAGTTTCTCTCTCAATACATTTATGCTGGGTAGTTCACGCACATTTACACTGCACATCCAACGGAGCATGCTTGCCTCATTTCTCTCCAGCCGTCGCATATCCTCTGCGGTTGCTGCCCATGTCTCACTACCATGCAGCATCGCGCTCCTCACACAGGCATCATACAACCGGCCTTTCGTACGCAGGGAGAAACCCTTCTTCGTCAACAGAGGAAGCAGCTCCCTAAACTTCTTCCAACCCGTCCTTATTCTAGATACTATGGCCTCGGAACACCCTCCTCCCATGCTAATCTGATCTCCTAGGTACCGGAAGCTATCCACCACTTCTATAGCGCCCTCTCGCATTTGAAAAATGTGTCTATCAGTGCGACTTCTACTGTCTAATTTCCCTGTACATCTACTGCATACATATTTCTCCCTACCTGTTAGTTTGCCTGCTATCCCGCTACATCTCTTGTGTACCCAGGACCTGCATTGTGTGCATTTTATAGAATTTATGCCAGTTCCTTTTCTGCATATCGAACATGGCCATTTCCCTGACGGAATCAGGGTTTTGTCCTCTTTTCTACTCATCAACACTTTTGTCTTAGCTAGATTTACTCTCAGTCCTCTTGCTTCCAACTGCTGTTTCCATAGCCGGAATTTATTCTCTAGCTCCTCTACTAATTCTGCCATAAGAGCCAGATCGTCAGCATAGAGAAGTTCCCATGGACAGCCAGTCTTAAACTCCTCTGTTATGGCTTGGAGGACTATAATGAACACGAGCGGGCTGAGGACCGAACCCTGATGTACTCCTACTTGTATCTGGAATTCCTCACTAAACTCCATTCCTACCCTGACTTTACTGAGAGTACCTCTGTACAAAGTTTGCACTGTCC
>OZ024750.1:29554618-29592118 GCA_964016885.1 Eledone cirrhosa | reverse complement strand
ATACCTACAGACAAACACACACTTGCACATGCACTTACACACACTCTTACAGACAAACACACACACTTGCACACACATATACACTTGCACACAAACACACACATATACTTGCACAAAAACACACACACACTTGTACATTCACTTACACACACTCCTACAAACACACACATTTGTACACAAACTTACACACACACACACACATTCATACTTGTACACACGCACACTTGCAGACATGTGTGTCAGTAAGAAGTAAGGGGTATTTTATACAATTGTTTAACTCCTACAATACGGCAGCCAAGTATTATTCAATTAATTTCTTGGTGTATTTAAAATGTGAGCCATATGCTGTACTTGTAGGGTTAAATTCTAGGACAACTTCTGGAGACTAAAGGGAGGAGAGTTATAAATAATATTGTGAGCCATTTCCTTTTCATACTGGTTGCTGTCGACACCTTAGGTGTCCTTGGTCCCCCTTTTTATGATGGTCACAGTTAACACCTCAGGTGTACTACTGGGTCACCAAACTGATGGTTTCCTCCATAAAATCTGAAAGACAGCAGCCCACCTGGTACAGTCAACACCTCAGGTGTGCTCAGCCACCAAACTGATGGTTTCTTCCATAAAATCTGAAAGACAGCAGCCCACCTGGTACAGTCAACACCTCAGGTGTGCTCAGCCACCAAACTGATGGTTTCTTCCATAAAATCTGAAAGACAGCAGCCCACCTGGTACAGTCAACACCTCAGGTGTGCTCAGCCACCAAACTGATGGTTTCTTCCATAAAATCTGAAAGACAGCAGCCCACCTGGTACAGTCAACACCTCAGGTGTGCTCAGCCACCAAACTGATGGTTTCTTCCATAAAATCTGAAAGACAGCAAGCAGTCCACCTGGTACAGTCAACACCTCAGGTGTGCTGGGTCACCAAACTGATGGTTTCTTCCATAAAATCTGAAAGACAGCAAGCAGTCCACCTGGTACAGTCAACACCTCAGGTGTGCTGGGTCACCAAACTGATGGTTTCTTCCATAAAATCTGAAAGACAGCAAGCAGTCCACCTGGTACAGTCAACACCTCAGGTGTGCTCAGCCACCAAACTGATGGTTTCTTCCATAAAATCTTAAAGACAGCAAGCAGCCCATCTGGTACAGTCAACACCTCAGGTGTGCTGGGTCACCAAACTGATGGTTTCCTCCATAAAATCTGAAAGACAGTAGCCCACCTGGTCACTGTTGAGATGGTTTCCTCTATAAAATCTGAGAGACAATAGCCCCCACCTGAGAAAGAAGCCCCGTGAGGTGGAGTGGCTGTTGCAGTGGGTGTCACTGGCCATTCTCCAAGGCAATGCCTATCTCCTTTTGTCTGAGGGGTATGAGGTGCAGTTGAAACACGGCTCAGATTGGGGTGTAGAATATGTCGTTCTTCCTCTCCCTTTTTCTTTTGTTGCTTAATTCTTTTTTTTTATACTCATTTTTCTTTTCTTTTTGTTGCCCTATTGTACAGTCTTTATCACATTTAGTTTAATTGAAATAAATTGGTGATACATTCTATGGCCTTAACTACCAATGACCTTGGTGGACACTATGACATATGAGGGGGTCTAAGACCATTTATATAATGTGGAAAGTTAGATAAGGTGAAACAATGCAAAATGGATGATATCATCCATTTTGCATTGTTTAGCCTTATACAACTTTCTGCATTATATAATATATTACATACAATGCTTCAAGCAAACTACAACATATTAAATCATCATCATTATCATCATTGTTTTTAAGTCCACTTTTCTATGCTTGCATGGGTTGGTCATAAATATATTACTGGCTATTTTGGGGTCATAGACTTGTTCAGGCAGTGTGAACCAGGACTAAACAACAATAACAACAACAACAACCACAACATATTTATAATGATACATTTCTTATTTAGTTAATAGAGCATCAAAATAATGAGAAGACAATAATATGCATATCATATACACACCACGTTTTATAATATACACATCATGCTCACACATATACTCTATAATACATATATCATATATATACACACATACGCATGCTATATAATATGCGCATCATATACACACACACACATACATATATATTATGTGAAGGCGCGTGACTGAGTGGGTAGATAAATGATTTCGCAACCGTGAGCTTGTGAGTTCGATTTCCGGAGACCGGGTGATGTGTTATGTCCTTGAGCAAGACACTATATTTGACATTGCTCTTTCTACCTGGATTTGTGACTGACAGATAGTATTAGCAATTGGAAAGATCAATGGAAACATTGTTTCCTCAGTCCAATTTGACGAAAGTCGATCGACTGTCGATACATATATATACAAGGTCTGTAAAAAAAAAGCATTTAACTTTAGGCTGGGGAAAAAAATTACATATTTGGTGGGGTTCAATTGCTAATCCTCTTTGAAGTAGAACACGTGTACCTCCACACATTAATTCAGTGATGCTTCTATTGTTCAAAGAATATCTAGAAAGCTTCTTCTGGATTAGCTCTCAGCTCCATTGTAACAGTCCACATGAAGTCTTCCTGGCTCTTAAACCACCAGCCATTAGTGTCACCTTCAGTTTTGGGAATAACCAAAAGTTAAAAGGAGTTATGTCTGAAGAGTTGGGAACCTGGTGAATGAGTGAAATGTCTTTGGATCAGCTACATTGAATGAACAAGAGCATTGTCATAATGCAGCTGTCAGTTTTGTGAGGTCCACAGACAGATCTGGTCTCTTGCACTGAACTGCATCATGAAGACATCAGAGAACTTTCTGGTAGTATTCCTTCATAACACTTTGTTCTTCTGGTACCTATTCCTGATGCATAATACCTCAGCAATTGTAGGAAACAATCAGCATTACCTTGATTGTGGTTTGTACCTTACATACTTTTTTGAGCCTTCACAATGTTTGATGCTCCCACTGTAATGACTGAGGTTTGGTTTCCAGGTCAAACCCTTACACCAATGTCACATCTACAGTTATCACGATATTTAGAAACTCAAGTTCCTTGTTGACAGTATTGGGCAAAATGAAAATGCAATAAGTAAGCAGTACAGAATATCACATAAGCTGCCTGACAGCGACTGACATATCCAGCAAGCTTGCCAAAAGCCATGCGTGTGCATGAGTATATATGACTCCACTCTGCACACTTTTGTCTCCCTAACGCCATTACTTTCCATGGAAACAAATAAAGTTGGATACTTTTCCATCAGACCTTGTATAATATACATATATACGCATATACATACATATTTCATTATAACATTATATTTTAAAAATTAGTATTTACCTGTTAAAGCAAAAGCCTCCTTAACAGAAAGAGGCACCCCAAGAAAGGGGGCATTTTTTTCTGAATATTCATCTGGAATATCGTCTTGCTCTAATATTTTGTTTACCTCAAGTGCTTGTTGGCGGGCCACTTCATAGCAATCAGAGCAGATTGAATTTATTGTCACATTCACTAACTTGGATCTTTCTATAAAAGCTTCTAAAACTTCAGTACATTTTACCTGAAATATATAAATATACAACTTAAATAACTTATAAATGTAATTGTTGAAGACCATTTTAGAAAAAAATGTATTTTAATTCTAATACAGTGGAAACTCAGTATACTAACATCTCTCATCATGAACACATTTTCCAAACATAAAACATCTCGGTTCATGAACGGTGTCTCAAGTAACGAACATGCAAGTCAGCAATAATGGTTGGCAACAAGCTTGGAGTATTGGCTGGAAAGCGTCACTTGCTGTGTAGTTAGTTACTATGTTGATAACTATCTGTCATTCACACAGTCTTTCTCTCTCACTGTATTTCTCTCTCAATATTTCATATGGGAAAAACAGTTTTGGTTTTCAAAGATTTCAGGTGATGAACGGCCTTCAGGAATGAATTAAGTTCTTGAACCAAGGTTCCACTGTATTTGGTAGCCTGTCTAAATCAGATTAATCTTTAGGAGGCTGAAGTTTTTTATGAATTACTTTCCTTGACTCTGTATTATGTATTAAGAGATCACTTTATTGGCGACTTATATCGCTGATAACACCAAGATGGTTAACAATAACTAATTGATTTTGTTATCTTAAGATTTGTTGTGATGGTTAAATGGAAGGTTTATCATCAGACATGTGATTGTGATGGTTAAGTGGAAGATTTATCACCAGACATGTGATTGTGATGGTTAAAAAGAAATGTTTATCACCAGATATGTCATTGTGATAGTTAAATGAAAAGGTTTATCACCAGATATGTGATTGCGATGGTTAAATGGAACTGTTTATCATCAGATATGTGATTGTGATGGTTAAATAGAAAGGTTTATCATCAGACATGATTGTGATGGTTAAATGAAAGGTTTGTCACCAGACATGTAATTAAGAAATGTCCAACTTCATAAACTGAAATGTCCATATCAAGCCATAGTTACTGCAGTTAGATGGTCAGCAACTGCTGGTCAACATGTTGTGGACATCTTCAATGAAACTGGCAGCTATTCTGACTGTCCTTGGTCAAGTCAGCCAATAAAAAGATACTCAAAGCATTGTCTGATATCTGCACCATTCACTGTTGACATTTTAATGACATTTACCAGAAATACGACAGTGACTCTCTGATCTCTGATCTACACACTTTATCGAGTAACGTTACTCCAAAGACCCTTTGGAGGAACCTCATTTTGGCCGCTTGTATTCGCGATCATATTCTTTCAGTCATTACCCAAGATTCATGACCATAGGTAAGGGTTGGCACGTGAGATATTTTAAAAAAACTTTATTTTCGTATATATATATATATATATATATATATATATATATATATATAAGAAATATTATAAGTGATGCCAAACAAATGGAAAATGTGTCATGTAGTGACCATGGAATTGTTTTCTGGTGAAATTAAATTAAACGAAATCACTTACTTCTTTGTTACGTATCATCTTACTTAATGCGGTGGCACTTTTGAGAAGCAACGGATTAGTAACTGGCGGCACAGAAGCTGGCGGTGCATAATTAACAATGCGAAAGATTATGTTAAAAACAGGGAGTAACGTCAATCGGTATAGTTTAACAATCACAGAAAGCAGCAGCCTACAGAATTCCATATCTGAAAAGACAGAACAAACAGGAAGATTTTTTTTAATATCTGTAAAAAAATATTGTTATTGGTGTTGTTTAGCCATAAGTCAGCTCTGTTCCAGCAGACATATGATCAAAGTGTCCCAGGTGCAACCATCACATATTTTCATATGTAGGACTGCCTTATTTGATGTCTTTGTAAAAGAGTAGAACAGAAATTCCAAACTTGAGCTAAATTTGCTTACAAGGGGTCAAGTTCTCCTACTCAGGGGCCTATATTTAGTCCTAGAACCATGAAATAATATGGTTGTATACAATTATTGTAATATGAATATAAAATAATTCTGTTAAAAACAGTATTTTTAAATTTCCCATTTTACAGTTGCTGTATTATGATAGAGTTCATCATCATCACCAATGTATAACTGGTCTTCACAGGCTGACTCAGTATTGAAGAAGGTCTGCTGACCTCCCAGACGGGACAAAAGCCTGTATCTCGCTATACTTACATATGGTCCCATGCTCTATTAAGTGCATTTGATCATGGCACCAGCTCTAAGAAGGTTGTCATGCTTTGACACAACTGAAGGAGCCTCCCAACTCCTTGTTTGGCAAGCTTTCTATGGCTGGATGCTCTTCATATCCCCAACCACTTGACAGCATGTACCACGTGTATTTATCACATAGATCACCAAAACTAAAGAGGTTTTCGCATCATTGACGCAAGTGTCCTCTCAACCTTTTGGCAGGCATGGTTTCTACACTGGTATGCCCTTCCTATCTTTGACTACCTTACAGGGTTTATTGCATTCATTTTCATGATACGAACATTGTTCCATCTGAAGAGCCCTCCCTCCTCTGCAGGGGTAGGAAGAAGAGAAGAAAAGGGAGATAAGCATGAGGTTATAGGTGCAGTGTTATTTGACAGGGTGATAGGTGGGGGAAAGGGTGATCTCCAATAATGTAGAGGATGTAGTGGTGGTGAGAATACCTAACTCGGGATAGTGGTAGAGGCATGATATATATATATATATATTCTTTCTTCTGATGAAGGAATAGCATCCAAAACAAACATTAAGACCCTCTTCCTGCTATATCAAGCGTTAACCTAATATATCCCTTCCATATACTGTACCGATTATGTTGTTATTTCTGTTTACCTTTTACATACATACATACATACATATACATATATATATAAGAGAGTGTTGAAGTTTGCATGAAGCATTGTGGAATAATAAAATTGGTCGTTTTGGAAGACTCAACAATGCAGATGGGTAAATCACTGGGCAACAGAATCAGGTGGTGATGAGAGAGATGTAAGAGGAAATGTAGAATGAGACGTATAGGGTGTAGAGGAACATAGGAAAGAGTGTAAAAATAATAACACAAGCTAGAGTTAACTTGGAAGTGATTTAAATGTCCCTATATTTCGGATTTCGCATCCATCAACTGGGGGTTTTCCGAGGAGGGGAAGTTTTTAGTCGGAGAGGAACAACACGTGGCCTCTGTTGTCTGCCATTTGTGTATATATATATATATATATATATATATATATATATATATATTATATAGGTTGGGAGGATCCTTCAGTTGTGTCAAAGACATGATACCTTAGTGTTAGTGATCTACACAATAAATGCACCCAGTAATACATACTGCGTAGTGGATGAAGACAGGAGGGGCATCCAACTGTAGAAAACCTGGGAAATAAAGGGTTTGAAGGACTCTTCTGCTGTGTCAAAGAGATGACAACCTACCTAGTGCTGGTACCATGATGAAATGAACTTGGCAGAGCTTGGGAACGTTTGTAAGCAAAGATACTGGCCTCTGGTCAGCCCAGGCAGCCAGTAGAGTGTGGCAATATAAGTAAGAAAGATGCTTACTTACTACTGACTCATCTGAGAGTTCAGTAATTCTGCTTCAGTACTGAAGAAGTCTGTGACAACCCATCCAATCCATGCTAGTAGGGAAAATTGATATACGATGATACACACACAAATGCCTGTTTCTGCATGGGTCTTCATATTGACACTGTTTAAACAAATGGTGACATTTGATTATGACTTGACCAACAAAAATCCATGCATCCAGCAGTATTCCTGTGTACCTATTCCTGGTTTGCAATAGGTACACTGTATTCCGGTGTATATCTTGTTTACAATAAGTACACTGTATACCTGTATGTTTATAATAGATACACCATATGCCTGAGTATATCTGGTTTACAATATGTACACCATATCCTTGTGTGTATCTGGGTTGCAATAGATACAGTGTAGCCCTGTGTGTAACTGGTTTAGAGTAGGTATACCATATCCCTGTGTATATCTGGTTTAGAGTAGGTAAACTATATCCCTGTGTGAGTAGGTAAACTATATCCCTGTGTATATCTGGTTTACAATAAGTACATTGTAGCCCTGTGCGTATCTGGTTTACATTAGGTACACTGTAGCCCTGTGTGTAACTGGTTCAGAATAGGTACACCATATCCCTGTGTATATCTGGTTTAGAATAGGTACACCATATCCCTGTGTATATCTGGTTTAGAATAGGTACACCATATGCCTGTGTATATCTGGTTTAGAGTAGGTACACCATATGCCTGTGTATATCTGGTTTAGAGTAGGTACACCATATCCCTGTGTGTATCTGGTTTACAATAGGTACACTGTAGCCCTGTGTATTTCTGGTTTAGAATAGGTACACCATAACCCCGTGTGTATCTGGTTCAGAATAGGTACACCATATCCTTGTGTATATCTGGTTTAGAATAGGTACACCATATGCCTGTGTATATCTGGTTTAGAGTAGGTACACTGTAGCCCTGTGTGTATCTGGTTTAGAATAGGTACACCATATCCATGTGTGTATCTGGTTTAGAATAGGTACAAAAATCCATGCATCAACAAAGATCAATAGTATATACCAAAATATAGATTTTGGGCTGACATCAGAAGAAGTATTGTATCAGATCATAGAAAACAGCCTCAAAAATCCTCATTCAACTCATGCTGGCATGGAAAAGTTGACATAAAAGGTGAGGATAAGTTTTATTTCTAGTACAACAAATACACAGAAAAAGGTTAAACAAGAGAGATAGGCGGCAGGTGGTACTTCATAAAGAAATAACCATAGCTACTATCAATAGAATATTTAGTTCAATTAGTGATAAGTAATGTCAACAAATTATTACTAGTGAGCTTATTAAAGCGATTCCTAAGTCAAATATGTTAGCATTAACTTAAATACAAAAACGAAATTTATTTAATAGAGCCATGTTTATCTAGTTTATAATAGGTACACTGTATCCCTGTGTACCTGGTTTACAATAGGTACACTGTATCCCTGTGTACCTGGTTTACAATAGGTACAGTGTATCCCCGTTTATCTTACTAAACAACTAAAAACAGGTCATCATCTGTAAAACATTGCCCCAAAAAGCCCCATCCAACCCATGCGAACATGGAAAAGTTGACATAAAAGCTATGATGATGATGATGGAGATGAAAGTGATGATGGTGATGATGATGATGATGATGGTGGTGGGTGATGGTGATAGTGATGATGATGATGAAGGTGATGGCGATGGTGGTGATGATGGTGGTAATGATGAAGGTGGAGGTGATGAAGATGGTGGTGGTGGTGAAAGTTTAATTAAATATATCTTTTTAGGATTGAGAAATATGCTCTGTCTAGCCTCAAACTGATAGTAAAACTGGCCTCATGCTGACCTACATAATTCCATGACTAATGATGCTGATAATAATCTGTTTACAGAAGGCTTTTTTCTTTTTATCTTCCATTAACAGCCAATAAAGATTCAATCCCACACCCCGAGAAATAAATGCCTCTGGTGAAATCTTTAACCCTTTTGTTATCATATTTCTAATGAAAGACACTGTCTAAGGATTTTCAAATTATTTTGAAAATAATAAAGAATTTGAAGGGGGTTTCATTATATAACAAAGTTTCTTATAATTAAGATAGTGTTTGGAACTTAACATTGGTTCCTACATAAAAATTATGATGGAAAGTTATTAGATAAATATAAATACTTTCACTCTTTTGTTATCTTTTAACGAAAGACACTGCCTATGGTTTTCAAATAATCAACAATTTGAAGGTGTTTAGTAATATAACTAATTTTCTCATTATTAAGCTGGTGTTTGGAACATAACTTAACATAGGTTCTTACATAAAATGATGATGGAAAGCTTTTAGATAACTATAAACACTTTAAAATAAATAGTTCTGTTTCATAGAACCAGTGGTGTTTGGAACATAGCAACATAAGTTCTTACATAAAATCATATATAAACACTTTAAAATAATTTTGTATCATAGAACCAGGTGTATTTGGAACATAACTTAATATAGGTTCTTAGATAAAATCCTGATGGAAAGTTTTTAGATAAATATAAACAATTTAAAATAAATAGTTCTGTATCATAGAATTAGGGGTGTTTGGAACATAACTTAACATAGGTTGTAACATAAAATCATGATGGAAAGTTTTTAGATAAATATAAACACTTTAAAATAATTTTGTATCATAGAACCAGGGGCAGTTTCAGGTGGTTTGGTATCAAAAGGGTTAAGTGTATAATTACTTTTGTAAATTGGAAAAAGGAATAGAAATGTCAGAGATAGAAGAAAGAAAAGATTAACCCTTTTATCAAATATCAGCAGAGTATAACTTGTTGTTCACATGGATTAGCTGAAAGAAAAACTGCATAAGAAGAAGCAGATGTAGCATGCAGGAGGGAAGGTTGCACTGGTACAGACATGTAATGTGTTTGGATGGTGATTGTTTGGTGAAGAAGAGGCAGGAGTTTCAAATGGAATGAAACCAGGGAAGAGGAAAAAAGATGTGGGTAGATGTGGTGAAAGCTGGTCTCAACAAACTGAACTTCACAAAAGAGTTGACATGGGAAAGAAACGTGAAGAAATATGATACTAGAGAGGACTCATCTAACCTATGTGAGCATGGGAAAACAGAGTTAAAAACCATGATGATGATGATAAAGTTAGTGTTTCCCTCTATTGAAATACATTGTTCAGAAAATTTCCCCTTTGACCATGTTAAAAGAAAATGGTCATAAATTCACATGCAATGGTTTTTTTGGGGAGGGTTTTTTTTTTTGTTTTAATCAACTCAAACCTTTATCATTGAAGCTGTTGGACATTGTCTTAAACAAGTTACACCACTATAGAGTTCATGGTCTATTAAACTCATGATTTAAATACCACTTCCAAATACAACACAGCAAATTGTGGATCAGAATCTATTAACACAGATTTCGGAACACTTCTATTTCTAATCAATATTATTTGGCAGTATCGGTAGAGAGTCGGACGCCATGCTTTCCAGCATAGTTACGTCCCTTTACGATCTGAGTTCAAATCCCGCCGAGGTTGACTTTGCCTTTCATCCTTACGGGGTCGATAAAATAAAGTACCAGTAATGCACTGGGTAATTGCTGGCCTTGTGCCTAAAGTAGAAACAATTATTGATTGGTATTAGCTGGACAAGTCCTCATTGACTTGGGACCATGAGGAACTGGCCAATCCATGCCAGTAGGGCAAGGCAATGTAAAATAATAATAATAATAATGGTTTAATTTATTGGCCACAAGGGCCGACATATAGGGGACAATACAATAGACGGAGACAGTGGGGTTTTTACACAAAATTTGAGTAAAAAATAGGAAAACAATAACAAAAAACAAGAAAAATACAACAATGAAAATTTTCAAATAGGGGGGATATCCACCCAGGGTTGATTTAGGTACCCCACCAATCCTGAACCCCCCGGCACTTCGAGGGCACCTGCGAAGGGCACCCCTCTCCTCCTCAATTTCACCAGCCTACAGGTGCATGATCAGACTTCTTATTATATTAATCTATATTATGATAAGAGGTCTGTTTGTCTGTCCATCAAGCTCCCTTTATATAGAGAGGGAAAGTGTCAAGCGAGAGATATGTACATACATACAGAGAGAAAAGGGAACATGGTGTATACTTGAGGTAACAATGTTACCTTCATCATGTGACGCCCTTGCCATACCCTAGTTACGCTTCTGATTAAAGCAGAATAAAGTTAATCTACCTGGCTAACATCAACACAAAGACACCTACAAGTAATATATATTAAAGTTCAGTAAAGTTGATTTACCTAGCTGACATAAAGACAGTAAGAAAGATTCTATGATAGAAGAGAAACTTATTTGTTAAAGTGTAAATATATTTATATGTGAAGGTGTGTGGCTTAGTGGGTAGAGAGTTGGTTTCACAGTCATGAGGTTGTGAGATCGATTCTAGGACTGGACAATGTGTTGTTCACATTGCTCCAGTTCACTCAGCTGTAGAAATGAGTTGCAATGTCACTGGTGCCAAGCTGTATCAGCCTTTGCTTTTCCCTAGGACAACATCATATATGGTGTATATTATAGTGTATATATAATATATATATATATGTGTGTGTTGTCACATCACTGGTGCCAAGCTGTATCAGCCTTTGCTTTTCCCTAGGACAACATCATATATGGTGTATATTATAGTGTATATATAATATATATATATATGTGTGTGTTGTCACATCACTGGTGCCAAGCTGTATCAGCCTTTGCTTTTCCCTTAGTCAACATCGGTGGCATAGAGAGAGGAGACAGGTATGGATGGACGACAGCTGGTCTTCTACAAAAATACCTAGCCCGGGATTCGTCCATGGACGGGAACTTTCTAAGTACAAACCCCATTGTCATTCGTGACCAAAGGGGTCCTTAAATATATTGATTAAGAAAAATTTTAATGAAATCTTTAATCTAGTAAAACTGGTCTGAAAGCATATAATAAACCTGGCATGGGCAACCTTTTTCAAGCAGTGGACCACATAGGATGTGCTTCATCTTAAGGTGAGGCGCACTACCAAAAAATTGAAAGCAATTTTGAAATTAGGCATGCCATTCAGAAACCCAAACGGACCACATGCGGCTTGCAGGCCACAGTTTGCCCATGACAGTTATAAACCATGTGACATTTTTAACTTTACGCTATCTCATAATTTAGAAATACTTCAGCTATTAATACACCAAAAACTTAAAGTTAAGAGATATTTATTTAAACAAAAAGGTCAAAATACTATTGCTTGTAGCAAGTGATAAAGGAAATTTCTCAGGGACATTAGATAAGTATTTGATGAGATAATCCAGAAAATGACCCAATAAAATATACTTTTTATGTTACATGATAATAATTACAACATATTTATTTATTTTTGATTGGTGTGTAAAACATAGGATGTCAAAAGCTCCCAATGCCATACACACTAATATGACTATATCACTACTACTAATAATACTAATATTAATAATACTACTTCTAATAATAATAATTTCAGATTTAGGCTTAAGGCCAGCAATTTGGGGGAGGGGAAAGTCGATTAAATCAACCCCAGTGTGTTACTGGTACTTTATTTTATCGATCCCGTAAGGATGAAAGGCAAAGCTAACCTTGGCAGGATTTGAACTCAGAATGTAAAGAGCCGTAACTCTATCTCATGAAGCATGTTGTCCAACGCTCTACCGATTCTGCCCGTCCACCACCCCAATAATAATGCTTTCTTTATTAGCCACACAGGGCTCACATTAAGGAAACATTGAAGACATTACAGGACGATACAGTGTGAGTTTTTTGGGGGTTTTTTTGTGTAAAATAAAATTTATAACAGAGATTTAAAAAATAAACATTTTTAAAAAAACAAAAACTCCCCAAAGGTGAGGAGACACAAAGGGTTACTTGTGGAGAAAGACCACAAAAATTACAGTCACCCTGGCCGCAAGGGGAGCGCCCTTTGCCAGTTGTCCTCCTTCAATACTACAGGCACATGTTCAGGGCAGGCCCTAGCCACGCAGAGCTTACATGACGAAAAACATTAAGGACAGTACATTCAGAACAACCCAGAAAAGTGGGGAGGTTTAGCGTGTAAAAAAAGTCATATAACGAGATATAAAAACAAATTCAAACAAAGTAAATTCACCAATAGGTGAGAATTTCCGAGTGTCACACAAGGAGGAAACCCACAAAAAGCCATGGTCACCATGACAACTAGGGCAAGTGCCCTCTCCCAGTCTTTCACATCCAAGCAACAGGCACATACTGTTAATAATAATCCCATAGATTCGAAATTGTGTGAGATAATTATATGAGGTAAAGCTTATACCATGAAAATATAATAGTAAATATAGAGTAATGTAAATTCTAAAGGGTTAATTAACTATTTTGATACCAAACTGTCAGAAGCCATCCCCAGTTCTATACCACTAAACTTTTTGTTTTAAAGTGTTCATATTTATATATAAACCTTCCATCATAATTCTATGTAAGAATCTTTGTTAAGTTATGATCCAAACAAGAACAAAATCATTTTGATACTAAACCACCTGAAATCTCCCTGGTTTATAATACAAAGCGGTTTGTTTTAAATTCCATCATAATTCTATGTAAGAACCTTTGTTAAGTTATGTTCCAAACAACATCTTATAAAGAAAAAGTTAATTATATTACTAAATCAATCTAAATTCTTGATTATTTTTTTAATTATTTGAAAATTATCGACAGTATATTTCACTGGAAATATGGTAGAGAAAGTGTTAATGTGATCAGTGATTTAAATTTAAACTTTTCATCATAATTTTATGTAAAAACCTTTGTTAAGTTATGTTCCAAGCATCAACTTAATAATGAGAAAGTTAGTTTAAACCTTCTAACTTTAAACCTTCTAAATTTAAACCTTCTAACATAATTTTATGCAAAAAAAAACCTTCTAAATTTAAACCTTCTAACATAATTTTATGCAAAAAAAAACCTTTGTTAAGTTATGCTTCAAACATCAACTTAATCATGAGAAAGTTAGTTATATTAATAAATTTCAATTTAAATCTTTTAATCCTAATTTTATGTAAAAATCTTTGTTAAGCTATGTTCCACACAACTTAATAATGAGCAAGTTATATTACTAAATCCCTTCCAATTCTTCATTATATTCAAAATTATTTGAAAACAACAGAAATATGGTAATGAGAAAGTTAATCAAATATAAGCAGCTGTAAAGAAACATGGAGAAAAGGAGCCGGGATGGGGGGGGGGGGGGGGGGGACATGGAGAGAGGGAGCCTGTTGTTGTAATAATGACTCACTGACCTCATACTGACCTCCTATTGCTTAGGATATAACAAAGAATCTTCACAAGAAATGTATGAGGAAGAACCAGCTGAAACCTGTCAAATAATAGCAACCTCAGGGGCATTTAAGCCATCATTATTGCAAATTTTCCATTGTCTAGGATATTTCTTTTGTCTTATTTTTTAAAATGTATTTATCATGTAAATAAAGGGAATACAGAAAAATAAGAACTAGAGAAATGGTACAATGAATACCGTTCACCCTTTTCTGACCATACTTCTAATAAGATTATTCTGCCTTTGTGTTTTGTTATCAAAATAATCAAGAATAATGAGAGGTTTAGTGAAATATCCAACCCAATCCAGGGCCTTCTCACTCCTATTGAAGGAATCCCCTCCTTGCTCGACCTCAACTACTTTCTGTTTGGTTTTGCTCATGTCAAGGGTGAAGCCATACTCACCACACTTGGCCAATTGCGGGTTGGCGAGGCTGAAATAACTAACCCTCAAATTAACTCTTAACATCCTGTAATGATTCAGCAGATAATAACTAAAAATAGGTTTGTTAATTCAAATGTTTATAGTATCTTTCCTACTAAAATGGTCAGTATTACACCAGGAACTTCAATTTTTAATGTGATGCAGTCATAGAGCTGTTTTGTAGAAGATTGCCCCAAATTGCTGAGACTTACAGAGATGACAAAGGAATATAGAAAGTGGAAAGATGCTGTGCTGAGAAACACCCATCCAAACCATGCAGGCATAGAAAAACGGATGTAAAAACTATGATGATGATGATGCCTATGATTTTCAAATAATTTTGAAAATACTCAAGAATTTGAAGGGATTTTAATAATATATCTAACTTTCTCATTATTAAGCTGGTGTGTAGAACATAGTTTAACAAAGATTCTTTCATGTGGTACAGGATGTTAAAAGTTAACAATAAAAGACAAATATTTAACTACTGAATCCATGAGGTTGGCTGGTCTTGCTTGGGGATCCAGCCATATCAATTGGAGATGGTTGCTTCTGATAGGACCTGCTGGAAGGAGTGTTTGAGGACACTTCCTCCACGACCCTCTCATGAATAAGTGGGCAATGAAGAAAAAAAAAATCTAATATTCTCTAGTATGTAATATTCTTCAGTCTGGTTTAGAGAGGGTTGTGTTTACCCTTTTGATACCAACCCACCTGAAATTGCCCCTGATTTTATGGTACAAAATCGTTTGTTTTAAAATGTTCATATTTAAATTTAAAAAACCTTTCAACACAATTTGAAATAAGAACCTCTTCTTAACCCTTTAGCATTTACATTACTCTATATATACTATTATATTTTCATGGTAAAGGCTTAACCTCACATAATTATCTCACATAATATTGAATCTATGAGATTTTGATATTATTTATTTTGAAAACAATACCTTAACGTAAGTATGAACAGCCGGTTATAGCCAGTTTGAAGAGAAAGAGGTGAGAGAATTCTGGCCGGATATGGCCGGTTTAAATGGTAAAGCGTTAAGTTATATTACAGCACCATCTTAATAATGGCTTCTGATTTAGGCAGAAGGCCAACAATTTTGGGGAAGGGGAAAATCGATTAAATCGACCCTAGTACATTACTAATACTTTATTTTATCAACCCTGAAAGAGTGAAAGACAAAGCTTTTTGCCTGTTTCTCAGACATAAAATAGGGGTCAGCTTATATTTGAGTATATACAGTAATTAAGTGAAGATTTGTGGCTGAATGGTTAGAGAATTAGATTCGCAATCCTGAGGTTGTGATTTCAATTCCCAGACTAGGCGATGCATTATGTCTTTGAACAAGACACTTTATTTCACGTTGCACCTTCTGCTTGGATTTGCAATCGGCAAATAGTATTAGCAATTTGGAAAGACCAATGGAAACATTGTTTCTTCGGTCCAATTGGATGTGCTCCAACCCACTTGTTAAGCAAATGAGGTCTGGGATCTTGTCGATTGATAAAAAAAACATAAAAAAAAAACAATAATTAAAATACAATGTATTTTTCATTAGAAATATGGTTATGAAAGGGTTAAATATTATATTAGCTACTGAATGTACAGGTAGTAACCTAGACTTTAACAAAAATTTGAAAAATCAAAAAAAAAAAAGTTAAAATTCAATCAATAATATAATTTTACAGAAGTGTTTATACGAAATGTGTTTAGTACAATCTTGAAAAGTATTTTTAGCTTAGGTTTTCTGTTATTTCAGAAGTTTGCTGTATAAAAGAAAAAAAAAAAAAAAAAAAGACATCATCATCATCATCGTTTAACGTCCATCCTCCACGCTAGCATGGTATGTGTCTGTCGAATCTAATTATCGTAATAAACAATACACATAGTGACTGCAGATGTTTAGACAAACTAAAGAGCCACTACAATAAATATATTGACACAGCTGACAGTATAACTGCAGTCCAGATTAACGCTTAATGTCCTGTACTGTATGAAACCGTATTAGCAAAAAGACATTTTGAAAACTACTATAAACAGCATTATGATGACTGCATCACATAAAAAATTAACATCTTTACTCTAATCCGACTAGTCTTGCTTGGATATGGTTGCTTCTGACAGGACACACTGGAAAGGGTGTTTGAGGATGCTGCCCCCGTGACCCTCTCAGGAATAAGTGGGAGGAAGAAGGCAAAGAAGAAGAAGAAAAGAAAAAAAGGCAAAGAAGAAAAAGAAAAAAGAAGATAAAGAAAAAAGGCAAAGAAGAAGAAAAGAAAAAAAGGCAAAGAAGAAAAAGAAAAGAAAAAAAGAAAGAAAAAAAGGCAAAGAAAAAGAAGAATAAGGAGATATAGGAGAAAAAGAAGAAAAAGAAGTAAAAGAAAAAGAAAAAGAAAAAGAAAAAAGAAAAAGAAAAGAAAAAAAAGAAAAAGAAAAGAAAAAAAAGAAGAAGGCAAAGTAGAAGAAGAAGACTAATATACATTTTCCAATAATATGTCCATACTGTAAATGTGATTGGCATTAAGAAGGACATGCAACAGTAGAAACCAAACGAGAAATAGTTCTGTATAAGCAAGACACGGTCATCTGATCTGACTTTTCTCACAATGGGACAACTTGTCAAATCCATGCTAGAGTAGAAAAATGGCCGTTAAACCAGTGATGAGGACGATGTCTACTAGTAAAGGTACCACAAACATTTGAATTAATAAACCTGTCAAAAGATAATCTTTTGCTGAATTATCACAGGGTGTTAAAGAGTCAAAATGTAAAGGTATGTTACCATGATACCAGGTAAAGGTGTTGGATAGGGAGGGGGTGGGGATAAGTCAGTACAGGGGGTAAAGGTTGTGTTTGACCCACATTAAACAGGATACACAAGGATTATGATCAAATGTACTTCAGCCGTGACTAACACACTTTTTTATTCAGCCATTGTATATTATATCTCGGTCGACTTTATCGTATGTCTTCCCATATTTAACACTTTAGCATTTAAACCGGCCACATCCAGCCAGAATTCTCTCACCTCTTTCTGTTCAAACCGGCTGTAACTGGCCGCTCATACTGATGTTAAGGTATTGTTCTCAAAATAAATAAATGTTTCTACTTTTTTTTTAAATAAATAATATCAAAATATTATAGATTTGATATTATGTGAGGTAAAGCTTTTACCACGAAAATACAATAGTATATATAAGTTGGTATAGTGTAATAAGTAATATTAATGGTGTGGGGGTAAGTAGGTATAGTGTAATAAGTAATATTAATGGGGTGGGTGTAAGTAGGTATAGTGTAATAAGTAATATTAATGGGGTGAGTGAGGGTAAGTAGGTATAGTGTAATAAGTAATATTAATGGGGTGAGTGAGGGTAAGTAGGTATAGTGTAATAAGTAATATTAATGGGGTGGGGGTAAGTAGGTATAGTGTAATAAGTAATATTAATGGGGTGGGTGTAAGTAGGTATAGTGTAATAAGTAATAATAATGGGGTGAGTGAGGGTAAGTAGGTATAGTGTAATAAGTAATATTAATGGGGTAGGTGTAAGTAGGTATAGTGTAATAAGTAATATTAATGGTGTGAGTGGGGGTAAGTAGGTATAGTGTAATAAGTAATATTAATGGGGTGGGTGTAAGTAGGTATAGTGTAATAAGTAATAGTAATGGTGTGAGTGAGGGTAAGTAGGTATAGTGTAATAAGTAATATTAATGGGGTGAGTGAGGGTAAGTAGGTATAGTGTAATAAGTAATATTAATGGGGTGAGTGAGGGTAAGTAGGTATAGTGTAATAAGTAATATTAATGGGGTGAGTGAGGGTAAGTAGGTATAGTGTAATAATATTAATGGGGTGAGTGAGGGTAAGTAGGTATAGTGTAATAAGTAATATTAATGGTGTGAGTGAGGGTAAGTAGGTATAGTGTAATAAGTAATATTAATGGGGTGGAGGTAAGTAGGTATAGTGTAATAAGTAATATTAATGGTGTGAGTGAGGGTAAGTAGGTATAGTGTAATAAGTAATATTAATGGTGTGAGTGAGGGTAAGTAGGTATAGTGTAATAAGTAATATTAATGGGGTGGAGGTAAGTAGGTATAGTGTAATAAGTAATATTAATGGTGTGAGTGAGGGTAAGTAGGTATAGTGTAATAAGTAATATTAATGGTGTGAGTGAGGGTAAGTAGGTATAGTGTAATAAGTAATATTAATGGGGTGGAGGTAAGTAGGTATAGTGTAATAAGTAATATTAATGGTGTGAGTGAGGGTAAGTAGGTATAGTGTAATAAGTAATATTAATGGTGTGAGTGAGGGTAAGTAGGTATAGTGTAATAAGTAATATTAATGGGGTGGAGGTAAGTAGGTATAGTGTAATAAGTAATATTAATGGTGTGAGTGAGGGTAAGTAGGTATAGTGTAATAAGTAATATTAATGTGGTGGGTGTAAGTAGGTATAGTGTAATAAGTAATATTAATGTGGTGGGTGTAAGTAGGTATAGTGTAATAAGTAATATTAATGGGGTGGGTTAAGTAGGTATAGTGTAATAAGTAATATTAATGGGGTGGGGGTAAGTAGGTATAGTGTAATAAGTAGTATTAATGGGGTGGGGGTAAGTAGGTATAGTGTAATAAGTAGTATTAATGGGGTGGGGGTAAGTAGGTATAGTGTAATAAGTAGTATTAATGGGGTGAGTGGGGGTAAGTAGGTATAGTGTAATAAGTAATATTAATGGTGTGAGTGAGGGTAAGTAGGTATAGTGTAATAAGTAATATTAATGGTGTGAGGGGGGGTAAGTAGGTATAGTGTAATAAGTAATATTAATGGGGTGGGTGTAAGTAGGTATAGTGTAATAAGTAGTATTAATGGGGTGAGTGGGGGTAAGTAGGTATAGTGTAATAAGTAATATTAATGGGGTGGGGGTAAGTAGGTATAGTGTAATAAGTAGTATTAATGGGGTGGGGGTAAGTAGGTATAGTGTAATAAGTAGTATTAATGGGGTGAGTGGGAGTAAGTAGGTATAGTGTAATAAGTAATATTAATGGGGTGGGGGTAAGTAGGGATAGTGTAATAAGTAATGTTTATTAACCCTACAGCACTTAAACCAGCTGTAACCGGCCAGAATTCTCTCACCTCTTTATGTTCAAACCGCCATAACCGGCTGCTCATACTGATGTTAAAGCATTGTTCTCAAAATAAATAATACTAACATCTCATAGATTCAATATTATGTGAAATAATTATGTGAGATAAAGTCTTTACTATGAACATATGATAGTATTTATAGAGTAATGTGAATGCTAAAGGGTTAAAGATAAGATGATACTTTGAAACGAAAAAATGAAAACTGGAAATAACTTGATTAATAAACCTTTTTGAACAATGAATGTTGAAATAAATATTCTGAAATTTTTAATGTCAAGAATGGAGGGATAATGGAGAAGAGATAATTTAGTTATCTTCTCACATGTTCTTCAACAAAGCCACTGCAATGTTCAGGTTTAAGAAGAGATTAAGAAAATAAACACAACAACAATAACAACAACAATAATAAACAGGTGTCTGTCAGCTAGTCATTTCTTTAATGACTGGGTTTTGTTGTAGCTGTTGTTGTTGCTGCAAATGACAAGACAGATGCACATTAATAAGTAGCTCTGATAATCAATAACAACAGTAACAATATTTGTGGAGAGCAATATAATTAGATTTTGTATCACCAACATTTTCTAAGGTACGTTCTTCGCACATCAATTATTAATTATCAATATCAATTTATCTTTTGGGTATCAATGTTTTTTTTAAAGGCACTGACAATGTGGTGACGTAAGGAAGGGTATCCAACTGTAGAAAACCAGCCAGAAACTCTCCTATAAGAGCGAGACACAGTCACCCGACCCAACTAGCCTCTAAATGGGACAAACCCGTCTAACCCATGCTAGCGTGGAAGATAGACGTTAATCGATGACGATGATGATAATCTAGAAGTGTCAATGTACAGTATATTCAGAGGCATATTTAGGGAAAATAGCGCCTATGGCAAGCAGTGAAATTACGCCCCTTCCCAACACTGTATTTTTACCTATGAGTTTAATTTATATAAATAGTTTAATGATCCAGCCACCATAGTGTTCTCACCCATGATAGAGACAGATCATACATCTGAAGGAGTTTCTTTTTTCACTCTCCGACGAAGCTTATTTGACTTTAATAGAACGTGTTCCTAATTCATGTGACGCCCATGGCACGTACCACGCTTGCCATACCCTAGTTATGCCTCTGAGTATACCCTTTCAAATGTTATTGCTGCAATAGCATGCATCCAGTACACTCTGTAAAGTGTTAGCGTTAGTGTCCCGATAAAATACACCCAGTACAACCAGTAAGGTGGTTGGCATTGGGAAAAGCATCCATCCACAGAAACCATGCTAAAAATGAAATGTATGAGCAAGGTTAGGTCACTGACCTGTTTACCCTCAGTCTATGACAACTTGTACAACCTAAGCAGACATAAAATGATGGTGATGATGATGATAATAATGTGTGTGTATGTGGTAAAGTATTTATTGAACCTGTGTGTGTGATAAAGTATTTATTGAACCTGTGTGTATGTGTGTGTGGTAAAGTCTCATGAACCAGTGTGTGTGCGTGTGTGTGTATATATATATATATATATATATATGGGTGTGTGTGTGGTAAAGACTTTATTGAACCTGTATGTGTGTATGTGATATAAAAATGTTATTAATTTACTTGTAAGATTTGTGTTTGGTACCAAAACTAACTGACGTAGGATCAGTTGCTGATATTTGCAGATGACATGATGCTACTTCACTTGCTAGAAGGTGATCTTTTACAAGCGTGGGTTGAAAAATTCATAGGCTGACTATGAAGGAGTGATGTAAGAGCTGTGGAATCTTGCATGCATTAATTTCAACTCTTCTTATTAATAACTGCATTGTTTCTTTCCAGGGACTAAGTTGAAAAATAAACCTCATTTGGTCATTCCATGAGAGTATCTTGGTCAGCCTATGAATTCTTCAGCCGACCCTCAAATACTGGATAGGTTTGCTGCTGATTACTGCAAGGCAGGAATGAAAATGAGTGCCGTGGAGACTGAGACAATTGTCCTTTCAAGGAAGCCTGTACAGTGCACTCTGCATATGAGTAGAGCTCCACTGAAGCAAGTAGAGAAGTTCAAATATCTTGGGGCTGTTTTTACAAGTGATAGAAGGCAAGAGATAAATTAAATACAAGAATTGCAATAATGCAGCAGCTTCAGCTTTCAATAATTGGAAGAAGGTTGGTATAAAAGCCAAACATGCTATTTTTAACTTGTCAATTGTGCCTTCCTTTACCTGTGGTCATGAATTTTAAGTATGATGCAAAAAATATAATCTTGAATACACACAGCCAAAACAGGGTTCCTCAGGAGGGTCTCTAGAGTAATGCTGCTCAATAGAGTGCATAGGTCAGAGATCACAGCTCTGGTGTGACAGGCATGTGGTTAGAATGTCTAAGGGATGAATTGCAGGACAGATTTTATGGACAAAACCAACTGGCATGAGAGACAGAGGTATACCATGAGCAAGATGATTGGATAACATCCATAATATTGGATAGTCTTACTTGGTTTTCCAGCCAGATTATTTAGTGATCTTCTAGGGATGGTTTAATGGTTGTTTCTGATAGGACCCTCCAGATATACCCATATCACACTGGTAGTCCTGACAACACCAATCTCTCTCCTTCCTGATACACTGGCAGTCCTGATACACCCATCTCTCCCCTTCCTGATACACTGGCAGTCCTGATACACCCATCTCTCCCCTTCCTGATACACTGGCAGTCCTGATACACCCATCTCTCCCCTTCCTGATACACTGGCAGTCCTGATACACCCATCTCTCCCCTTCCTGATACACTGGCAGTCCTGATACACCCATCTCTCCCCTTCCTGATACACTGGCAGTCCTGATACACCCATCTCTCCCCTTCCTGATACACTGGCAGTCCTGATACACCCATCTCACCTTCTCTCCTTACGACCCACATTGTCTACAATCCAAGTCACTAACCACTACACATTCTCCTTCGTACAACGTCAGCTCTCAGTAGTTACCTCCTTCCCTATATTTCCACTGCAACTGACGACTAGAAACATCCATCTCACCAGTCAAGGGAGGTTAGCGAAGTTCACGGGCATGTCCCATTCCCTCCAGATAAAACCAATAATTATTTTTATTTTTGGCACAAGGCCAGCAATTAACCCCAGCGTATTACTGGTGCTTTATTTTATCAACCCCGTAAGGATGAAAGGTAAAGTTAACGTCGGCGGGATTTGAACTCAGAACGTAAAGGCCATAACTATGCTGCAAAGTATGGCGTCCGACGCTCTACCGATACTGTGTTTATGTCTGTGTGTGCACGTATGCGTGTTTGTATTTATGTGTGTGTTTGCATTTATGTCTGCGTGTGTGTGTTTATATGTATATGTATTTATGTATGAGTGTGTATGTATTTATATGTATTTATGTGAGTGCGTGTGTATTTATATGTGAGTGTGGTGTATGTATTTCGCCAATATATATATCGATAAAGAAAATAAACATCAACAAGAGGGAAAAAACCGGTACTTAATGAAAGAAGTTTCGTGGGGTATTTCATCAGCTGCATCTCCCCGAGGACTACGTTAAGGGTGCACGTGTCTGTGGAATGTTCAGACATCTGCTCTCTAATTTCATAAGCAGGCTGTACAATTGATTGAACGATTAAACCATTCATCGTCGCAACCAGCCGAGGCCTATTCTATTGCCGTGTCGCTCTGACAGAAATACAATGAACCAGTTATTAGCTCGCTGGAAACCTCTCTAATAACGTCTACGGTTCGTAAATTGTGATATGAAAAAAAGATATCAATTAAATATGTGAAGAGACCGCAGTTAAATGTTACTTTGATCCAATAAATATTGCTTTTTCAGCATTAAGCTGTTTATTGAACACCGAATCTATAGAAATTTCGAAAAAAAGAAAAAAAATGAATATATCTCGTTTGATTTACCTGTTTCATTTCGTATGCTCCGCTCGTTCATATACACAGTGCCGATGAGAGAACCCTAACTCTAACGACACCTAACCCTAACAATATAAGCGTATTGCTCCTATAATTTTTTTAGGATGCAGACGTTCATATTTCGACAAAAATGACTAAATTTTTCGACAATTTTTTCTGGAGTTGCAGACGCCCCTCTATAAATACGTCACTGCCTAACAAACTCTAACAAAATTTAATTCTAACAATTCCTAATCCTAACGAAACCTAACAAAATCTAATTCTAACAACTCCTAATCCTAACGAAACCTAACCCTAACAAAATCTAATTCTAAGGACCCCCTAACCCTAACAAACTGTAACTCTAACGTACCGTATTTCCAGGCGTCCAAGACGCTATTTTCCCCTTAAAATAAGTCTCAAAAATCTACCATGCGTCCTGGAGGTTGTTTATTATTTTTTTTTTTTCAAATTTTTGGTTGTCAAAATAAGGGTGTGTCCTCGAGGACGAAGCGTCTTCGGCGCCGGGAAATATGGTACTTAACCTAACACATTATATGAAATGAAACTATGAACAGGGCGAGATATTTTCATTCTTCTTCAAATGAAATTTACTGTCAAAGAAACATGAACATTTCTTCAACGTGATCCAATTAAATCAATTAGGCATGTATTACAGCACGAGAGATTTTTTCAGTTTTACTTACATAAAGGTAAACGGAAGGATTAAATTCTGAACAAGGCGGGGCTTTTGAAGGGCAAATAGCGGAACCAAAATAAATAAAAACAGTTTCATAATTTCAACTAACTTGTTTATTATTTGTTTATGGTGGGAATTTGGTAGCCCTGGTTGTTGACCACAGAAGTTGTTTGTCTTCACACTGTTTACACACATACGTATGTGTGTATATATATATATATATATATACACACACACACACACACATGCATTGGAGGCGTGTGGCTGAGTGGTTAGAGAATTGGATTCGCAACCGTAAGGTTGTGAGTTCGATTCCTGGACCAGGTGATGCGTTATGTCCTTGAGCAAGACACTTTATTTCACGTTGCTCCTTCTACCTGGAGTTGCGACCGATAGATAGTATTAGCAATTGGAAAGACCAACGGAAACATTGTTCCCTCGGTCCGATTTGACGAAAGTCGATCGTCTCAAAATACATGCATGCACATACGTATGTCTGTAATTATTTGAAGCTCTAGTTAAACTTTAATTAGTTACCTACTTTACAAATTATCCCCTGTGATTGTTTCATGTGTTTATTTTAAATATATATATATGTCAATCAATTTCTAGTTGATATATATATATATATATATATATCCTCCCCAATATATTTCTCGTATTTTATATATATATATATATATATATATATTAGAAAGTGAGGTTTTTTTTTACAAAATGAAAAATAACCGAGGTGTCCTACACGAGTGAAAGTGTAAAGAAAAAAAGATGAAATCGAAAATGCAACTGGAGTCTTATTTTTTTAAAAATATATATATTTATTTGGTTCCTTTACCGGTTTCGCAGTTCTTCTGCTTTTCAAAAGTAGAGTTGAGATGGAGGGTCTGTGGTTTTTCTCACACATATATATATATATATATATATATATATATATATATATAAACAAGTAAACCGATGGAAAATATATATATATAGAGAGAGATAGATGAAACAAACAAAACACAGGAGGCAATTTTACAGTTATATTAGGTTCACGCTGTATACAGACACGAGCATACAGTTACAGACAAATGAATGAACCTGTATACACACACATCTCGAAATGAAGGAATATTTTTCGTAAAGTGTTTATTTATAGATTTTTTTTTTTCAGAAGCGAAGAAATTTTGCAGTGAGCTATTCTTGAAAATATATATATATATATATATATGTAAAAGGTAAAAGCGAATGTTAAACGAACCGATTATATGGCTTTAGGATTGGGCTGAATACAAAATCGCAACCAGACTTCAGTGCATAAACAATCGGTATATATATATATATAATATATATATATATATATATACACACACGATGTGGAACTTGAAGAAATTAGTAGAAAAATAACGCAGCAGATATAAAATATAAAGAAAATTTGGAGTATATCTAGAAATTGTACAGGATACTTGTGTGTGTACGTATATATGGGTTTGTGTTTGTATATGTGTGTGTGTGTGCGTACATGTTTGTTTCGGTTTGTGTGTGTGTGTGTGCGTATATGTTTGTTTCGGTTTGTGTGTGTGTATGTGAAAGTACATCTGCTACCAACATTAGAAGGGTTAGAAGCCAGAGTTAGCTGCGAAAAGTTGTAAGGTTTCTCTGCTCGAATCGTCTATAACAAATGACAAAGGCCATCACATATATGTATATGAACGCTCGCACACACACACACACACATATATATATATATACGTATTCGTACACACCACGCAACGCGAGCGCGCACACACACGCGTGTGTATATATATATATATATATATATATATATATATATACCACACTACTCCATGCACACGAAAATACCTTTCTTTTTAAACAATGTGTTTGTATTTGTATGAACGACGTAGATAGTTGGTTAGTTAGAAAAGTAAAGAAGATAAACAACAAACCTGAGAGTATTTCGATGATGCCGGATTCGTGAGTTTCAGATAAAGCGAAAAGAATAGAAGAAAAAAAAAGTATAATTCGATAGAAAATATACAAGTAGCAGCAATGCGGGAGATGAAATAATGACGACTTGGTAGCAAGCTGGACAAGAGACGGACTAATACATGCAACTGATCAATAAATAAAGCATGCAACAGTTATCTGCCCTTGTCGTCTGCTAGGTTAGGTTTTTTAAAAATATTTTGTCATCAAAGAGGGATTATAAAGAAATCATTATTATTTAGGTTAATTTTGCCTTTCATCCTTACGGGGTCAATAAAATAAAGCACCAGTAATACACTGAGGTAATTGCTGGACTTGTGCCAAAAGCAGAAACAATTTTTATTTAGGATGATATTTATTACTATATTATTTATTACAAATTGTGAACAATAGCGTCGTCGCTGTTTTTTTATTTTCGTTTCGTTTCCTTTCGTTGTTTTAAAAAGGTCCCTTTTTAATGATAGAGAGAGGAAAGAGAAACTGGAGAACAAATGACACCGGTTATTTTTATTTATTCATTTTTCTCCTTTCTCATTCATGTTTATAGCTTTCAGTGATGTTAGCAGCGAGGAAAGAGACACGCCCACGTCTCTCTCTCTCTCTCTCTCTATATATATATATATATATATTGCATATAACTGTATATATATATATATGTGTGTGTGATCCATGAACTCTGCAGGTCTCGCTTTTGGAGATCCAGCTGAGTCAATTAGAGTCTGTTGCTTCTGACAGGACCCACTGGAAGGAGTGTATGAGGACTTTTCCCCACCACAATCTCCCTATACCCTATATATATATATATATATATATATATATATATATATATATATTGGTTTGGTTTGGTTTGGTTTACGAAGCTAGCAACAACAACAAATTTAATTTAAAAAACAAACAAACAAACAAAAAAACGCTGCATCGCTTCCATTGTTCCATTGCCCCCTGAAAGAGAAAATTCGAGAATTTTTTTTTCGAAATTACCATGTCTCTATGAAAGTGAAACTTAGGGAATTTCCAAAGGGAAAAAGCGAAAGTATTTACATTTATTTAGAAATATTATATTGAAAGCTGCTTAAAAGTGATAAATCATTCGGTGTGAAGATATTACTATCAAAAGTTTTTTTTATCCACCATATATATTTATTATATTCGTTATTAGCATGAATAAAACACAGTTATTACCCAACTATGTCAAATATTAATAAAAGAGAATTGAAACGATTAACGGCATTTTTCATTTTTATTTCTTATTTGTTTTTTTTGTGTTATTTTGGCGGGGCTTCTCAAAACCCAATAATAAAACAAACTGAATTTGCTGAACATGAAAAAGAGAAGAGGAAATATCAAAGAAATGTAGATTTAATTGGTACGGTCCCTTTTCATTCAGAGTTCTAATCCCGCCGAGGTTAACTTTTCTCAAATGTTTATTATACAGAGCATATAAATAAATTTACAGTAGAATAACATAACAAATATGTTTTAAATATATACATAAATAACATTACACATGCTTAGATAACATTATAAATTGTTCACGATTCTTTCAGAAAGATATATTCCTTTAAATGTTACAATATTAAAGAAAATGTAAAGGAAGGGGTGAACAACCGAGCCAACACCAGAGCAAGACAGCAGACATCGAGAGGAGTACCGGGCAACCTCTCTTGCTTTTCATCTTTACGGGGTCAATAAAATAAAGTACCAGCAACGTACTAGGGTCCATTTAATCGACTTCCCCCCCACCCCAAATTACTGGCCTTGTGCCTATACTAGAAATCATTATTATTATTATTAATATTGTTGCGGGGGATTGGCAGAAATGGCAGAGCGTCGGACAACATGCTTAGCAACAGAGAGTTATCGCCCTTCAAATCCCGCCGAGGTTAACTTTGCCTTTCATCCTTACAGGGTTGATAGAATAAAGTACCAGTAATGTCCTGAGGGTCGATTTAATCGACTGCCCCCTCCCCCCAAATTGCTGGCCTTGTGCCTAAAGTAGAAACAATTATTAATATTGTAGTTGTATATATGAAGGTGAACGGCTTAGTAGGTAGAGAGTTAGTTTCACAGTTATGAGGTTGTGAGTTCGATTCTCGGACTGGACAATGTGTTGCTCACGTTGCTCCAGTTCACTCAGCTGTAGAAATGAGTTTCAACATCACTGGTGCCAAGCTGTATCAGCCTTTGCTTTTTATCCTTGTACAACATCGGTGGCGTGGAGAGGGAAGACTGGTATCCATGGGTAACTGCTGGTCTTCCACAAACAACCGTGCGGGGACTTGTGCCTCAGAGGCAAACTTTCTAGGTGCAAATCTTTGTTGTTGTTCGTTGTATTTATTATTGTTGTTGTAATTGCTGTTGTATTTATTATTGTTGTTGTAATTGCTGTTGTTGTATTTATTATTGTTGTTGTAATTGCTGCTGTTATATTTATTATTGTTGTTGTAATTGCTGTTGTTGTATTTATTATTGTTGTTGTAATTGATGTTGTTGTATTTATTATTGTTGTTGTAATTGCTGTTGTTGTATTTATTATTGTTGTTGTAATTGCTGTTGTTGTATTTATTATTGTTGTTGTAATTGCTGTTGTATTTATTATTGTTGTTGTAATTGCTGTTGTTGTATTTATTATTGTTGTTGTAATTGCTGTTGTTGTATTTATTATTGTTGTTGTAATTGCTGTTGTTGTATTTATTATTGTTGTTGTAATTGCTGTTGTTGTATTTATTATTGTTGTTGTAATTGCTGTTGTTGTATTTATTATTGTTGTTGTAATTGCTGTTGTTGTATTATTGTTGTTGTAATTGCTGTTGTATTTATTATTGTTGTTGTAATTGCTGTTGTTGTATTTATTATTGTTGTTGTAATTGCTGTTGTTGTAATTATTATTGTTGATATTATATTTATGGTTGTTATTGTATATTTATTGTTGTTGTTGCTGTTGTTGTTGTTGTTGTTGTTGTATGTCAGTCACCATTTAGAAAAACCAACTAATGTTTAACAGGAAATTGTACAAATTAGAAAAAAACCCATTTCAGTTGGTGTTACTTGGAGATCCAGCTGGATCATTTGGTGACGGTTGCTTTTGATAGGAAAACCTGGAAGATGTGTCTAAGAACACTGGCCCCAACCCCTCTCTCTGCAGAAGAAGACTTTTTGTTTGTTTTCCAATGATTTCTATATTCCCCCTCCATACACACACACACACACATGTATCTGTGTGTACAACATGACTCATACACTGTTCACTTTCCTGATTGGCAGTATCGGTAGAGAGTCGGACGCCATGCTTTGACACATAGAGTTACCTCCCTTTATGATCTGAGTTCAAATCCCGCCGAGGTTAACTTTGCCTTTCATCCTTACGGGGGGGTCGATAAAATAAAGTACCAGTAATGCACTGAGATAATTGGTGGCCTTGTGCCAAAAATAGAAACAATTATTCTATATACTATGGTGGTGTATTGGTAGAGTGTCAGACACCATGCTTTGCAGCATAGAGTTATGGCCCTTTACGTTCTGAGTTCAAATCCCGCCGAAGTTAATTTTGCCTTTCATCCTTGCGGAGTCGATAAAATATAGCACCAGTAATGCACTGGGGAAATTGCTGGCCTTGTGCCAAAAGTAGAAACAATTATTCTATGTACTATACATGCACCTTTGACGAGTTGTAGTGCACCTGAGCACTATACACAATAATTTCATTATTATTATTATTATATAAAGAACCTCCACCTCCACTCAAACCAAAGTGTTTACCAATTTTCTTCCATTCTACAGACATAGGTACTGTATAGATATTACTTTCATAGATATTACTGATCCCCATAAAGGGTTGGGAGGATCCTCGGTTGTGTCAAAGACCTAACAACCTCACCTGTGTCTCCAGTGGAACATGAGGCCATACATAAGCGAGGCACAGATCCCTGGACCATCTGAGAGATCAGTAGCCACTACTTCTGTATTGATTTTGTCTATGTAGACCTGTCCAACCAATGCCAGATTACCATTGTGCTTAGGTGTGCTTAAGCACAGGGCCCCATTGGCCAGGGTTGAGGGCCATCTTCCTGCTCCCAAGTTGTTTTACCTCCTTCAGGGCCCAAGTAAGAGGCTTCATAATTTAACTAACACAGGGCCACATTTGTCCTAAACCCAGCATTGCATGCAACCATTGCTAGCAGAGAAAATGGACATTAACATGATGATGATTGCAGATATATTTGGCAGATTCTATTCTATGTACCTCACACAGGAAAATATTTTTCTGATAAAGTTGAGTTTGTTATAAATAATATAATATAATATAATATAATATAATATAATATAATATAATATAATATAGTAGAGGTGCAATAGAATTTTGACATGTGTCTAAATGTGAGAACACATATCTAAAGAGCTTCCGATTCCAGCGTCAGGAACAAACATTATTTGATTGTTCCTCGAGCTGATCAACAGTGAAACACATGTAATATGTAATAAAATATATATATGATGCAATACTGATTCTTTGTTCTCTTATATATATATATATATATATATATATATAAATATATATATATTATATTATATTATATTATTTATGTTCAGACATGGAACAAAGTGCTACTTAAAGTTTGAAGGCCTAATATTGACCATATCTCCAGATTGTAAGAGGGATCAAAATTGTGATTAGACAAACTTTAATAAATAATATAATATATCAGCTCTCTTCCCTGTTTTCCTTTTTCCTTTTTCACACCTATGGATATTTACTACATATACTCATATGTATGTGTATATATATATATATACACACATATGTGTGTGTGTGTGTGTGTGTATGCATGTGTGCATGTATATATATATATATAAAAGCTCATGTAATGAGCTCATATAATGTACCTTTACATAATTTTTATTACATCCAAATCCAACACCAACATTATTGTTGGTAGTCTTATCGATTTAAACCAAATCAAACAGTTCTTACAGTCGATTTAAGTACACATTCCTTGTTGTTTTAAAACAGGATTGGTTTAACACAGGTTCCTGTAGTGTTGATTTTGGTTCTAAGCTGATTTATTTCATGGTTCATTTGATGCATGACGTAATACCATGGGACAGTCAGTGCATGGGACTCTATTTGCTCCTAATAGTGTGAGATGGGGAGGGTGGGAGAAACGGAAGTGATGACAGTGGGAGTTTGGTTCCTCTGTGTTTGGATCTGGTGTATTTATGTGTAACTGATTTAATAGCATTTTTTTTCCCCCTTTCATAAATCTTAATAAATATATAACAGTTACCACCGAAAGATACTGACACTAACATAGGACATTGTATTTTTATTTGTTAGTCTGAGAGAAATGTTACAATGTAGTTGAATAACATTGAAAAATATACACATTATCTTAGATGAAAGATGGCAAAAAAATTACATGAAAAAATTTAAATGAACATCATCCATGAGCTTGGCTGGTTTCGCTTGTGGATCTAGTTGGATTAATTGGAGAGGGTTGTTTCTGACAGGAACCTCTGGACAGAGTGTTTGAGAACTCTGTCACCACCGCCCTCTTAGGATGAAGAAGAAGAATGAGCCACTAAAATGTATTGTGTGTGTGTTTGTGTATAAACATTTTAAAGAGCTACAGAACACAAACACACACACACACATATATATATATATATACAAACACACGCGGCATATTATTATGGTCTGTCTTTGTTGTTGTTGTTTAACTCTGGGTCATCTGTCCCTGAGAAGACCTATGATCAAACACATTCCAAACGCGCCATTCCTGTCTTTATATGGACAACTACATTACCTGGTATAACCTTTCTTTGTTTAACCTTTATTTTTAAAACATATTTTTAAATGAAACAAAGTATTTATTGGTTTTCATTAATTGTGAAAAATAATCCAGAGTTCTCAGGAATTTAGAAAAATAACTTTTTTCGTTTTTAAATCAATACAGGTCTTTGGAGTAATGTTACTCGATAGAGTGTGTAGCTTGGAGATCAGGGAGTTGCTCCAGGTAGAGCCACTATTTCTCCGAATTGAGAGATCATAGCTCCGATATTACAGGCATGTGGTTAGAATATCTCAGAAAAGAATTGCTGGACAGATTTTACAGGCAAAACAAACTGGCAGGAGACCCAGGGGTAGACCCTGAGCAAGATGGTTGGATAACATCCATGAGCTCAGCTGAAGATGGTTGCTACGGATAGAACCTGCTGGAAGGAGTGTTTGAGGACTCTGCCCCTATGACCCCACAGGAACAAGTAGGCAAAGAAGAAGACTATTTACAGTAAAGCTGAAAGAAAGATTCTAACAAAAAATGATGACAGAATATTTAAATATAAACACTTTAAAACAAGAAGATTTAGTTACCAACCCGACCAAAACGAGTTCTGGTTCTATGAAATAAAGTCACCCATTATAAAGGTTTCCAATTTTTATTAAAATCTTCCAATATGATTTTATATAGTGCACCTGAGCACTGAACACAATAATTTTCATTTTCATTAAGCAGGGAAAAGCGGACGTAAAATGATGATGATGAAATGATGATGATGATAAGAACCTCACATTAAGTTACTTTCTTAGTAATGAAATAATTAATAATTTTAGCAAATCCCTCATAATTCTTCATAAATTAATTAAAATAGATTGTATTTCATTAGAAATGTGGTCATGAAAGGGTTAAATCATGACAGAATTTAAACTGGCTATAGCCAGCTAGAATTCTCTCAGCTCTTTCTGTTCAAACCAGTTGTAACCAGCCTCTCATACTGATGTTAAGGTATTGTTCTCAAAATAAATAATATCAAAATCTTATAGATTAGATATTATGTGAGATAATTATATGAGGTAAAGCCTTTACCATGAATATACAATAGTAAATATAGAGTAATGTAAATGCTAAAGGGTTAAATATAAACACTTTAAAACAAGAAGTTTTATATCATAGAATCTGGGACAGTTTCAAGCAGATTGTTATCAAAAGATCTCAGACATTAAGGTGTGATTTTAAAAAAAATATTTGGCAGTTATTTCTAATGACTAGACAGAAGGTCTCTCTCTCTCTCATTAGTTCGTTATCTTAATTGTTCTTAATAAAGTAACTGTTCATTTTCACCATTGTTTCAATGGCAGCATGTTCTATTTTGTCCAAATCGATATTTCAACTGTTCTTTTCCTTCAAGTCTTTCATAATAACCGGTTTAGCCGTATTCATTGCCCCAGCTACATACAGTCATTTTCTGGTCATTTATAAACACTTTCTCTTTACACTTTTGTCTGACGTCACTTTCTACCCTGGTTCTCCTCTGGTTCTACCCACTACGATAGGTTTTATTTTTTTTATTATTATTTTTATTATTTAATACAAAGGCGGTGGATTGGCAGTGTCGGTAGAGGGTCGGACGCCATGCTTTGACGTATAGAGTTACGGCCCTTGCCATTCTGAGTTCAAATCTTTAACTTTCCCTTTTATCCTTACGGGGGTCGATAAAATAAAGTACCAGTAATGCACTGGATAATTGCTGGCCTTGTGCCAAACGTATAAACAGTTATTTAATACAAAGCTTCTTTTTACTAAAAACTCTATAGACTCCTCAATCACAGAATTTTGAGTCTGATCATTCATAGAGCGTTGGACAACATGCTTCCTGGCATAGAGTTACAACCCTTTACGTTTTGTGTTCAAATCCCACCGAGGTTAGCTTAGCTTTTCATCCTTACGAGGTAAATAAAATAAAGAACTAGTAATGCCCTGGGATGGATTTAATCGACTTTTCCCTGCCCCTCCAAAATTGCTGGCCTTGTGCCTAAATCAGAAACCATTATTTATCTGTGAACCAGTGTGGATAAACAGTCAGAGCTATCCATCAACGGGTGATTATAAAAATTGAACCAAAGGTGATTACAGTCTATTATATCGATGCCAATATTTCATTGGTTGACAGGTAAATTAGACCTTGGCGTGATTTAACCACAGAACACAAAGACCATAACTAAGGACTATAAAGCATATTCTTCAACGCTCCACTGGTTCTGCTCTGAAGTGTTACTCGTTACTCAGCTTAAGTTGATCTGTCATTTTCGTTGTTATGGTAACTTTGTCTCTAATGGTTACCATATGGTAACTTTGTCTCTTTAGCTGAAGGTCACACAAAATTATGAATTGTTAAAATCATTAGAACACTGGCTGCAGTATTTTGGTTCTCTACTCTCTGAGTTCAAATCTGCTGAGGACAATTTAACATTCATCCATTTATGGTTAATAAACAAAGTTACCAGTCACAGATTTCCAGAATTGTTAGAGCACTTTTATTTAATATTGTAAAGATTGAAGGAATTTGGTAAAATGACTAACCATATTATTATTAAGAGGGCGGTGGATTGGCAGTATCGGTAGAGGGTCGGACGCCATGCTTTGACGCATAGAGTTATGGTCCTTGCCATTCTGAGTTAAAATCTCGCCGAGGTTAACTTTGCCTTTCACCCTTATGGGGTCGATAAAATAAAGTACCAGTAATACACTAGGTATTTGCTGGCCTTGTGCCAAAAAGTAGAAACAATTATTATTAAGTTAGTGTTTAGTACATAGCTTAACAGAAATATTCTTCCAAAACATTTTTTATTTAGATATAAATATTCTAATTTGCCTTTCATCAATTTGAGATCGATAAAGAAATACCAGTAGAGTACTGAGGTCGATTGCACCTCTATATCTCTTTCTCCATTCCATTTTCTAACCCTCTCTATCCTTCTTTGGAAGAAATCTTCTGTACTCAGACCTGGAGAGTTGGACTCCACCAACTTTTAAAATGCCCTGGAAACACTGTATGTCAATATGGCGCCCCTACGAATCCTTTTGAAGTTACCATATCATTTCCCCGTACTTTCTGTCTATCTCTATTTCTTTCTTCAATTCATAATCAGTCGTACCCGGTCTATGGTGGCCGCAATTCGTAAAACCTTAACAAAAGCGTGTAGTACTTCCATTTTCTTCTTTTGTAGAATCCCTAATGCCCGCCATTGTTATTCATATCAGGCTGGGTCTCGTTTATTTCAATGTTTTCAATAGTCTAACATCCGCTGTGCGCTTATAAAGAACGTGGTTATAAACCTGATTTATACTAAGATGGGAGGTCGACAGGGTTATTTCCCCTTCCAATCTATATTTCATGTTTATTGATGTTGTTTTCAGTGTCAATCGACTGGAACGGTCTTCTTGTATGAGTTATGACTCACCCCCTCCTCTCTCTCTCTCTCTCTCTAACTGTCAATGTGTATGCACGCACACTCATATGTGTATGTGTGTGTGTGGAGATATGTATAAGCACACACACACACGCGTTTATACACATGTTCATATATGTATACACGTGGTGTGCGTATCAGTGAGGGAGAGGGGAAGGAGCGATAGAGCGAAGAGTAAGAGAGAGAGAGAGAGAAGGGAGTGGGAGAAAAAGAGAAAAAATAGATAGAGATATAGGCGCGACATCGTATAATGTAAGACAGGGAGGAGCGAAAGAGTGAAAAGTAAAAGTGAGAGAGAGGCATGACAGGATATAGATAGATAGATTTCTTTATTTACCATAAAGGCATAAAAAGAAGGGACAAATACAAAGGGGTAGTTTACATATAATCGAGTAAAAAGGGTGTAACATGAAAATAATCGAAAATAACCTCAAAAGGGAGGGGACGTGATGGGGGTTGCACACACCCCCGAAAAAGTGTGCAATCCTTTGCCCGGGGAGCACATGGAGAAGGTGCTCCCCTCTCCTTTACTTCTTTACCTACAGGGTGGTATACAGAGAAGGCCCATTTACACGAGCCATTCTCGCCACTATCACCCACCTTTCATAAAACTGCCTGTGGCCAAGCACCTCTCTCTCCATTCTTATCCTTCTTCCGAAGTGATATCGGAAGAAGTAGACCAGACTATGGCCAGAGAGGAAGTTGCCTGACCTCAGACCTTTCAATCGTGTCCACCAAACAACCTCTTTCAACATGGCTATTACGCACAGAAAAACCGCCTTTGCTTCCTTTGTGAAGAGGGGAGGCGGTTTGATTGTCATCACGGACTCGGCGGTCAATTTAATCGGCGCCACCCGCGACAGCAGTTGTTCGGCGTAGCCCCACAGATCAGCCACGCCCGGACATTGCACCAATGCGTGCGCTACGGTTTCTTCGTGACGCACGCATCTAGGGCAAATCTTTTTTGAGGGATCCCTGCCCGGGCGCCCGTGTCTGTAGAGCCTCTCTCGAACGGGTAGAGCCCCTCGGTAGCACTGCCAGGCCAGTGACTTCTGGAAGTTGTCCATTGGTCCTGGGCCGAAAGTCCTACCGAACAGGCTGGCCAGTTCGTCTTCTTCCATGTCCAGCGACTCTCCAAGGGAAACAGGATATAGATAGATAGATAGATAGATAGATAGATAGATAGGAGAGAGAGACAAAGCAAGAAAGAGAAGCGACTTCTAAAAAACTTATTCTTGTTAGCATTAACCATCTATTTTAGTCTTTGCTATACAAGAAACAATAACATGCTGTACTTCAGGATTTATAACTTAATTATTAGCAATTCAAAGCATATAAATAAATTTACTGTAGAATAACACAACAAATATGTTTTAAATATATACATTAATAACATTATAAATGCTTAGATAACATTATAAATTGCTCGCGATTCTTTCAGAAGGATATATTCCTTTAATGTTGCAATATTAAAGAAAATTTAAAGGAAGGGGTGAACAACCGAGCCAACACTAGAGCAAAAGACAGTAGCGTCGCCAGAAGAACCAAACTCCCACTGTTACATTTTAATTTTATTTCCTATACAGGGTGACCACAAAAACACTCCGAGCTTGGAGCAACAAAAGGAGAACACATCGAATGTCCATGATAACAACCAATACCACAAAACTTTGTTAGTTTATGCAACTGTAGCTACCGATATTTGTAAGAATGTTCATTTAACTTTTCATATTATAAGTATTTGAAATCAAGGATTGTTTTTGTGATCACCCTGAAATA
>OZ024750.1:29544618-29549618 GCA_964016885.1 Eledone cirrhosa | reverse complement strand
AATACTATGGGCATGTGGTTAGAATGTCTCAGGAAAGAATCGTTGGACAGATTTTACGGGGTGAAACCAACCGGTAGGAGTCCCAGGGGTAGACCCCGAGCGAGATGGTTGGATAACATCCATGAGCTTGACTTGTCACGCTTGAGGATCTAGCTGGATCAGTCGGAGACAGTTGCTACTGACAGGACCTGCTGGAAGGAGTGTTTGAGGACTCTTCCCCCATGACCATCTCAGGAAGAAATGGATGAAGAAGAAGATGGACCAACACTAAACATAGAAGTACTGTAGAGAGGTGTAAGTGAGCAAGTGACCAGATGGGAGTGGAAAGTAGGTATATTGATATTTTAAAACAACAGATATATGAAACCAGATATACATGAAACCTGATGGTCAGTGACGGTTGAAAAGACAACTGGACATCCAAGTTCAGGAGGATGGGATGAATACACACACACATAAACACATATACAAACACACAGACAGATACACACACAGATATATACTCACACACATAAACACATATACAAACACACAGACAGATACACACACAGATATATACTCACACACATAAACACATATACAAACACACAGACAGATCCACACACAGATATATACTCACACACATAAATACATATACAAACACACAGAGAGATACACACACACATAAACACATATACAAACACACAGACAGATACACACAGATATATACTCACACACATAAACACATATACAAACACACAGACAGATACACACACAGATATATACTCACACACATAAACACATATACAAACACACAGACAGATACACACACAGATATATACTCACACACATAAACACATATACAAACACACAGACAGATACACACACAGATATATACTCACACACATAAACACATATACAAACACACAGACAGATACACACACAGATATATACTCACACACATAAACACATACAAACACACAGACAGATCCACACACAGATATATACACACACACATAAACACATATACAAACACACAGACAGATACACACACAGATATATACTCACACACATAAACACATATACAAACACACAGACAGATACACACACAGATATATACTCACACACATAAACACATATACAAACACACAGACAGATACATACATACACACACACACACAAACACACATACACATGCACACATACATACAGGTACAGACTCACACATATATACACACACACACACACACACAAACACATATACAAACACACAGACATATATACACACATACATGCACACATACACACATATACACACATACACATACACATGCACGCACGCATTCACATACACACACATATACACATACCTCCCCCCACACACACACAACACACATGCACATATACACATACATATACACATACACCCCCCCCACACACACACAACATACACATGCACATACACATACACATGCACACACACATATACACATACACATACACACACACATGCACACACACAACATACACATGCACATACACATACACATGCACACACACATATACACATACACATACACACACACATGCACACACACATATACACATACCCCCCCCTCACCCCCCACACACACCATACACACACACCACACACATACCCACACAGATAGATATATGTGTTGAACACAAAACATTCTTGACAATTTTAATACAAGGCGAAACGTAATACTTGAAATCGTTTGATAAATAGTTAAAACGTAGTTAAGACATTTAGATATACAGCAGTGGACTACGCCACGTCCGTCCGTCCGTCCGTCTGTCTGTCCATAAGGAACGAGGGAGCACCCCCTCTCTGTGCTCCTGAGGAAAAGGGTTGCACACTTTTTTCGGGGGTGTGTGCGACCCCCCAAGGCGCCTCCTCTCTATTGAGGATTTTGTTATAATTCTATTTTTTGTTATATTTTATTTTATTTTTATATATTGTTATTGCCTCCTCCCTATTGAGGACGCCTTGTTTTGTAAACTCCCCCCATTGTACTTGTCCCACTTTTGATGCCCTTGTGGCAAATAAAAGAAACATATCTATCTGTTCATCTGTGCTCCTGAGGAGAAGGGTTGCACACTTTTTTTTCGGGGGGGTGTGCGACCCCCCAAGGCGCCTCCTCTCTATTGAGGATTTTGTTATAAATTTTATTTTGTTATATTTTATTTTATTTTTATATTTTGTTATTGCCTCCTCCTTATTGAGGACGCCTTGTTATGTAAACTCCCCCCATTGTACTTGCCCCACTTTTTTGATGCCCTGGTGGCAAATAAAAAGAAAATTATCTATCTGTCCATCTGTCTGTCTGTCTGCCTGTCTATCTATCTGTCTGTTTGCCTGTCTGGAACTATGCATGTGTCCTTGTGTTTGTCCCCTTTTCTTGTGCGCCCTTGTGGCAAATAAAGAAATCTATCTATCTATATATATATATGTGGTAGATAAAGAAACCTATCTAGATATAATCATCATCACCATCATCACTATTTGATGTCAATGTTTCCACGCTTGCATGGGGTAGATGTGTTGTCCACGGCAGGAGGCACATCTGACCATGGTTGGCCATGTGTTGCACCTTGCTCTGGCAAGGACTGTAAATTTGGTTGAGTATTTTACAGCTGGGTACCCTTCCTAACACATAAGTACATATATGTGAGTCCCGGGTTCAATCGGGGAGGGGGAGGGGGTAACCACAGTAAGTAAGGTACTCAATACATTAGTAGAGTGTATACAACAAAATTTAATATAGAAACGACTGATGGGTGAAGAAGTGCCTGGAAATGCCAGTTGAACGAAGACGTGGTAGAGGAAGACCACGAAAAACATGGGCGGAGGTGGTGAGAGCAGACCTCAGATCGCTGAAGCTCACGGTCGAGATGACGAAGATACCGTGACAAGTGGAGAGATGCTGTGCTGAATAGGATCCGTCCCACCCTTGCAAGCAGGGAAAAGCGGACATAAAATGATGATGATGCTGAAATGGCTTCTACAGGACTAGGACTGTTTCATTCAAAGAAAATCATGAGAAAGCTTCTGATGAATTCCTTCAAATGATATATATATATATATATATATATATATATATATATATAGAGAGAGAGAGAGGTAGATAGGTAGATAGATATGTTTCTTTATTAGCCACAAGGGCACAAAAGATATGTTACAATGTTAAACAACTTAAAAATCACGTGTGTTTGTATGTGCATGCCTGTCTGTATGTGTGTGTGTGCCTGTCTGTATGTGTGTGTGTCCCTATGTGTATGTGTATGTGTGCATGCCTGTCTGTATGTGTGTGCCTGTGTGTGTGTGTGTGTGTGCGTGTGTGCGTGCCTGTTTGTATGTATGTGTGTACATGTGTGTGTGCCCGTCTGTTTTGTGTTGTGTATGTGTGTGTATGTGTGTGTGTATGTATGCATGCATGTTCGCACGTGTATGTATCTATGTGTGTGTATATGTGTATGTATGAGTGTGCATGTCTATGTGTATATGTGTATATGTATACATCTGCGTGTTTTACCCATTCTCTGCAAATATTGCCCCAATGGTGCTCACATGATAAAATTTAATCTCCCATAACACCAAAAGAGGAATTTTTGCATTATAAACAGTTTTCTGGTTCAGTTTTAATACTTGGCCGACTGTAATGTCTCAGCAGAAAGACAAATCTATTTATTTATCTCTTTTTCTTGGCATGCTAATAGTGTACATTTAACACAACCTAATAAGCCTAATAGATTAAGCTCTTCTATTGAAATACAGACTTCATTGTTATTCTGGTTTATTTATTATTATTTTTATTTTTCACAGTAAATCAACTTCATGGCTGTATGTTTTCGTTTGTTTTGGGTTTAGTTATTTTTCCTCCTCTCTTGTCAAATACAAGTTTATAAACTTTAATCTCTTGTGATGCCAAAGCAAGATTCTCTTCATTTTCAATAATTTATTTCACTCCAGCTTACTTCTAAGAAGGAATTATTGTCCCAACAAAAGGATAAACTCTATTTGTTTTCTGTCTGTCTTTACTAAGAACAAGACCAGATGCTTTACTTTAAATCCACTTCCTTTTACAACATATTTTTTCTACCTCGCTTCTATTATAGGTGCTAGTATGCTAGGCGGCTAATTAGCAAAGTCGTTAGAACATTAGGTAGAAGTCTTTGTGGTATTCATTCCAACTCTCCGCCTTTTGAGTTCAAATTCTGCCCAGGTCAGCTTTGCCTTACATCCTTTTGAAGTCAATAAAAAATGTAGCAGTCGAGTACTGGAGTCAGGTCTTTGTCTATAGTTCTCTCTCTCTCTCTCTCTCAGGAAGAATTCTGCTGTGATCAGACCTGGAAAGGGAATGGGCTCCTCTATGTTTAAAATGCCCAAGATATGCCATCTGTCATTACAGTGCCCCTACAATAACAGAAGTTTAGGGTACATACATACACACATTGCTAAGTGCAAGGCCAGTGCTACCAAGGCTAACTAGACAGCCACTTATGGGGCAGACCTCAGAGAGGGCCAGTGCTACCATTTAGGGTAACTAGACAGCCACCAAGGGTACAGACTTCAGAAGTGGGCTAATGCTACCATTTAGACTAACTAGGTACGATTTTATATAAAACACCTTGCCAAACAAATTCACAAATTCATCGCAGTTATATATATATATATACATATATAACTGCGATGAATTTGTGAATGGTTTTATAAATATAGTTTCCATCTATTAATATATTGAATATTTAATATTTACTCCAGTAACTGTTGAGTGCTTTATATCAGTTATAAAACTTTTAAGCTTGTTGAAGCCCAACAAATTAAATATAATTTCTGCATATATATATATGACCGTCGGTCAGTCAATGGCAACATTGAGGACCGAGTAAGTTAGATTACCGATATAAAAGACACAGAAGCGAGAAGCGAAAACCAACCAAACAGTGAGTGTGTTCCGTTATTAATTCTGGCAATATTACACAAATATGACCCTCCC
>OZ024750.1:29462118-29542118 GCA_964016885.1 Eledone cirrhosa | reverse complement strand
AATATCTTCATCCTACTAGCCGGGATCACGAGGCTGAGTGACCCTTAAGTTTCACCTTAACCCCTTAGCATTCACATTACTCTATATATACTATTGTATTTTTGTGCTAAAAACTTTATCTCACATAATTATCTCACATATCAAATCTATGAGATTTTGATGTTATTTATTTTGAGAACAATACCTTAATATCAGTATGAGCGACCGGTTACTGCCAGTTTGAATAGAAAGAGGTGAGATAATTCTGGCCAGATATGGCCTGTTTAAATGCTAAAGGGTTAAAGTAGTGGCATGTGGATTAGATTTACTTCCAAAAGCAAGATTATTAAGAAAGTGAAAACATTTAAGTGTTGTGTTTGCTATCTGTATTGTGAAGATAGTTGCTAACAATCCTATTGGACTTTCAGTATTGCTCTCAAATATATCCAAGATTCATTGCAGTATTTATAAAAACCTGAGTAAAACATTATTTTTATTATAAATTTTCTGTTATCTCATTGCATAGCATGACCTTTATTGGTCAAATCTTGTCCTCAAACATTTTTTCTATTTTTTGAGGCTGCTTCACCATAATATTTTTCAAGTATTTGACTATAGGACATATCCTGTTCTCTTATCTTAGTCCTGTGTGATATCATAAAACATATCTTGTTCCCTTATCCCTATCCTGAGTGACATCATAAGATATATCTTGTTCCCTTATCTCTGTCCTGAGTGACATCATAAAACATATCTTGTTCCCTTATCCCTATCCTGAGTGACATCATAAGATATATCTTGTTCCCTTATCTCTGTCCTGAGTGACATCATAGGACATATCCTGATCTATAACTATGTTGAGTGACATCAAAGGACATCCCTGTTTCCTTATCTCTGTTCCGAGTGACATCATAATACTTCTCGTGTTCTACTATCTCTGCCTTGAGATCCACCTTTGTAACTTATCTATGCCTTTACAAGTTAGTCTTTCTGCAAGGTGGCAAATTGGCAGTCATTCGAATGTTGGATAGACTGCTTTGTAGTATTTGTTCTGGCTCTTGTTCTCTGAGTTCAAATCCCATGAAGCTCAACTTTGCCTTTCATCTTTTGAGGTCGATAAAAAAAGTACCAATCTAATACTCTTCCTCACCTTTTCTCTCTCGCTTTCTATCATTCTCAGGAAGAAATCTGCTGTATTCAGACCTGGAGAAGAAATGGGCTACACCAGGCTTAAAATGCCCTAGAAACATCATATGTCACTATGGCACCCCTACGACACCATCAGGAGTTACAGGTCCATACCTGCCATACCAGTCATTCTGCAGTAGTTTCACTTATCTGTTCACCTCACTTACTTGGTCTCACAGTATGACCAGCTCCCACTAGTTCATTCTTTTCCATTGGACAGCAACGTACCTGGAAGGACCTATATATGTTCTTGGGTAGTAGACTTAATTTGTCCAGTTTAATACCACCACCTGACCATTGGGTGTTTTTAGCAGAGTCCACTGTTGTCCAGTTTAACACAATCACCTGGTCTCTGGCTGTTTTTAGTAGAGTCCACTTTGTTTAACACCACCACCCGATCTCTGGTTGTCTTTAATGAAGTCCATTCTGTTGTCCACTTTAACACCACCACTTGGTAATTGGATGTCTTTAGTGGAATCCGCTCTGTTTTCCAGTATTCAAGCCATCTCTCTGGTCAGAAAATAATCCATGAGTTTTAGTTTCTTCTTTTCATCTTTCTTCAGTCTGCTTTAGTCCTGGAAGTTCTGTAAAAACAAGATGGCTACCACCTTTCTCTGACTAAACAATCCCCCAAAATAAGATAGCTACTACCTTCATCAGGCTAAACAATCCAAACAACAACATGGCTGCTACCTTTCTCTGATTATCATCATCATCAACATCATCATAACCCTTTAATGTTCAAACCGGCCAAAACTGGCCAGAATTCTCTACCTCTTTCTGTTGAAACTGGCTGTAACTGGTCGCTGAAACTGATGTTAAGGTATTGTTTTCAAAATAAATACTTTCAAAATCTCATAGATTCGATATTATGTGAGATAAAGCATTTACCATGAAAATACAATAGTATATATAGAGTAATGTGAATGCTAAAGGGTTAACGTCTATCTTCCATGCTAGCATGGGTTAGACGGGAATTGTCCCATCGTGTCTCGCTCGTATAGGACTGTATCTGGCAGGTTTTCTACTGCTAGATGCCATTCCTAACACCAACCACATTTACAGCATGAACTGGGTGCTTTTTGTCATGACACCTACACGACCAATTTAGTGTGGACTGGATGTTCTGTGGTACCAACATACCTTTATAGAGTAAGGGTAGTGTGAGTGAGAGTGGGAGGATGGAGTAGGGGTAGTGGGTTAGTATTTGGTTAAATATATATCTGATTAAATAATTAAAAAAACAACAACAAAAAACATGGCTGCTACCTTTCTCTGACTAAAGAATCCCCCCCACCCCCCAAAAAAACATGCCTACTACCTTTCTCAGACTAAACAATCCAAAATTATTCCTTATTTCACAATTTCAAATATTTAACATTGATTTTGTTGGTTTTAGTGAATAACTTTTCCTTTTCAATTTCTATCAGAACTTCCCAGAATATTCTCCATTCAAGAAATTCCATCATTTTTTAAGAAAACTTAATATAAAAGCCAGATACACATTTCACTTTTTCTCATGTGCCAACCCTTTCAGTGGCCTCTGACGCCTTTGACATCACTGGAGTGCAGTTCTAGAAACTGCAAGCCTGACTAAAAATTTACCGAGTGGCCTCTTATAAATGTTACTTTTATGCTTTATATATTTGAAAGAAAGTTAAACTGTAAGCTGCATTAACAGACAAATCAAACTCTATTAATTCAAAATTATGTAGGAGTAAAGAAGAAAATTGTGTGCACCATTTTAATGTAACAATGCATTAATGAAAGTGTTGTAGTTTTATATGCACTCATGTGGACACTGTCAACTCATTTTAAAGTATTTATTTATGAATTTTAAAATAAAGTTAGGTGGCGAATTTGTAGAGTCATTAGGACATCGGATAGAATGCTTTATGGTATTTGTTTCAGCTCTCTGACTTCAAATCCCGCTGAAGTCAACTTTTCCTTTCATCCTTTCTAGGTCGATAAAAAAGTACCAGTCTAGTACTGGGGTCGATTTTTCCTCTATATCTATTTCTTACTGCCATTCTCTCATTCTCTATCGTTCTCTGAAAGAAATCTGCTGTATTCAGACCTGGAGAGGGATGGGCTCCATCAGGTTTTAAAATGCCCTAGAAATGCTGTATGTCAATATGGCACCCCTATGACTCCATCAGGAAGGTCAGGGGTAGGAGGAAAGAATAGAAGAAAATAATGTCAGTTTCGCTAAACTAATAACAAGTCAAAGTAAAATGAATTAATAAGTTTGTATATACAATAAGTTCATATATGTCACGGTTGACTTCATGAAGATTATACAAGATTGAGTGAACTGGCGATATTCAGTACAGCAGAAGATTCACTCCACCACTTGAGAAGAATAAAACACAACTAGTCTTCTCTCCCATTTAGATCCCTGATTCTTTCTCCCTCATCTAACCCATGTAAACATGGAAAGACAGATGGGCCTTCTGCATAGTTAATTATCTGGTAATCAATGTTTCTCATTGATTGACCAATGGTTAAAAATATAGATATAAATATATATATATAGTCTATCAAATATATAATCAATAGTTAATTATCTGGTAATCAATGTTTCTCATTGATTGACCAATGGTTAAAAATATAGATATAAATATATATATATAGTCTATCAAAGTTCTTTGGAGATATAAAAGATAGAGAAACAAAAACCAACCCAAACCAAACAATGAGTGTGTTTTATTATTATTTCTGGCAATTCTGAGTTCGAATCCCGCCGAGGTTAACTTTGCCTTTCATCCTTACGGGGTCGATAAAATAAAGTACCAGTAATGCACTGGGTAATTGCTGGCCTTGTGCCAAAAAGTAGAAACAATTATTATTTCTGGCAATATTATAACAATATGACCCTCCCCAAATATAACAATATTTGTTTCAACACACGATTTCATATCAAAAACCTTGCAAAACAAATGTAGATTGGCAGTATCAGTAGAGGGTCGGACGCCATGCTTTCCAGCATAGTTACGTCCCTTTACGATCTGAGTTCAAATCCCGCCGAGGTTGACTTTGCCTTTCATCCTTACGGAGTCGATAAAATAAAGTACCAGTAATGCTCTGGGTAATTGCTGGCCTTGTGCCTAAAGTAGAAACAATTATTATATATAGGAAAAGAGTCAGGACCCCGGCGGCTGAGCTCCAGCCGTTTTGACTACCTAGTATCTTACCACACCCTCTTTGTTTTATATATATATATATATATATATATATATAGGAAAAAGTATGACCCCGACGGCTATTTCTGGAAGTGGTCCAGAAATAGCCGTCGAAACGGCTTGAGCTCTGCCGTCGGGGTCATACTTTTTCCTATTTCCCACTTTACTACCCTAAATATTGAGTACTCTGGTGCGTTATGGTCCATCTGGTTCCTTACCACAATTCCTTTGTTATATATATATACGCATACATATATACATATACATATATACATATACATATATATATATATATATATATACACACACACATATGTATATATGCACACACATATATGTATATATGCACACACACACACACACACACACACACACACATATATATGTGAGTGTGCGCGTGGGTGTTTGTGTGTGTGCATATATATATATATACTATATATATATATATATATATATATGTATATATATATATGTATATATATATATATATATATAAATATATAAGTGTATGTATATATATATATATATAAATATATAAGTGTATGTATGTGCAAACATATTTGTAAATGCATCAAAATATTTCACTGGTTATCGAGATCTGACAGGCTGCCAAAACAACATCAGAAATTCATCTTTCCAATTGCCATAAGTAGAATGCATAATATATTCATCTATTCACATGTGAACACACGTGATATCTCCATGTCTTTAGTATTGGCTAAAAAAACAACAACATGAAAGTAAGAAAGGTGTCTATTGTTAATGAAGTTCAACTGTTAATGAATAAATTATTGTGGTTTTCATTATCTGACCATGTTTAAGTCTATGGAAAAATCCATTAAGTGAAAAATATATACAATTTTAGTGAGTTGCTAGTTAGATAGATCTCAATAAATAGCATCTTGGTAATTGCTGCATGGAATCAACAATTTTTCCATGTTTTGCTCAAAATTATTACAAAAAGCTGAAATAGAATGCTATGTTTCTCTGAGAAACATCACATTATTTTCTAAAAGCTTCACTAACTAATAAAATAAATTTACACACACTAATATATATATATGATGAGGACTCACTTTTTCATATGTATCCCATTTGCAACGCCGCAGCCCCATTATCACCATATTTACACATATACTTTCCATGCTGCCTGTCTGTTTCGTTCCTTGTATCTCTACCACTTTTAGCAGTCTCCTCTCTGTTACCCTCTCCTCAACTTTCACTCACTCATTCTCTGTCACTACCTCTCCTCCTCCTCTTTCCTCCTCCTCCTTCAAGTTTGACCTGTGTGTAATTCTTTCCTCGTGCAGTCTTGACCGAGCTGGTAATAATTTTTTTTCTCTCTCTCTTTCGTCTGCGACTTCACAAAACTTGCGTTTACCGAATTCGTAGACCAGTTTTCGTTCTCTCTCTCTCTCTCCTTTTTCCCCTCTGTCGAACTTGGGCGAAATTCTTTCCTTGCTCACATTTCTACCAGGTTCGATCGTCTTTCGTCTCTTGTTCACGATTTCACAGAGTTTATATTCATAGAGATCTGGGACTTGTCTATTTCTACTCACTTTCCGTTGCTATAACCCTTTTGTTGTTACTCTAATGTCCCCCTTTATTTACGTGTCCCAACGACTTTTTTTAGCCGTTGTTCGCACCAACCTGAGGCATATGGCCCTTAAAGCGATGAAATGCCGAGGACGGTTGGAGGCGTCACTGATGAGGACTCACTTTTTCATATATATATATATATATATATATATATATATATATATATATATATATATATATATATATATATATATATATATATATATATAACATTTATGCTTTCATATATTTTTATATCTGTATATCTGTTTGACCCGAAATATAGGAGATCGAATCTTCGCTGTGTGGATAATTAGTTTAACCACCATCTCAGTGTGTTTGGCCTTTAACGTAAGTTGTAAGCTCTAATTCTTTCGAATTATTGAGCGCTTGCCTCACAATTCGAAAGTGTTTTTTCGTTATTTCATAGGCTGAAATTCGATTCTCGCTAATTTTTACTTTTATATATATATATATATATATATATATATATATATATATATATATATACGTACATATATATACATATACATACACATACGCATACATACACACACATGTTTATATATAATATCGTCCTTTTTAAATGTATCATGGATTACTTTACTGATGACAGAAGACAGTGTAACACAGTCTCTCTTCGATTTCTGTGCATATTGCCAATGACGATTTTATTTGATGTATCATATCTACATGCATATATATTTGCATATAATATCAATATGCACACTACACATGGTAGCAGAAAACCACCCAAAGGGTGGTTTTTCTTTTAGTATTTATAATTGTTTCTACTTTAGGCACAAGGCCAGCAATTATCCCAGTGTATTACTGGTACTTTATTTTATCGACCCCGTAAGGATGAAAGGCAAAGTCAACCTCGGCGGGATTTGAACTCAGATCGTAAAGGGACGTAACTATGCTGGAAAGCATGGCGTCCGACCCTCTACTGATACTGCCAATCCACCGCCCTTTAGTATTTATAATGATTCACACACATACCGTCTACTGTGCTACCTTAGGTTTCGAGGCACAAATATGCCAGCAACTGTGGACTGTGCATGGTGGTGAGAATGTATGAAGCAGCAGGGTAATGTTTCTGAAGAGAGAGGCATAGGCACTGTTGCGTCATGCATTCTACTCCACCACGTACAATCTGCAGTTGCTGACATACCTGTGCCTTGAAACCCAAGGTAGCGCACTGCATATCATATGAATCATATCATGATAAATTAGCTCTCTTGCACTAGACAGAGTGATGTTTTTTTTGCTCATTTTACTTTCCCACGGATATTTTCGTGATCTCTCTCTCTCTCTCTCTCTCTCGCAATATATATATATATATATATATATATATATATGAATTAGAACCCTGTAACCATTAAGCTCTAAGTATAAAGTGCAAATAAATACTGAGCCGATTAACAATATATAGTAAGAAACACACGGTTTACTGTGTTTCTTACTATATATATATATATATATATATATATATGTATATATATATATATATATATGTCTTCCTACCATAATCATTGCCACAAACAACATTCATACACACATCATTTCTGAGAATCGCTATGTATGCCTTACTAAAATATCTTTCCTTTCCATTCACTACCAATGTGTTTACAATTTGTTAATAATCAACTCAGAATACAAACCTGTTTTTCAAGGAATACGTGTGCGTGTGTGTGTGCATGTGTGTGTGTGTGTGCATATGTGTGTGTGTATATGTGTGTGTATGTATATGTCTATGTCTGTGTGTATATGTGTGTGTATGTATGCCTGCGTGTGTATATGTGTGCATGTATTGTGTATGTGTATGTATGTGCATATGTGTGTATGCATGCGTATGCGTGTATATATCTGTGTATGTATGTGTATGTGTATGTATGTGTATATATGTATGTATATTTGGTATATTATATGTGTATATATGTATGTATATTTGGTATATTATATATGTGTATATATGTATGTATATTTGGTATATTATATATGTGTATATATGTATGTATGTTTGGTATATCATATATGTGTATATATGTATGTATGTTTGGTATATTATATATGTGTATATATGTATGTATGTTTGGTATATTATATATGTGTATATATGTATGTATATTTGGTATATTATATGTGTATATATGTATGTATATTTGGTATATTATATATGTGTATATATGTATGTATATTTGGTATATTATATATGTGTATATATGTATGTATGTTTGGTATATTATATATGTGTATATATGTATGTATATTTGGTATATTATATATGTGTATATATGTATATTTGGTATATTATATATGTGTATATATGTATGTATGTTTGGTATATTATATATGTGTATATATGTATGTATGTTTGGTATATTATATAATGTGTATATATGAATGTATATTTGGTATATTATATATGTGTATATATGTATGTATATTTGGTATATTATATATGTGTATATATGTATGTATGTTTGGTATATTATATATGTGTATATATGTATGTATGTTTGGTATATTATATATGTGTATATATGTATGTATGTTTGGTATATTATATATGTGTATATATGTATGTATATTTGGTATATTATATATGTGTATATATGTATGTATGTTTGGTATATTATATATGTGTATATATGTATGTATATTTGGTATATTATATATGTGTATATATGTATGTATATTTGGTATATTATATATGTGTATATATGTATGTATGTTTGGTATATTATATATGTGTATATATGTATGTATGTTTGGTATATTATATATGTGTATATATGTATGTATGTTTGGTATATTATATATGTGTATATATGTATGTATATTTGGTATATTATATATGTGTATATATGTATGTATATTTGGTATATTATATATGTGTATATATGTATGTATATTTGGTATATTATATATGTGTATATATGTATGTATGTTTGGTATATTATATATGTGTATATATGTATGTATATTTGGTATATTATATATGTGTATATATGTATGTATATTTGGTATATTATATATGTGTATATATGTATGTATATTTGGTATATTATATATGTGCATATATGTATGTATATTTGGTATATTATATATGTGTATATATGTATGTATATTTGGTATATTATATATATAATTCAGTTGAAAGATTGATTGACACTCTTTACTTTGTCAATAATCTGGATAAAAAAGATATACCATTGAATGGTTTTATTCTGTAGTCACTTAGATGTCTCTGATTTTCCCTACATATATATTATATTATTCTGGTATCATACAGCACCACCTGGGTGTAAAGGTCTGGTGTGTGAGGTCGTATGTGGGTAGCTTCAACTGTTTGCTTGAATTCGTGGAAAACTTTGGTTTCTACTAGTAGTTACTTTCAGGTTTTTGACAACTGACTCTCTTGTTTGTTTGCATATATTTACCGCTGGGTAAAGAAGTGCCAAGAAATCCCAGTAGAAGGAAGATGCAGTCGAGGAAGACCACGAAAAACATGGGCGGAGGTGGTGAGAGCAGACCTCAGATCGCTGAAACTCACGGAGGAGATGACAAAGGACCGTGACGAATGGAGAGATGCCGTGCTTAATAGGACCTGTCCCACCCTTGCAAGCATGGAAAAGCGGACGGACGTAAAATGATGAGGATGAGGATATAATATATGTGTGCGTGTGTGTGTCTGTATGTATGTGTGTGTATCATCGTCACCAGGCGGCCTCAGCCGAAATGGACTTCACAATTGATCTCCAAGTGGGTCTGTCGTTCATTGCCTTTGCCAAGTCCTGGATTTCAATACCAGAATCTCTGGAGATGATATCGAGATAAGAGAGCTTGCGTCCATTGTTATTAGTGACCGCTTGTGGTGTAAATATATATATATATATATATATATATATATATATAAGGTAATGAATTCTTTTACAATGGAATCAGCTCGAATGAGGAAAAATATCCCCTGAGCAGTGTATAAATTAATATGTAAGTGATGAAACACAGATACCAACATATCTGTATATATATTGCAAAAGAAAAATTTAGCCAGATTGAAGTATACTAATTATTATACTACAGTTTGTCCATATCGATTTAAAATAATAAATCAACGGAGACGAACTGTATTGGCAAAAGGCCGTGATGTTTAGACACATTTAAATTTCAAAATCAAACCTATTCCGTAGATAAGTTTAGACTTTAAGATCCAAATATGTTTCGAGTTAAATAAGTGTAGGAATATCATGTCCCGCTCTCCTCAGTAAACATCCAGAGACAAATTGATATGCTTCACTTCTAAATGATTTAAAAGACAGATTTTTTTTTTTTAGTTTCAGAAGATCCCGTTAATGATGAAAGCAGCGATTCTTTGCGTAAACTTTAATCTGTTCTTATAATACAATACATACAAACAGCGGACAGCAGAGGCCACGTACCGTTCCTCTCCGACAGATACCCCCCCCCCCTCAGTTGATGGATGCGAATCCGAAATATAGGGACAATTAAATCTCTCCCAAGGTAACTCTATCTCGTGTTATTATTTTTATTTTTAACGCTCTTTCCTAGGTTCCTCTACACACTATACATCTCATTCTACATTCCCTTACATCTCTCTCTTCACCACCGGATTCTGTTACCCGGAGATTTACCCATCTGCATTGTTGAGGCTTCCAAAACGACCCCCCCCCCCAATCTTATTATTCCACAATCAAGCAAACTTCAATACTCTTATATATATTATATATATATATATTATATATATATATATATATTGTATATACTTCGTTTTTTAATTTGTTTTGTAAGATTTCTTTTCTGAAAACATGTGTTGAAACAGATATTGTTATACTTTGGAAGGGTCATGCTGCGTGTGTTTTTATTGGCGGCATGACCCTCCCAAAGTATAACAATATATATATATATATATATATATATATATATAATATATGTATATTTCTTCATGGAATATATCATGTAAATACAATTTAATAAAAAAAAAAGAAAATTTAGATTGAGAAGAAAGAATGTAATGTAAAATAGGAAAATATAAAGAAAAAAACGGAACAGGGAGGGAATGGTAAGGACTCTAGTGTCACAGAAAAATGGGGAGGGTGTTTGGGCTCTGGGCCTAGGGCGCGGCGATAAAAGGGGCTGCACCGCGCGGACAAAACTGCAGAAGTATTCCCGCGGATAATGGCCAACGACACCCGCTGCAAAAACCATCCCACCCCACCTCGCGGGGCCCTATTCGTATATAAGGTAATTCAATGAATTGAATGCTGCCTCCTTCTGTATTTGAATGAAACATGTGTAAATCAATTAAATAATGTATTAAACCTTGGTTATTTATTTATTCTCTCTCTCTCTCTCTCTCTATATATATATATATATATATATATATATATATATATATATATATATATACAGTGTACCCCGGCATTCGCTGTCCCGGCTATTCGCGGGTTTTTCCTTAGATTCTAACTAATAATTGTTGGAGGAAAACGACCGAATATTCGCGGAATCGTAAATATCTTCCGCGATTTTTTTATATATTTTCTCACGTTTTTAAACTCTTAATTATTAATAACAATATACCGCGTTTGCCGGCCTATATTTTACGTTATGTTTTGATATTTATAGGCATTTTTATGGACCACGTCCAATATTAGCGGTTGTTCACTCTTCACAGGTGCTCTAGGAACGTAACCCCCGCAAATACCGGGGGACAGCTGTATATATATATATATATATATATACGTAGGTCCCGGGTTGAGTCGGGGATAACCACAGTAAGTAAGGTACTCAATACATGGCAGAGTAACATTTTTTTAATTTTTTTTTTATAGAAGGAGCTTCTACAGGACTAGTACTGTTTCATTCAGATTCCTGAAGATTTCATCTGAATGAAACAGTACTAGTCCTGTAGAAGCTCCTTCTATAAAAAAAAAAAAAAAAAAAAAAATATATATATATATATATATGTGTGTGTGTGTGTTATCTAACCTGAAAGTTTTTTCGTTGCTTCGGTGTTGTGGCTAGGCTTTCCTGTCAGTTTTCAACTTGTCCTGATATCTAACGTGTGTTATTACCCTGAACACAGCCTCATCGAGTGCTTGGCTGCATAATTCTTAATTGTATTTTGTTAGCTTGGCTACAGCCGAAACTTCGATTTTACTAAACTTCCATTTGTATATATATATATATATATAAACCTTGCATTTCCAAAGAACAAAAATGTATGTTATTCTAGTTATTCTTTTGTAGATATATCTTTGTTTTTATAAGTATCTTCCTTGTATATATATATATACAAGGAAGATACTTATAAAAACAAAGATATATCTACAAAAGAATAACTAGAATAACATACATTTTTGTTCTTTGGAAATGCAAGGTTTAGCATTTTTCGTGGACGTGTAAAAAGTGAGTCATCTGAAAACTACACTTAGTTGGAGTTGGTCTTCTGCATCGTTGGTTTTGATGAAAGAAATTGCAGACCCTTATAAAAACTGCTTCTGTTTTGAATGAGTTATCATGAAATATGGAAAAACTACCTAATTCAGTCAATTATTAGTTTGTTTTTGTCTAAATCAAAAATGAGATTACAAAGGGTCAAATGTCATCCGTTGGCAGACGACATATTATGGTAGTAGTGGCTGACGAAAAGGTTAATAATGCTCACACGCATACACTCACACATACAGATACTCACACACATACAGACACACACACTTACACACACACTGCATCATATTAATAACGTTTTCAACTTATCTCACATTTAATCATTGATAGAATTATAAAACTGTTTGCCTCACTTATCTTCTGTTGTGATTTAACGTTGATAGAAATTGAAGAACTTTGTGAAAGATCTCATTCATTAATTGTGAAAGATGTCTTTAATTAAGTCGATGTCTACTTAATGAACATAGAAGTGGCCAGACTATTTCTCAGCAGATATAACGAACGTTGATGAATCTGGTTCTTTGAAGAAAAAAAAACATAATTGCTCAAGTGTACGAAAGTTCGTCTTCCATTGCATAGTAACCGAATTTAATGGTGCTCAGCTAAAAATGAAAGGAAACAAGAAGAGAAGGGAGAGGATCGAAGGAGTCTATCTTCTTCTCCTTTGTCGTCTTTTTCTTCTGGGTTTTTTTCTTTTCATCCGGTCTGTTGCTCAGTTATCGTACCATTCCATATACTAACAAATTAGAAAGTATTTCTGCTTTAACTAAACGGCCGACCCATGCCCATTTAACTATATCCTTCTATTCAATATACCCAGAGCTGTCAACATCTAAAAACCCAAATGGGGCGTACCAGGAAAAAATTGTGTCCCAAAACGGGGAAAAATGAGGCAAAATGGGGGAGATTTTACATAAAGAAAGCTATACCCATTTTCACAAGAAAAGACATCTCTCACCCATCCCAAAGTCGGTGGGAGATCTCCCCGTCGGATGGGGAGAGTTGACAGGTCTGTATATCAGCAAATGTAGTATTAAGAAATATCGATTCAACAGCAGAAGTAGTAAAGTTTGTGAGAGAAACTGGAAACACTATTACTGTTAGTACAAAGAATGGGATTGAATCATTGGTTCGTACAAATAAAATCAGGTTTAAACTGGAGCCAAAAGAAACATTAGAGAATTAGAAGAAACCTAATGACTGTGTCCACTATAGTGGTGGTAGCTAGCCACTGTCCACTATAGTGGTGGTAGCTAGCCACTGTCCAGTATAGTGGTGGTAGCTAGCCACTGTCCAGTATAGTGGTGGTAGCTAGCCACTGTCCAGTATAGTGGTGGTAGCTAGCCACTGTCCATTATAGTGGTGGTAGCTAGCCACTGTCCACTATAGTGGTGGTAGCTAGTCACTGTCCATTATAGTGGTGGTAGCTAGTCACTGTCCATTATAGTGGTGGTAGCTAGCCACTGTCCAGTATAGTGGTGGTAGCTAGCCACTGTCCATTATAGTGGTGGTAGCTAGCCACTGTCCACTATAGTGGTGGTAGCTAGTCACTGTCCATTATAGTGGTGGTAGCTAGTCACTGTCCATTATAGTGGTGGTAGCTAGCCACTGTCCATTATAGTGGTGGTAGCTAGTCACTGTCCAGTATAGTGGTGGTAGCTAGCCACTGTCCATTATAGTGGTGGTAGCTAGCCACTGTCCAGTATAGTGGTGGTAGCTAGCCACTGTCCATTATAGTGGTGGTAGCTAGTCACTGTCCAGTATAGTGGTGGTAGCTAGCCACTGTCCACTATAGTGGTGGTAGCTAGCCACTGTCCATTATAGTGGTGGTAGCTAGCCACTGTCCAGTATAGTGGTGGTAGCTAGCCACTGTCCATTATAGTGGTGGTAGCTAGCCACTGTCCAGTATAGTGGTGGTAGCTAGCCACTGTCCATTATAGTGGTGGTAGCTAGCCACTGTCCACTATAGTGGTGGTAGCTAGTCACTGTCCATTATAGTGGTGGTAGCTAGTCACTGTCCATTATAGTGGTGGTAGCTAGTCACTGTCCATTATAGTGGTGGTAGCTAGCCACTGTCCACTATAGTGGTGCCTAGCCACTGTCCAGTATAGTGGTGGTAGCTAGCCACTGTCCAGTATAGTGGTGGTAGCTAGCCACTGTCCAGTATAGTGGTGGTAGCTAGCCACTGTCCAGTATAGTGGTGGTAGCTATCCACTGTCCATTATAGTGGTGGTAGCTAGCCACTGTCCAGTATAGTGGTGGTAGCTAGCCACTGTCCAGTATAGTGGTGGTAGCTAGCCACTGTCCACTATAGTGGTGGTAGCTAGCCACTGTCCACTATAGTGGTGGTAGCTAGCCACTGTCCACTATAGTGGTGGTAGCTAGCCACTGTCCACTATAGTGGTGGTAGCTAGCCACTGTCCACTATAGTGGTGGTAGCTAGCCACTGTCCATTATAGTGGTGGTAGCTAGCCACTGTCCAGTATAGTGGTAGCTAGCCACTGTCCACTATAGTGGTGGTAGCTAGCCACTGTCCAGTATAGTGGTGGTAGCTAGCCACTGTCCATTATAGTGGTGGTAGCTAGCCACTGTCCATTATAGTGGTAGCTAGCCACTGTCCACTATAGTGGTAGCTAGCCACTGTCCATTATAGTGGTAGCTAGCCACTGTCCAGTATAGTGGTAGCTAGCCACTGTCCACTATAGTGGTGGTAGCTAGCCACTGTCCAGTATAGTGGTGGTAGCTAGCCACTGTCCAGTATAGTGGTGGTAGCTAGCCACTGTCCAGTATAGTGGTGGTAGCTAGCCACTGTCCACTATAGTGGTGGTAGCTAGCCACTGTCCACTATAGTGGTGGTAGCTAGCCACTGTCCACTATAGTGGTGGTAGCTAGCCACTGTCCAGTATAGTGGTGGTAGCTAGCCACTGTCCACTATAGTGGTGGTAGCTAGCCACTGTCCACTATAGTGGTGGTAGCTAGCCACTGTCCACTATAGTGGTGGTAGCTAGCCACTGTCCATTATAGTGGTGGTAGCTAGCCACTGTCCACTATAGTGGTGGTAGCTAGCCACTGTCCACTATAGTGGTGGTAGCTAGCCACTGTCCACTATAGTGGTGGTAGCTAGCCACTGTCCACTATAGTGGTGGTAGCTAGCCACTGTCCATTATAGTGGTGGTAGCTAGCCACTGTCCACTATAGTGGTGGTAGCTAGCCACTGTCCACTATAGTGGTGGTAGCTAGCCACTGTCCATTATAGTGGTGGTAGCTAGCCACTGTCCACTATAGTGGTGGTAGCTAGCCACTGTCCACTATAGTGGTGGTAGCTAGCCACTGTCCATTATAGTGGTGGTAGCTAGCCACTGTCCACTATAGTGGTAGCTAGCCACTGTCCACTATAGTGGTGGTAGCTAGCCACTGTCCACTATAGTGGTGGTAGCTAGCCACTGTCCATTATAGTGGTGGTAGCTAGCCACTGTCCATTATAGTGGTGGTAGCTAGCCACTGTCCACTATAGTGGTGGTACCTAGCCACTGTCCACTATAGTGGTGGTAGCTAGCCACTGTCCATTATAGTGGTGGTAGCTAGCCACTGGCCATTATAGTGGTGGTAGCTAGCCACTGTCCACTATAGTGGTGGTAGCTAGCCACTGTCCATTATAGTGGTGGTAGCTAGCCACTGTCCATTATAGTGGTGGTAGCTAGCCACTGTCCATTATAGTGGTGGTAGCTAGCCACTGTCCACTATAGTGGTGGTAGCTAGCCACTGTCCATTATAGTGGTGGTAGCTAGCCACTGTCCATTATAGTGGTGGTAGCTAGCCACTGTCCATTATAGTGGTGGTAGCTAGCCACTGTCCACTATAGTGGTGGTAGCTAGCCACTGTCCATTATAGTGGTGGTAGCTAGCCACTGTCCACTATAGTGGTGGTAGCTAGCCACTGTCCACTATAGTGGTGGTAGCTAGCCACTGTCCACTATAGTGGTGGTAGCTAGCCACTGTCCACTATAGTGGTGGTAGCTAGCCACTGTCCATTATAGTGGTGGTAGCTAGCCACTGTCCACTATAGTGGTGGTAGCTAGCCACTGTCCATTATAGTGGTGGTAGCTAGCCACTGTCCATTATAGTGGTGGTAGCTAGCCACTGTCCACTATAGTGGTAGCTAGCCACTGTCCACTATAGTGGTGGTAGCTAGCCACTGTCCACTATAGTGGTGGTAGCTAGCCACTGTCCATTATAGTGGTGGTAGCTAGCCACTGTCCAGTATAGTGGTGGTAGCTAGCCACTGGCCACTATAGTGGTGGTAGCTAGCCACTGTCCATTATAGTGGTGGTAGCTAGCCACTGTCCAGTATAGTGGTGGTAGCTAGCCACTGTCCACTATAGTGGTGGTAGCTAGCCACTGTCCATTATAGTGGTGGTAGCTAGCCACTGGCCACTATAGTGGTGGTAGCTAGCCACTGTCCATTATAGTGGTGGTAGCTAGCCACTGTCCACTATAGTGGTGGTAGCTAGCCACTGTCCATTATAGTGGTGGTAGCTAGCCACTGTCCACTATAGTGGTGGTAGCTAGCCACTGTCCATTATAGTGGTGGTAGCTAGCCACTGTCCATTATAGTGGTGGTAGCTAGCCACTGTCCATTATAGTGGTGGTAGCTAGCCACTGTCCACTATAGTGGTAGCTAGCCACTGTCCACTATAGTGGTGGTAGCTAGCCACTGTCCACTATAGTGGTGGTAGCTAGCCACTGTCCATTATAGTGGTGGTAGCTAGCCACTGTCCAGTATAGTGGTGGTAGCTAGCCACTGGCCACTATAGTGGTAGCTAGCCACTGTCCATTATAGTGGTGGTAGCTAGCCACTGTCCAGTATAGTGGTGGTAGCTAGCCACTGTCCATTATAGTGGTGGTAGCTAGCCACTGTCCAGTATAGTGGTGGTAGCTAGCCACTGTCCACTATAGTGGTGGTAGCTAGCCACTGTCCATTATAGTGGTGGTAGCTAGCCACTGTCCACTATAGTGGTGGTAGCTAGCCACTGTCCATTATAGTGGTGGTAGCTAGCCACTGTCCACTATAGTGGTGGTAGCTAGCCACTGTCCACTATAGTGGTGGTAGCTAGCCACTGTCCATTATAGTGGTGGTAGCTAGCCACTGTCCAGTATAGTGGTGGTAGCTAGCCACTGTCCACTATAGTGGTGGTAGCTAGCCACTGTCCACTATAGTGGTGGTAGCTAGCCACTGTCCACTATAGTGGTGGTAGCTAGCCACTGTCCAGTATAGTGGTGGTAGCTAGCCACTGTCCACTATAGTGGTGGTACCTAGCCACTGTCCAGTATAGTGGTGGTAGCTAGCCACTGTCCACTATAGTGGTGGTAGCTAGCCACTGTCCACTATAGTGGTGGTAGCTAGCCACTGTCCACTATAGTGGTGGTAGCTAGCCATTGTCCACTATAGTGGTAGCTAGCCACTGTCCAGTATAGTGGTGGTACCTAGCCACTGTCCAGTATAGTGGTGGTAGCTAGCCACTGTCCACTATAGTGGTGGTAGCTAGCCACTGTCCACTATAGTGGTGGTAGCTAGCCACTGTCCACTATAGTGGTGGTAGCTAGCCACTGTCCACTATAGTGGTGGTAGCTAGCCATTGTCCACTATAGTGGTAGCTAGCCACTGTCCAGTATAGTGGTGGTAGCTAGCCACTGTCCACTATAGTGGTAGCTAGCCACTGTCCACTATAGTGGTAGCTAGCCACTGTCCAGTATAGTGGTGGTACCTAGCCACTGTCCAGTATAGTGGTGGTAGCTAGCCACTGTCCACTATAGTGGTGGTAGCTAGCCACTGTCCACTATAGTGGTGGTAGCTAGCCACTGTCCATTATAGTGGTGGTACCTAGCCACTGTCCAGTATAGTGGTGGTAGCTAGCCACTGTCCAGTATAGTGGTGGTAGCTAGCCACTGTCCACTATAGTGGTAGCTAGCCACTGTCCAGTATAGTGGTGGTAGCTAGCCACTGTCCACTATAGTGGTAGCTAGCCACTGTCCACTATAGTGGTGGTAGCTAGCCACTGTCCACTATAGTGGTAGCTAGCCACTGTCCATTATAGTGGTGGTAGCTAGCCACTGTCCACTATAGTGGTGGTAGCTAGCCACTGTCCACTATAGTGGTGGTAGCTAGCCACTGTCCACTATAGTGGTAGCTAGCCACTGTCCACTATAGTGGTGGTAGCTAGCCACTGTCCACTATAGTGGTAGCTAGCCACTGTCCACTATAGTGGTGGTAGCTAGCCACTGTCCAGTATAGTGGTGGTAGCTAGCCACTGTCCACTATAGTGGTAGCTAGCCACTGTCCACTATAGTGGTAGCTAGCCACTGTCCACTATAGTGGTAGCTAGCCACTGTCCACTATAGTGGTGGTAGCTAGCCACTGTCCACTATAGTGGTGGTAGCTAGCCACTGTCCACTATAGTGGTGGTAGCTAGCCACTGTCCACTATAGTGGTAGCTAGCCACTGTCCACTATAGTGGTGGTAGCTAGCCACTGTCCACTATAGTGGTGGTAGCTAGCCACTGTCCACTATAGTGGTAGCTAGCCACTGTCCACTATAGTGGTGGTAGCTAGCCACTGTCCACTATAGTGGTGGTAGCTAGCCACTGTCCACTATAGTGGTGGTAGCTAGCCACTGTCCACTATAGTGGTAGCTAGCCACTGTCCACTATAGTGGTGGTAGCTAGCCACTGTCCACTATAGTGGTGGTAGCTAGCCACTGTCCACTATAGTGGTAGCTAGCCACTGTCCACTATAGTGGTGGTAGCTAGCCACTGTCCACTATAGTGGTGGTAGCTAGCCACTGTCCACTATAGTGGTGGTAGCTAGCCACTGTCCACTATAGTGGTAGCTAGCCACTGTCCACTATAGTGGTGGTAGCTAGCCACTGTCCATTATAGTGGTGGTAGCTAGCCACTGTCCACTATAGTGGTGGTAGCTAGCCACTGTCCATTATAGTGGTGGTAGCTAGTCACTGTCCACTATAGTGGTGGTAGCTAGCCACTGTCCACTATAGTGGTAGCTAGCCACTGTCCACTATAGTGGTGGTAGCTAGCCACTGTCCACTATAGTGGTGGTAGCTAGCCACTGTCCACTATAGTGGTAGCTAGCCACTGTCCACTATAGTGGTGGTAGCTAGCCACTGTCCATTATAGTGGTGGTAGCTAGCCACTGTCCACTATAGTGGTGGTACCTAGCCACTGTCCACTATAGTGGTGGTAGCTAGCCACTGTCCACTATAGTGGTAGCTAGCCACTGTCCACTATAGTGGTGGTAGCTAGCCACTGTCCACTATAGTGGTAGCTAGCCACTGTCCACTATAGTGGTGGTAGCTAGCCACTGTCCAGTATAGTGGTGGTAGCTAGCCACTGTCCACTATAGTGGTAGCTAGCCACTGTCCACTATAGTGGTAGCTAGCCACTGTCCACTATAGTGGTAGCTAGCCACTGTCCACTATAGTGGTACCTAGCCATTGTCCACTATAGTGGTGGTACCTAGCCACTGTCCACTATAGTGGTGGTACCTCTCCTGGTATTAGAAGCAACCATGATGGTGATCGGGAACAACAGGGTCACACTTATAGAAGAAGCAATCAGTGAAAAGCCCAACTGTTTCAAGATGTGAAAATATCGATATTAGGTGTGTGTGTGTGTGTGTGTGTGTGTGTGTGTGTGTGTGTGTATGTGTGTGTGTGTGAGGGGGTAGGGGGCTTATGGTAAGGCATTGGCAGTATTGTTAGAACGTTGGACGAAATGTTTTTATGTTCTGAGTTCAAATCCCGCCGAAGTTAGCTTTGTCTTTCATCCTTCCGGAAACGATAAAATAAAGTACCAGTAATGCATTGGGGTCGATTTTATCGACCTTTCCCCTCCCCTCAAAATTGTTGGCCTTGTGCCTACATCAGAAATCAATAAAATAAAGCACCAGTAATGCACTGGGATCGATTTAAACGACTTCTTCCTCCCACCAAATTTGTTGGTCTTGTGCCTACACCAGAAATCAATAAAATAAAGCGCTAGTAATGCACTGGGTCGATTTTATCGACCTTTCCCCTCCCCTCAAAATTGTTAGTCTTGTGCCTACATAAGAAATCAATAAAATAAAGCACCAGTAATGTACTGGGTCGATTTAAACGACTTCCCCCTCCTCCAAAAGTGTTGGTCTTGTGCGTAAATCAGAAACTTTATTCAATACAGGCGGACGGTGGATTGGCATAATCGGTAGAGCGTCAGGAAAAATGTTTTATAGCCTTTAGTCAGGCTTTCTACATTCTGAGTTCAAATCCCACCGAGGTCTACTTTGCCTTTTATCTTTCCGGAGTCGATAAAAAAGTCAATGTACCAGTGAAATACTGGGGTTGATATGATCGACCCCCCACCCGCGTCGCCGAAACTGTGGGTCTTGTGTTGATATTAGAAACAATTACAAAGAATATTATAGGAAGGTAGGAAACTGTTGTGAATGCAGTTGTGGCTGAATGGTTAAAGAGTTCGCTTCACAATCTAAAGGTTGGGTGTTCGATCTCACTGTGTGACATCTTAGGCAAGTGTCTTTGAATATCCCCTGACTGACTCAAACCTTGTGATTGACATTGATGGGTTGTACCAGTAATTCAAAGATCGAACCAGCATTGTCAGATATTGTGTCTCGCTGCTTCGGCCTGGGAATTATATGTCTGCGGAGGACTCAACCACTTACATGTTAATTCAGGAACTGGATGTTTAAGTTGATCAAACAACTGAATGATCATCGGAGGACCCATAATATTGTGTATATATTGTAAATATGTAATTGTATGCATGGTCGCATAACTGCTGACAGAGTCGTAGAGGCACCATATTAGCATACGGCGTTTCTAGGGCATTTTAAAACCCGGCGGAGCTCATCTCCTCTCCAGGTCTGAATAGAAAGATAGAAGGTGAGAGAGTGGAAGTGTGAAAGAGATTGAGAGAAAGAATCGACCCCCTCCCCCAGTACTTGACTGGTACTTTTTTTTTATTGACCTTAAGTATCTCAGGAAATAATCGCTGGACAGATTTTACGGACAAAACCAATCAGCAGGAGATCCAGTGGTAGATCCCGAGCAAGATGGCTGGATAATATCCATGAGCTTGGTTGGTCATGCTTGGGTATGCAGCTGGATCAGTTGGAGACAGTTGCTTCTGACAGGACCCACTGGAAGGAATGTTTGAGGACTCTGCCCCCATGATCCTCTCAGGAATAAGTGGGCGAAGAAGAAGATATTAAAAGTAGCTAGTATTAGAGAAAGTATATTTAAAGTAGCTATTAATACAGAGAGTATATTTAAGGTGGAAAGTATTAAAGAAAGTATATTTAAAGTAGCTATTAATACAGAGAGTATATTTAAGGTGGAAAGTATTAAAGAGAGTATATTTAAAGTAGCTATTAATACAGAGAGTATATTTAAGGTGGAAAGTATTAAAGAGAGTATATTTAAAGTAGTTAGTATTAGAGAGAGTTTTACCTGTCGGCTTGTGAATGTAAAGGATAGAATAATATTTAGATAAACTCAGCATGACACGACAGTTTCTGCAGTAAACGTGAATATTCTTTATTTATTATTTCCTTCTATAAAATAAAATAAAATTCAAAGGGGTCACGGAAGCTAATGACAAATAGCTTTCTATAGTAACGTTCTGGTTACATCAAATAGTTTTGTGTGTGTGTGTGTGTGTATATATATATATATATATATGTATGTGTGTGTGTGTGTAAGGTTCATTGGGGGTAACCACAGTAAGGTACTCAATACACAGCAGAGTATAAATATATATATATATATATATATATGTATGTGTGTGTGTGTGTAAGGTTCATTGGGGGTAACCACAGTAAGGTACTCAATACACAGCAGAGTATAAATATATATATATATATATATGAATTGAAAGGGACAAGGCTGTGTGGTTACTAAGAACGAGTGTTTAGAAAGTAAAGGAAACACAAACATAGAGATAGACATTTCCCCTCATAAGTTGTTTGCTGCGGGTCTCAGATGTTTCAGCGCATTAAAACCAATACATCTATCCATAGTGCGTTAATAACTTAGAAAGTTATTAGGGAAAGAAAAGACGAAACAGAGACGATAGCGGAGAGAGAGAGAGAGAGAGAGAGAAGAGAAAGAAAGAAGAGAAAAAGAAAAAAAAACATGCTAATGAGCAGTTTTCGTAGTTTATACTGTACATATAACTACAGATTTGACTCATTTATTAGAATGGTTGCTTGAAAATCCGTAAAACGAGTAACTTATAGACGAAGTCTATGTAATTTCTTCCAAGTCTGACGTTTATAACCTATTCTACACCCTCGTTCTTAGTTTTTTTTAATTATATTGCGTACTTATGATATAGGGGAGTGTTTCCTTCTTACATGTGTTTACGTGAGTCTCGGCTACTGCCACTAACAACGCTAACGTACACCAATTATATAAAATTCCCTGTGAATGTTTTAGTTAAATTAATATTTCCTTTATATTCATTTGCTATGTGTTTACAATTTGTTAATAATCTACTTAATTCATTCACCCTATACAAACCGGTTTTTCAAGGACTACATCTCTCTCTCTCTCTCTCTTTCTCTATCTATCTATCTATCTATCTATCTATATATCTATCTATCTATATATATATATATATATATATATATATATATATATATATAAGGGCCACGTGTATGCGTGTGAACGGTTTTCTGTCTACATTTGTTCCCACTGTTGGATCGCCACCTATCAATGTTTTGCTTATCCCTTACCAACAATATGGTTAAATGAGGATTAACTTCTCTTTTCTTTTTACACTTTTCTATATTACTTTCCACAACAACACAGATAAATATTTAAGAAAACCAGAATTAACCTTAGGCCAGATGTGAAATTATAAACATTTGACCATACAAAACCAGCATTAGACTCAGACCAGATGTCAAATAATAAATATTTGACCAGACAAAACCACCATTAGGTTCAAGCCAGATGTGAAATAATAAAATCAGTATTTGGCTCAGGCCAGATGTCAAATTATAAATATTTGACGAGACAAAGCCAGTATTTGGCTCAGGAATGATGTGGAATTATAAATATTTGACCCTACAAAACCAATATTTGGCTCAGGCCAAATGTAAATTATAAATATTTGACCAGACAAAACCAGCATTAGGCTCAGGCCAGATGTGAAATTATAAATATTTGACCATACAAAATCACCATTAGGTTCAGGCCAGATGTGGAATTATAAATATTCGACCTTACAAAACCAGTATTTGGCTCAGGCCAGATGTGGAATTATAAATACTTGACCATATAACACCACCATTAGGCTCAGGCCAGATGTGGAATTTTAAATATTTGACTATACAAAACTAATATTTGGCTCAGACTGATGAAGTCATCAGGGCACTGCCTTGATATATGACGTATCTTGAACATTTTAAACCTGGCAGAATCCACCTCTCTCAGGATTTGAACGCAATTGATTTCTTCCACAGAATGAGAAACGTAGTTCGATAGAGAGGAAAGTGAAAAAGAGACCCATAGACGGAATCGACCCCAGTACTAAACTGGTACTTTTGTATCGACCTGGAAAAGAACTAATTAAAATTTCTTTAGTATAATTTAAACCTGGGTTTCTCAACCTTGTTGCTCATTTTGGCTGTCAAAAAATATTCCAAACCCACATAAGCACAAATAGAAATTCCATATCACACGAAATACATTTTATTTACTAAAACAAAATGTAGTAGAAAATATAAATCCTGACTAATGACTACATTGAAGAAAAAATAGGTATATATCTGTGTCTATTATTTCTTATTTTATAATTTGTTATATATATATAATTTGTTATATATATATATAATTTGTTATATATATATATATATATATATATATATAAACATGCATTATTTACGAAACAAAAATAAAAGACAAAAACTAAAACAATCTAGACTTTTCTGGTGTTGGCCGTAAAAATACACCTGCTATCATATCAAAATTATGGAAATCTCATGAGCATTTATTCCTCTAGAAAATCGACTTTATTTTAATAATATAACAATGTACTTATACTCCAGTTTACTGTTTAGTTTATATAGTGATACACATATAGAGAACATAGTATTTATTGCGTTCTAGTGAAAGTAAATAGAGGTACTTTTATATACAAACATGTTTATTACATAGTGGAGTATTGGTAGAGCGTCAGGCAACATGCTTTGTGACATATAGTTACAGACTTTTACGTTCTGAGTTGAAATCCATACAGGGTCGATAATATAAAGTACCAGTAATACACTGGCGTTGATTTAATCGACTTTCTCATCCCCCCAAAATATTGTTGACCTTGTTCCTAAATCAGAAACCATTATCAACCATAGAGTGGAAGTGGATGTAGTATAGAAGGGCAGAGACGTTGAAGGTTGACGGCAGTCTTACATACAGAGGAAAATATGAACTTGGCGGCTGGTCGCCATTTTTGATTTTCTGACTGTCATATCTGAATCTGGTGCAAAAATCAAGGGCAGACCTGTCACCTCGTAAAGCTTTCATTATGTAAAATCTCCCCATTCTGGGGCACGCTTGTTCATGGTACTCTCCGTTTGGGTTTTTAGAGTTTTGTTTACATGTATGTGTGTGTATATATATATGTGTGTGTATTATATATATATATTATCTATGTATCAGGCCTGTCAGCTCTCCCCGTCCGACGGGCAAGATCTCTCACCCATTTTGGGGTGGGTGAGAGATGTCTTCTCTTGTGAAAATGGGTATAGCTTTCATTATGTAAAATCTTCCCATTTTGCCTCGTTTCTCCCAGTTTTAGGGCACTTTTTTTCATAGTACTCCCCGTTTGGGTTTTTAGAGGTTTTAGAGGTTTCAAGGGTTAAACTTCAATCTATATTAAAGTCAAAGATGGCTGCATTTCTGAAAATGAGAGATAATGTACTGGTCAAATGGGTGGAGGGTTGTTGAATGGCCAGCATTAGTTTCACCACAAAATACGTATGAAGGGGGTGCAAATTGTAGAAAAGGTGTAACAGAACATGTGACGACATGGATCATAAATTATGTTGACAACTATAATGTGGACAGAAATTATTTATAGTTCAAAGCCACACCCAATTTTGTGGGAATTTCTCTCAAGATTAAATTAAACAAGTGTTTCGTTGCTATCAAATTCAGTTTCGTTTTCTGACTGTAAAATATCAATACAAGGTCAAAATGTAGCTGTATTTAGTTGGCCATAGATCAATACAATTACCAATAGGTACAGCTGTGAGTGGTGAGCTTTGTTTGTAAACATTATGTAACAGCAGTAGGGCGGTGGATTGACTGAGTCGGTAGATCGTTGGACAACATGATTTGCAGCAGAGAGTTACAGCCCTTTACGTTCTGAGTTCAAATCCTGCCGAGGTTATAGCTTTATCTTTCACCCTTACGGGGTTGATAAAATAAAGTACCAGTAATGCACTGGGGTCGATTTAATCGACTTTCTGCTTCCCTTTAAATTGCTGGCCTTGTGCCTAAAGTAAGAACCAATTTATTATCGTGTAACATCAATAATATTATGTAACATCAATTATATCATGTAAGATCAATTATATTATGAGATATCACTCTCCTGATATTTAACGATGTCACTTTTGAGTCATCATAGTAAAACTACTTCCTGCGAACATTGACACATATAATCAATCAACACAGCGGACAATTGAAGAAATAGATCCATTAAGAAATGTATCTATTGATAGAGGCAGTAATGGAGGGAATATCTTAGCTGTCATTTGACCTCCTAGAAATAATAACCAAATCACTCTTCATTCACACTCTACGGTTTTTGTTTTGTTTTTAAATGAAGGTTACATTTGATTTTGTAGTCCTGGATTAATTGTGGCTTAGGAAAAGATGGAGTGGCCACGGATGGTGTGCCTGTGGTTATAGGCCTGCTTGATCAAGCCCGACCTGGGGTTAAACGATAACAACAACAACATTGTAGAGTTAACAATACATGGTGCAATAGAAGCTATATCTCAGCACTTCATTTGATATATATGTTCTCACGGTGTCACTGTGTCACTGTGTCTCACGCTGCCTCTCACTGACTCACTCTGTTTCATTGTGTCTCACTGTCTCACTGTCTCTCACTGTATCTCACTGTCTCACTCTGTTTCACTGTATCTCAATGTGTTTCACTCTCTCACTGTGACACACTCTCTCACTGTGTCTCACTGTATCTCTCTGTCTCACTCTGTCTCACTCTCTCTCTCACTGTGTCTCACTTTGTTTCACTGTGTCTCACTCTGTTTCATTGTGTCTCACTGTCTCACTGTGTCTCGCTGTATCTCACTGTTTCAATGTGTTTCATTGTGTCTCACTCTCTCACTGTGTCTCACTGTATCTCACTGTCTCACTCTGTTTCATTGTGTCTCACTGTGTCTCACTGTATCTCACTGTCTCACTCTGTTTCATTGTGTCTCACTCTCTCACTGTGTCTCACTGTATCTCACTGTCTCACTCTGTTTCATTGTGTCTCACTCTCTCACTGTGTCTCACTGTATCTCACTGTCTCACTCTGTTTCATTGTGTCTCACTGTCTCACTGTGTCTCACTGTATCTCACTGTCTCACTCTGTTTCATTGTGTCTCACTCTCTCACTGTGTCTCACTGTATCTCACTGTCTCACTCTGTTTCATTGTGTCTCACTCTCTCACTGTGTCTCACTGTATCTCACTGTCTCACTCTGTTTCATTGTGTCTCACTGTCTCACTGTGTCTCACTGTATCTCACTGTCTCACTCTGTTTCATTGTGTCTCACTCTCTCACTGTGTCTCACTGTATCTCACTGTCTCACTCTGTTTCATTGTGTCTCACTCTCTCACTGTGTCTCACTGTATCTCACTGTCTCACTCTGTTTCATTGTGTCTCACTGTCTCACTGTGTCTCACTGTATCTCACTGTCTCACTCTGTTTCATTGTGTCTCACTCTCTCACTGTGTCTCACTGTATCTCACTGTCTCACTCTGTTTCATTGTCTCACTCTCTCACTGTGTCTCACTGTATCTCACTGTCTCACTCTGTTTCATTGTGTCTCACTGTCTCACTGTGTCTCACTGTATCTCACTGTCTCACTCTGTTTCATTGTGTCTCACTCTCTCACTGTGTCTCACTGTATCTCACTGTCTCACTCTGTTTCATTGTGTCTCACTGTCTCACTGTGTCTCACTGTATCTCACTGTCTCACTCTGTTTCATTGTGTCTCACTGTCTCACTGTGTCTCACTGTATCTCACTGTCTCACTCTGTTTCATTGTGTCTCACTCTCTCACTGTGTCTCACTGTATCTCACTGTCTCACTCTGTTTCATTGTGTCTCACTCTCTCACTGTGTCTCACTGTATCTCACTGTCTCACTCTGTTTCATTGTGTCTCACTGTCTCACTGTGTCTCACTGTATCTCACTGTCTCACTCTGTTTCATTGTGTCTCACTCTCTCACTGTGTCTCACTGTATCTCACTGTCTCACTCTGTTTCATTGTGTCTCACTCTCTCACTGTGTCTCACTGTATCTCACTGTCTCACTCTGTTTCATTGTGTCTCACTGCCTCACTGTATCTCACTGTCTCAATGTGTTTCACTGTGTCTCAATGTGTTTCACTCTCTCACTGTGACACACTGTCTCACTGTGTCTCACTGTCTCACTCTGTCTCACTTTGTTTCACTGTGTCTCACTTTGTTTCACTGTGTCTCACTGTCTCACTTTCTCTCACTGTGTCTCACCATCTCACACTCTGTCTCATTCTGTCTTTCACTGTGTCTCACTGTTTCACTGTGTCTCACTGTGCCTCATTGTGTCTTATTGTGTCTCACTCTATCTCACTCTGTCTCACTGTGTCTCTCTGTCTCACTGTCTCACTCTGCCTCATTGTGTCTCACCATGTCTCACTGTGTCTTACCGTCTTTCACTGTCTCTCACTATCTTATTGTGTCTCACTCTGTCTCACTCTGTCTCACTGTGTCTCACTGTCTCACTCTGTCTCACTGTCTCACTCTGCCTCATTGTGTCTCACCATGTCTCACTGTGTCTTACCGTCTTTCACTGTCTCTCACTATCTCACTGTGTCTCACTGTCTCACTCGCTTTCACTGTGGCTCACTCTCTCTCTCACTGTGTCTCATTGTGTCTCACTGTTTTTCACTGTGTTACACTGTGTCTCACTATCTCTCACTGTGTCTAATTGTGTCTCACTGTGTCTCACTGAGTCTAAACCTCAATTCCAAATTAGGGCAGACTGGAAATTCTATATAAAAAGTTATCTGCAGGCTTGAACTGGCAGAATATTTTCTATATATAAGACAATGATATGTAACTAAAGCTATTTATTAATAATGCAGGCGACATGCATTAAATATGTAGCAGAGAGGGAGATCAAGGTTCACCAAAAATATAATTCCCAACCATACAAAAATGTTCCCATAGGACAAAGAACAGTTGCTTCAAATGACTTAAATGAAATAATAAAACAATGACAGGTAAAAATAAAATAATAACAATAATATTACTAAAGAATGTCATTCATAGAAATTTAGAGCGAATTGTTTCCATGTAAAGAAAAAATCAGGGCTTGCAGGAGTGTAGCTAGAATTGGGTGAGGGAAGGTCTGTATATAGAAGAGGGTGAGGGAAGGTCTGTCTATAGAAGAGGGTGGGGGTAGGTCTGTCTATAGATCAGGGTGGATGTAGGTCTGTCAATAGATCAGCATGAGGGATGGTCTGACTCTAGAACCTCATGTCCCTGATCCTCACGTTGTAAGACATTGACAAACCTCATGCTTTCAGCTTCTTTGTGTGCTACATATACAGTATATATATATATATATATATATATATATATATATATATATATATATATATAGAAATATTTAATATAGAAATGGCTTCTACAGGATTAGAACTGTTTCATTCGAAGAAAATCATCAGGCTTTCCTGATGATTTCTTTCGAATGAAACAGTTCTAGTCCTGTAGAAGCCATTTCTATATTAAATATTTATACTCTGCTAAGTATTGAGTACCTTACTTACTGTGGTTACTCCAGATTGAACCTAGGATACACAAATCTGTCTAGCTATATATATATATATATATATATATATATATATATATATATATATATATATATATATATAAATCAGGATAGAACCAGTTTGAAACTAGTTAGACCATTACTCAACAGAGTACTCGATACTTGAAGTAGTAGAGTATGGCAATATTATAAAGAGTCGGTAACAGGTAGTTCCAGAGTCTGGAACTACCTGTTGAAACGGCAAGAGCTCAACTGTCGGTTCCCAACTCCTTATAATATATATATATGTGTGTGTGTGTGTGTGTGTGTGTGTGTATGTGTGTCATCTAGCTTCTTTTTTAGCTACTTGGTACTGATCTTTACTGCCCCCATTTTTCTAGTCTTTCCACACCTGTCCCTTGGCTTTAACAACTCAATCCACAGTGCTGTTCCTCCACCAGGCCAATCTCAGTCTGGATGGTATTTTGCTCCAGCCACAAGTCTCATCAGTAACCTGCAGTAGGCTGTCTCATAGAAACTTCAAGATGTCCTCTGTCATTAATATCTAACTCCTCCATCTTGTCATATGTATCATGTAGAGTTTTTCTGAATCTATATTTAACAGAAAGGTCCTTTAGCTTCCATTATCTCCTCCTCCATATTTTCCTGTGTTTCTTGTTCCATCTTGTACTTATTCTGGTGTCACTAATATCTAACTTATGTTGTATGGTGTATTCATCTCTGGAGAAGGACTTAGTATTCATAACCATCTGCTTACAATGTTTTCTTACAAATGAAATGTCAATCTGGCTCATGTGTTTACCTGATTTGTAGAGGATCAGGTGATTGGCTGGTTTCTGGAAGTTATTCCTGAAAAAAGTTTAGTTTATTTGCATCAGAGAACTCTAAGAACCTTGCTCCATCTTCATTTCTCAAACCATAACCATATCCAACATGTACCCTGGTGTGTCCCTCCTGGTGCTGCCCAACATGTACATGTACATCGCCAGCTAAGATGATGGGGTCTCTGTTATCAGTAACTGAAATTGTCTGTAGGAGTTGCTTATAGAAACGGTCCTTTTGTTCATTACTTAGACCTGATTGTGGGATATAGCTAGAGATAATTGTTGTCAATCTATTGATTATGACTATTCTGGGCTTGATAATTCTGTCACATACTCTGACTACTTCAATTACCTTATCTACCCACTTCTCAGCTAGTAGAATGCTTTCTTCACCTACCCCAACATCATTTCCTACACAAAAAAAGCTTATATCTGCATTATAAGCATTGTAAAAATATTCAAAGTGATAGAGAAGGTTGTATAGTGTGATGAGCTGACACATAATTTGCTGTGTGTGGGGGGTGTAGACTGTGTAGTGGAAAATGCAGGCTCATTAATTTTCTTAGTGTGGTCAGAGCAAGAAATGTCAATTACAAGGTTGCCAAATTGTAAATAGAAACTGTATATTTTGTGAGAGAATGGGGTACAGAACTGGGAGATGTGGGCACACATTGTAGGGCTTGCCTAGGGTGCTAAATACCCAGGTACACATTGTAGAGCTAGGCTAGGGTGCTAAATACTCAGATACACATTGTAAAGCTAGTCTATGGTGCTAAATACTCAAATACACATTGTAGGGATTGACTAGGGTGCTAAATACTCAGGTACACATTGTAGAACTAGTCTATGGTGCTAAATACCCAAACACACATTGTAGAGCTAGCTTAGGGTGCTAAAAACCCAGGTACATATTGTAGAACTAACCTAGGGCATTAAATACCTAGACACACATTGTAAAGCTAGTCTAGGGTGCTAAATATCCAAATACACATTGTAGGGATTTACTAGGGGGCTAAATACCCAGGTACACATCTTAGAGCTAACCTAGGATACTAACTGTCGCACATAACCATACGCACACATACACACACATATTGGCACATACCCAGCCATATACATACACATACAGCTATCCATACACACTCACATGTACACACAACACACACATATACACATACACACATTCACACACATACACTTAGAGTAGATCTATAAGTAAGGGTGTGTGTGTGTATGTGTATTATAGCAACATGCATAATAACTACATACACACGTACATATATACACACAACACACACATACACTTATACATACACACACAAAGTAGATATACCCCTGCCCCCAGAGCTGGATGGCACCAACTAACACAAGTAGCAATATGCACCCACACACACACAGATATTGGCATACACCCGCACATATATATATATACACACACATATACATACAGATACACACTCCCATCACCCACACATATACACACACATATATACTCACACACAGACACATACATCACGCATCCCACACACACATACATACACACACACACACAAATATTAGCATACATCCACACATATACACTCACATATACACACACACATATATACTCATACACAGACACATACTCACATCACACATCCCACACACACACACATACACACACAGACAGATATTAGCATACACCCACACACAGATATTGGCATACACCCGCACATATACACTCACATATACACCCACACATATACAGAGAGGGAATAGATGTACCCCTGTCCCAGAACTGGGTGGGACCAACAACCACAAAATAACAATATGCAACATTTTCAGGTAAACACTACAGGTGAAATATTTAAAATAACTGAAAATTAAGAACTGGTTCTGTCCTGTTCACATAAAACCTGGCACCACATTTATACTGATAATAACTCTCCCTTAGGCTGGCTCTACATAAACTTCTTCTTCTTCTTCTTCTTCTTCTTCTTCTTCCTTCCTTCTTTTTTTCTTTCTTTTTCTTTCCTTTTTCTTCTTTTTTTCCTACCTTCCTTCTTTTCTTCCTTCCTTTCTTTTTCTTCTTTCCTACCTTCTTTCCTTGCTTCTTTTCTGTCTTTCTTTTTCTTTCCTTTTTCTTGTTTTCTTCCTACCTTCCTTCTTTTCTTCCTACCTTCCTTCTTTTCATCCTTCCTTTCTTTTTCTTCTTTCCTACCTTCTTTTCTGTCTTTCTTTTTCTTTCCTTTTTCTTCTTTTCTTCCTACCTTCCTTCTTTTCTTCCTTCCTTCCTTTTTCTTCTTTCCTACCTTCTTTCCTTGCTTCTTTTCTGTCTTTCTTTTTCTTTCCTTTTTCTTCTTTTCTTCCCACCTTCCTTCTTTTCTTCCTTCCTTCCTTTTTCTTCTTTCCTACCTTCTTTCCTTGCTTCTTTTCTGTCTTTCTTTTTCTTTCCTTTTTCTTCTTTTCTTCCTACCTTCCTTCTTTTCTTCCTTCCTTCCTTTTTCTTCTTTCCTACCTTCTTTCCTTGCTTCTTTTCTGTCTTTCTTTTTCTTTCCTTTTTCTTCTTTTCTTCCTACCTTCCTTCTTTTCTTCCTTCCTTCCTTTTTCTTCTTTCCTACCTTCTTTCCTTGCTTCTTTTCTGTCTTTCTTTTTCTTTCCTTTTTCTTCTTTTCTTCCCACCTTCCTTCTTTTCTTCCTTCCTTCCTTTTTCTTCTTTCCTACCTTCTTTCCTTGCTTCTTTTCTGTCTTTCTTTTTCTTTCCTTTTTCTTCTTTTCTTCCCACCTTCCTTCTTTTCTTCCTTCCTTCCTTTTTCTTCTTTCCTACCTTCTTTCCTTGCTTCTTTTCTGTCTTTCTTTTTCTTTCCTTTTTCTTCTTTCCTTTCAAGGACACCTCCTCCCCCTCGTCCCCCCTCCCACCCGTTACATTCTCTCAAACAGGTATGTCATTTTTAGAATTCATTCATTGAAACACTCTTCATAAACAGGACAACCTCCTCACACACACACAAACACTCTCACACACACACACACACACACAAACACTCTCTCTCACACACACACACACACATACACACATACAATCATACACAACACATTTTTATCCCATAAATGTTTTGTAAAATGTCAGCTAGTGTACATATCTACATTTCCACACATTTATACACGTACCCATGCACACACATTCATATACATACATATATATATATATATATATACACACATGCATATATACACACACACACATATATACATACACACACACACACACACACATATATATATATATACATGCATGATGGCTGCATACTCTACTAAGAGTATTGCAATCACTTGTCAAATTCAGATGTGTGACACTCGAATATGGCTTTTCAAGCCTACTAGTACTAGAGGCTTTCCCTCCTTGACAACTATGGATCTTCCTGGCCTCAGGTCTTGCATCAAGTTGCCTGTGAACCTTAACAATACTGTGGAGATCATAGTTCACTGGTTCTCTTTGAACATGGCTGCAACTGTGGCTCCTGAGACCAGATTTGCTCAAGCAAATCTTTCTACAGTCGGTAGATTCAATGGAGTCACCAATCATTTCGAGAGATAGACCAGGTCATTGCTTGTGCATATCCCATTTAATCTTCTCGTGCTCTACGCATCTGTCCTCAAAATTATGGACCCCATCATTCACCATTCCATACCAAGTTTCTCTTTCAAGAGCTTCTATCTCCCGGTCAGCCACCATCAAACCAGTCTTTTTCAATGAGTCCTTTACACAATCTTTGAATCTGAGCTTTGGTTTGTGAGGTGGTCTCTTACCTTTACAAAGCTCGCCATACAAAAGTTGTTTCAGGATTCGATCATCCTCCATTCTGCAGAGGTGACCAGTCCATCACAAAATATACATGCATATATATATCAAAATCAGTTCACATATAGGCAATACATGGTCATCCGACCTGGCATTGCCCACAACAGGACAACCCGTCTAGCCCATGCTAGCGTGGAAGAATGGACATAAAACAGTGATGATGATATATATATATACACATACGCACATATATATACACACACACACACACACACACACACACACACACACACACACACACACACACACACACACAAATGGAGGCACATGGCTTAGTGGTTAGAGCATTGGCTTTGCAATCGAAAGGTTGTCAGTTCAATTCTCAGACCGGGTGATGTGTTGTTTCCTTGAGCAAGACACTTTATTTCACATTGCTCCAGTTTACTCAGCTGTAGAAATGAGATGATAGGGACTGGGGTCCCTATCATTCCACTGCAAAGTGGTCGTGGAGGAGCCACAGCAAAAAAGCACCCAGCCCACACTGTAAAGTGGTCGTGTAGGCACCACGGCAAAAAAGGACCCAGCACTCACTGTAAATATGTTCTCTGTTCTCTGAGTTCAAATCCTGCTGAGGTTAATTTTGTTTTTCATCCTTTGAAGATCAATAAATAAGATACCAGTAATATACTGAGATGGAGTCTATTGGTATTTTACTTTCTCCTTCCCTCCTCTCTATCTCTACCCCCTCTCTCCCTAACCCCCTCTCTCTCTCTCTCACTGCATCTCTATCAGAACTTAAGGGCCTATATATATATATGTATATATATATATATATATATATATACATATATATATATATATATATAATTGTTTCTACTTTAGGCACAAGGCCAGCAATTATCCAGTGCATTACTGGTACTTTATTTTATCGACCCCGTAAGGATGAAAGGCAAAGTCAATATATATATATATAATGCTAGCGTGGAAGATAGACATTAAACGATGATGATGATGATGATGTATATATATATGTGGAGGCACATGGCTTAGTGGTTAGAGCATTGGGCTTGCAATCAAAAGGTTGTGAGTTCAATTCTCAGACCGGATGATGTGTTGTTTCCTTGAGCAAGACACTTTATTTCACGTTGCTCCAGTTTACTCAGCTGTAGAAATGAGATGATAGGGACTGGGGTCCCTATCATTCCACTGTAAAGTGGTCGTGGAGGAGCCACGGCAAAAAAAGCACCCAGCACTCACTGTAAATGAGGTTGGTGTTAGGAAGGGCATCCAGCTGTAGAAATCAAGCCAGAATCAGTTCCCGTCCCACCCTTGCAAGCAGGGAAAAGCAGACGTAAAATGATGATGATGATATATATATATATATATATATATACATATGTAATTGGAGTGTACATGAGTGCATATACAATATGTTTACGTATAATAATAAACATAGAAGAGTCTTTCTGTGATCATGTCACAACTATCTCAGTAGCCGGTTGAGAATGCCAGACAGCTGTTTCTGGATCCCTCATCGGTGACATTTACGCATTCACTACTGAGATGAGAATATAGTAAAGCCTATATGGTTTTTGTATATAAAACATTGAGTGTTTTAAGCAGTATATATATATATATATATATATATCATCATCATCATTACCACCATTTTACATCCATTTTCCCCATTAGCATGGGTTAAACGAGTTGTCCTGTTGTGCGCAATGCCAGGTCAGGTGATCAAGTCTTGCTCATACAGAACTGATTTTGGTTTGGTTTCTACTGCTGGATACCCTTCCTAACGCCAACCCCTTATACAGTGAGTACTGGATGATTTTTGTCGTTACACCCACACGACCACATTACAGTGTAGAATGGGTGCTTTTTGTCGTGACACATACACCTACACATCCACACACACATATATATATATATATATATATATATATATATATTTATATGTATATATGTATATATGTGTGTATGTGTGTATAGGGGTGGGGATTATTTACCTGCTAAGTTAAATGCAAACCAAATACACACCCTTATTTAAGATAGTGGATGGATGTGTATCACATTTAAAATACGCTTAAACATAGTGTAGGTGTGTGTTTCTGTGTGTAAATATATATATATATACATATATGTATGTATATATGTGTGTGTGTGCGTGTATTATATATATCTATATATGTGTGTGTAAATGTATATATGAAAAGATTCAGGACACCGACGGCCGAGCTCCAGCCGTTTCGACAGCTAGATCCAAATTCCGAAACGGCTGGAGCTGAATCTTTTTATATTACCCACTCTACTACTGCAAGTTATCAAGTACTCTGGCGCATTATGGTCCACATGTTTTTTTTTACCACACTCTATCTAATATATATATATATATATATATATATATATATATATATAGAGAGAGAGAGAGAGAGAGAGAGAGAGAGAGAGAGAGAGAGAGAGAGAGAGAGAGAGAGAGAGAGAGAGAGGCAGAGAGAGAGGCACATGGCTTAATGGCTAGAGCATTGGCCTTGCAATCGAAAGATTGTGAGTTCAATTCTCAGACTGGGTGATGTGTTGTTTCCTTGAACAAGACACTTTATTTCACATTGCTCCAGTTTACTCACCTGTAGAAATGAGATGATAGGGCTGGGGTCCATATCAATCCACTGCAAAGTGGTCGTGGAGGTGACACGGCAAAAAAGCACCCAGCACTCACTGTAAATGAGGTTGGTGTTAGGAAGGGCATCCAGCTGTAGAAATCAAGCCAGAATCAGTTCCCGTATGAGCAAGACAAGGTCAGCCGACCAGACACTGCCCACAACAGGACAACCCATCTAACCGATGCTAGCGTGGAAGAAAGGACATAAAACGGTGATGATGATGATATATATATCACATATATATATATAATGCACATGGATGGCAGTATCTTTGTTTATATACGTAAGGGTGTGTGTGTAAAATAGCAATATAATGACAACACGCGTAACAACCACCTACACACATACACACACAACACACTCATACACTAATACATACACACAGAGTAGATGTACCCCTGTCCCCAGAGCTGGGTGGAACCAACAACCACAAAATAACAATATGCAACATTTTCAGGTAACAACACTACAGGTGAAATATTTAAAATAACTGAAAATTAAGAACTGGTTCTGTCCTGTTCACATAAAACCTAGCACCACTTTTATACTGATTATAACTCTCCCTTAGGCTGGCTCTACATAAACTTCTTCCTTTTCTTCTTTCTTACTTTCTTTCTTCCTGTTTATTTATTTATTTTTCTATGTTTAGTAATTTATTATTTTTAAATTGTATTTCCCTACTTATTACACATGTTTCAGTTTTATCTACAAAATTAAACTTAACCCTAATGATGCCAAACTACCTGGCACTATCTTAGTTTTATTTTATAAAACTCTTCATTTGAAGTGTTCAGATTTAAATTGAACCCCCCCCCCCCCCCCCCCCCTCCTCTCCTGCTCCCATCTTCCAATCATGATTTTTATCTAAAAAATGTTTGTTAAGTTACCACTCAAGACATCTTGAAATGACAACAACAAAATTATTATTTAACATTTTTCTTTAACCCTTTAGTGTTCAAACCGGCCCAAACCGGCCAGAATTCTCTACCTCTTTCTGTTGAAACTGGCTGTAACTGGTCGCTCAAACTGATGTTAAGATATTGTTCTCAAAATAAATACTTTTAAAATCTCATAGATTCGATATTATGAGAGATAATTATGTGAGGTAAAGCCTTTACCATGAAAATATAATAGTATATATAAAATAATGTGAATGCTAACGGGTTAAAGTATATACATATATCATCATCATCATCATCATCACCGTTTTACGTCCGTTCTTCCACGCTAGCATGGGTTAGACGGGCCGTCCTGTGTGGGCAGTGTCTGGTCGGCTGACCATGCCTTGCTTATACAGGAACTGATTTGGCTTGATTTCTACAGCTGGATGCCCTTCCTAACACCAACCTCATTTACAGTGAGTGCTGGGTGCTTTTTTGTGGCGCCTACACGTCCACTTTACAGTGTGGGCTGGGTGCTTTTTTGCCGTGGCACCTCCACGACCACCTTGCAGTGGGGGGTGTGGGGGCATATGGTCTATATGCTTCAGCTTGTACCCATGGGAGGTCGGGTACTCTGTATTCTATACAATTAATTATTGCTAGGAACCTTATAAATATAATATACAAAAATATACAATCAAAGTGAGAAAATAAATGTATTATTTTACTAAATCCTGCCTCAAAGGTTTTGATTATTTAAAGTCTTAATGCCCTGTACCACATTGAACCACATTAGCGAGAGATTCTTGAAAAGTACAAAACAACACTATCACTACATCACATTAAACAGTGATGATGATGATGATGATGATGATGATGATGATCCTGTACCACATGAAACCACACTAGCAGGACATTCTTGAAAAGTACAAAACACTACTATGTCTACATCACATTAACTCTTAACATCCTGTACCACATGAAACCACATTACTAAGACATTCTTGAAAAGTACAAAACACTACTATGACTGCATCACATTAACTCTTAACATCCTGTACCACATGAAACCACATGAGCAGGACATTCTTTAAAAGTACAAAATAACACTTTTGCTAAATCATTCCAGGATGTTAAGAGTTAATGCCATATATGGTGAGAAAATTGTTAAACATATCTTATCTTTTTTTTTATTTTATCTGCCATACATTCCACCGCACTACACCATACTACATTCCACCACACTACACCACACTACTCCACACTACACTACACCACTCCACACTACATCACAACACACTACTCCACACTACATCTCACTTCTCCACACTACACCACACCACATCACAACACACTACACCATACCACATCACAACACACTACACCATACCACATCACAACACACTACACCACACTACACCTCACTACTCCACACTACACCACAACACTCCACACCACACCACAATACACCACACTACACCACACTACATTACTCCCCACTACACCACACCACTCTACACTACTGCACACTATACCACAATGCACCACACTACATCACAACACTCCACACCACACCACAATACATCACAATACACCACACTACATTACTCCCCACTACACCACACCACTCCATACTACTCCACACTAATCCACACTACACCACAATACACCATACGACACCACTCCATACTACTCCACACAACGCCACAATACACCACACTACACCACAATGCACCACACTACACCACACTACTCCACACTACTCCACACTACACCACACTACTCCACACTATACCACACTATTTCAAGGGTACTAATATTTAAGTACGCCTTTGTCAGATAAAATACAATATTTGGTGTAAAGATAGTGACATATCTTCATGTGAACTTAATGGTGTCCGACCCTCTGCCAATCCACCACCAAATAATGACTAAAACCCTCCTACAAATGCTATCTCTCTATTGATTAAAGGCCCAATATGCCTCTCTAGATGAAAGTAAATAATGACTAAAACCCTCCTACATATGCTAGCATGAGAAACTAAATATAAAATAATTGAAAAAAAAAAACAATCTTAACATGATCAGCATTGGAGATTATATATTATCAGTTAGTTCCCATCATTCTTTGATTTATGTTTTATATCTCCATTTTACAATAAAATTATTCATTTTCTTCTCTTTATTTTCAGTTTACATCTTATAGTCTAAATAACTTGTCCCTACATTTTCTCTAGGGACAAAATAGAAGACAGTATAATAGACTCTTTGATTATATGTTGTAAGTCCAACTTTACAGCAGGGGTTCATCTGTATTTTTAACTTCTTCTTTTATATGTAAATAAAGAGAAGAAAATTTGTGAAGGGGCTGAGTGGTTAGAGAATTGTATTCGCGATTGTGAGGTTGTGATTTTAATTCCCAGACCGGGCAATGCCTTATGTCCTTGAGCAAGACACTTTATTTCACGTTACTCCTTCTGCCAGGATTTGCAACCGACAGATAGTATTAGCAATTGGAAAAACTAATGGAGCTCCACCCCACTTGTTAAGCAAATGAGGTCTGGGATCTTGTCGATCGACTCTTTCTTTATATGTAAATAAGACTGTTAAATGCCCAAAACTTTAATGTAAATACATCTAGAACAAACCCAAAGTTATTCACAAAATGAGACTGTCAATTATCATACCCTGTAAAAAATACATTCAGAAAATCAAAGCCAACTATAAACTAAATGTCTATACTAGATCTTAGAGATCATCCTTATTTTCTAACCTTTACATTCCATAAACCAGCCACCAACCTTCACTAATTACTAATACTAGCAGAAAAACCACCCTTCGGGTGGTTTTCTGCTAGCAAGTGTAGTGTGTATATTGATATTATACGCAGGTATATATACATTTAGATATGATACATCAAATAAAATCGTAATTGACTATATATAATACATAGAAATTGAACGAATACTACGTTACTCTGTCTTATGTAATCAGTAACCTAATCCATGATACATTAAAAAAGACGATATTATATATAAACTGCATTAGGAGAAAATTAGTGACAGAAAATTAGTATGTTTATTTAAGCGATGGCCAACCGGAAGTGTTGACATTTCAGAAATTTAAAAGAAGTGAATCTTTAAATAAACAAAATATATTTAATCAACAGCCATGAAATTTAGTAGATAAATTATGTAATATTCATTCATTATTTATTCAAAGTAATCCAACTTATTTTACTAAGGGGATAAAAAATTATAAACCGTACCCAGTCCCGTGCTTCTTTCTTTATTATAGTTTAGATGGGGGAGACAGACGTTATCAAGTTATCAAGCTGCAGCTGCCATATTATATAGTTTCTGTATAATAAAATAAACTATTATCTGCAGCGACTATCACCCCATTGCATTAGAATCTACACTGATCTATTTAAAGCTTGGAAACAATGATTAACTTAAACTAAAACAGTATCTTGTTTAACGAACCGAAATCCTTGCATATAACATTTTTAAGATTATTTTTTTAGTTGCATATTTCGGCATAGGCCAAATAAACTAACCCTTAAGACCTCACAATCTGCAGGGGCCTAAAAATATGGGAAAACATATCAAAAGCATGTAAATGAGGTCTAGAATAATTGCTACCTTGGTGCAAGAAGGCATATTAATAAAACATTGCCATTAACCATCTGTGTGGTTCTGTTCCATTTGAGGAATCTCTATATATTATTTAATGTAATTAAATTGTGAGTGGAAGGAGATGAGGAATAACATCCAATATGTACCTGGCTAACAACAGCAGCAATAATAACATAAGTTTATTTCTCTATATGTTAGATAGGGTGTAAGTTTTTATTTTTTGTAGGCAGCTATACATTATTGTAGGTAGATTGGTAGAGTTGTTAGAATGTCAGATAGAATACCTCGCAGTATTTGTTCCAATTCTCTGCTATCTCAGTTCAAATCCCGCTGAGGTCAACTTTACTTTTCCCCCATTTAAGGTCAATAAAAAAAGTACCAGTCTAGCACTGGGGTCAATTCTTCCTCTATATCTCTTTCTAACTTCCTTTCTCTCACTTTCTATCCTTCTCAGGAAGAAATCTGCAGTATTCAGACCTGGAGAGGAGATGGGCTCCACCAAGTTTTAAAAAATGCTCTAAAGACACCATATGTCAATATGGTGACCTTACAACTCCCTCGGGAGTTACGGGTCCATACATACGTAATTGTAATGTACAGTGGACATGCATAACAAAAAAGAAAAAGGCCGCCTTACCATATCAACCCCAGTACTTTACTGGTACATTATTTTATTGACCCAATAAGGATGAAAGGCAAAGTGACCTTGGTATAATTTAAACTCAAAACATAAAGGGACGTAACTAAATGCCAGAAAGCATTTTGCATTAAGTGTGCAGTAGGTGTGCAATACATTGTAGTAAGTGTGCAGCAGATGTGCAGTAGATGTGTAGCCAGTGTGTACTAGATTGCAGTAGATGTGCAGTAGATAAATAAAAAGTAAAGAAATTACTAAACAAATAAGTAGAAGCAAATGTGTGTGTATATATATGTGTGTGTGTATGTCTGTATATATGTGAGTGTATGTGTGTATCATAGCATACATATATGTATGTATCTGTGTGAATGTACATATATGTGTGTTTGTGTGTGTATATATGTATGTGTATGCATATAGTCATGTATCTGTGTGAATGCACATGTATGTATATATGTCTGTATATACGTGTGTGTGTGTGTGTGTGTACATGTATTTCTTAAAGGGAAAGAAAGCTTTTTGTTCCCATCTAAATTATTCTTGTCCTTTATAACAATCTACAGCTTCTCATGCTAGCCAATGAGGGAGCCACTGCATGGTTGTTCATCCTGTTAGAAACAATAGCTATATTCCTCTAAAATCACACTCAGACATAAATGTAGAGAAATACAGACATAAATGTGAGAGAAAATAGTTCTCTCTCTCCTTCAAGACATATTACAGACATAAATGTAGAGAAAATAGTTCTGTCTCTCCTGCAAGACATATTACAGACATAATTGTAGAGAAAATAGTTCTGTCTCTCCTGCAAGACATATTACAGACATAAATGTAGAGAAAATAGTTCTGTCTCTCCTTCAAGACATATTACAGACATAAATGTAGAGAAAATAGTTCTGTCTCTCCTTCAAGACATAATACAGACATAACTGTAGTGAAAATAGTTCTGTCTCTCCTGCAAGACATATTACAGACATAATTGTAGAGAAAATAGTTCTCTCTCACCTTCAAGACATATTACAGACATAACTGTAGTGAAAATAGTTCTGTCTTTCCTTCAAGACATATTACAGACATAAATGTAGTGAAAATAGTTCCAAATAAAACAGAAAAAACCCAGTTCTCAAAGTTGATTTATAAAGAGCTCCATTCTAAAATAATATATTGCTGTCTCTGGGTTGTCTTTTGTTGTTATAACAAACTGAAAGACTAACCTTGAACTAAACATGCAAGGAGGGAGGGGTAGCTTGTCAGCTTTGATTGTTGTGTTGACTACATTGTAAGACAAGAGACACATACGTACATACATACATACATACATACATACATACATTAAAAACATACATACATATATTCATACATTCATGCATACATACACTTTAATTTTTAGAGACATTGCAGATTCTAGATGTAGACATGACTGTGAGGCAGTCCAGCAGGTGTGCATGTGTGTGTGATATAATATATATATATATATATGTAAGAGGTGAGTTTTATTGTAGCACAATAAAGCAATGCAAATATCGGATAAGTAGCACTCTACAGTTTGTAGGACTGGAGTATAAATAATATAAGATCAAAAGATGGTTAAAAGAGTTCCAAGTATTTTATTATGCACATTTCAAAAACAAATATCATCATGTGATGATATCTGCGTTCTCATCAGATAAAATAGGGAGACATGATATGAAGCTTAAAAAACACTTGTGAGCAGTGAAGTTTTAAATCAATTTAAAACTTCACTGCTCACAAATGTTTTTTAACCTCCACATCATGTCTCCCTATTTTATCTGATGAGAATGCAGATATCATCCCATGATATTTGTTTTTGAAATGTGCATAATAAAATACTTGGAACTCTTTTAACCATCTTTTGATCTTTATATATATATATATATACTGGTACCAACACCAGTATTTCACCTTACTACCTATACTATATATATATAATATATTTTTATGTGGGCTGATAGGGGGCGGATTAAGGAATTGCAGAAACCCAAGAAGCTAGATTTACCATCTTTCTAGTGGGTCCGGGTAAGCTTTTTACATTCATATGATTTATTGATTTATTGATATTTTATCTGAGTGACCCGAATCTTCCTGGTCGTAATTTTTCGGCCGCATGGGTGATTTTAAACATAATCTTTGTGTGTTGGTATTTTAACGATAGTTATAGCTCTGTTTTTTCTGAATTATTGAGCCCTCTGCCACTCATGTCGGATTTGTTTATCGTAAACTCGTGAGCTGATTTTCCGATACTCGATTATTCTACTATATATATATATATATATATGAAAAATGGTGTGCTGTGTTGTTGCAAATGGGATATATATGAATAAAATTAGAGCGAGAAGACAGGGCGCCCGTCATCAGTGATCTTCCAGCCGTCATTGGTATTTCTTCGCATTAAAGAGCATATACCTCTGGCTGGGGCGAGCAATAACTAAAAAAAAGTTATTGGGACACATAAAATAGGGTGAAGCGAGCAAGACATGTAAACAAACAGAGATGGTAATTCAACGGAAAGAGAGGAAGAGGGGAAACAAGTCCGTGATATCTGTGAACTTAAGTTCGATCAAATCATGGACGAGATATATATATATATATATGAAGGGCATCCAGCTGTAGAAAACCCGCCAGACAGTCCTATGCGAGTAAGACAACCACTCTTGCCTCAAGTGGGAAAACCCCCATCCAAACCCATGCAAGCGTGGAACATGGACGTTAAACGATGATGATGATGATGATATATATATATATATATATATAACAAATTATAAAGTAAGAAGAAGTAATAGACACAGATATCATCATCATCATCATCATCATCATTTTACGTCTGCTTTTCCCTGCTTGCAAGAGTGGGACGGGAACTGATTCTGGCTTGATTTCTACAACTGGATGCCCTTCCTAACACCAACCTCATTTACGGTGAGTGCTGGGTGCTTTTTTTGCCGTGGCACCTCCACGACCACTTTACAGTGGAATGATAGGGACCCTATATATGTATACATATATATATAATATGGAAATAACTTCTACAGGACTAGAACTGTTTCATTCATTTGAAATAATCAAGAAATGAATGAAACAGTTCTAGTCCTGTAGAAATCATTTCTATAAGAAATAAATACAAACCTTAATATATTGAGTACTTTATTTAACTGTGGTTCTGTTCCATTCCGCTCTCTAGTGTTGGGGATTTGCATGATAAACACATTTAGTACACACTGTCAAGTGGTTGGTGACAGGACAAACTGCTAATAAACTGGTCAGAGCCCAGGGACAAATAAGATGAAGGGCTATCACCACCACCAACACCACCACCACTACTACCATCACCACTACCACCATCACCACCACTATTACCACCACCACTACCACCATCACCACCACTACTTCCATTACCACTACCACCATCACCACCACCACTACTACCACCATCACCACCACTACTACCATTACCACTACCACCATCACCACCACCACCACTACTACCACCACCACTACTACCATCACCACCACTACTACTATTACCACTAACACCATCATCACCACCACCATCACCACTACTACCACCACCACCACCACTACTACCATCACCACCACTACTACCATTACCACTACCACCATCACCACCACCACCACCACTACTACCACCACCACTACTACCATCACCACCACTACTACCATTACCACTACCACCATCACCACCACCACCACCACCACCACTACCACCATCACCACCACTACTACCATTACCACTACCATTATCACCACCACTACCACCACCACTACTACCACCACCACTACTACCATCACCACCATTACTACTATTACCACTACCACCATCACCACCACCACCACCACCACCACCACTACTACCACCACCACTACTACCATCACCACCACTACTACTATTACCACTAACACCAACACCACCACCACCATCACCACCACTACTACCACCACCACTACCACCATCAGCATTTTTAGGTCATTTTAAAAAAAAAAAACCTTAGCAGAGTCCATCTCCTCTCCAGGTTTTCTTCCTGAAATACACGTCAAACAGGGACAAAAATAAACTTATCATTCACATGGCATTCCAAGTTTCTATAAGGAGAGTTCACATAAAAATCATGACTGGACATGATTCTCACTGTCTTGGAAATCTTTTTTTTTCTTTTTGGTGCAGGTGGATTTTTCTAATTCCTTTGCCACCTAAGGAGACTGAACTTCGATATTGTTGGGTTAATTTTTTTTTTATATTTCTTGTTTTGTTTTCTTTGCTTTTCTTTTTGTTTTGTTTTTTGTTTCTTTGCTGTTTTTTTTTGTTTTTTTTTACCTTTTTGTCAAATTATTTTCTCGTAACTCTGGAAGTTATTTTTTTCCTCAATGAAAGCTCATTTATCACGAGAAGAGGTAAATCTCAGGCAGCCTTACATTACAACCAAGAGTTGCTTTTAAACGTGTGTGTGTGTGTTTGTATGTGTGTGTGTATGCGTGTGTGTGCTATGTGTTGTGTGTGCTATGTGTGTATGCGTGTGTGTGTGCTATGTGTTGTGTGTGCTGTGTGTGTGTGCTGTGTGTGTTTGTATGTGTGTGTATGTGTGTTTCAGGCAACCTTATACTACAACCAAGAATTGCTTTTAAATTGTCTATGTTGTGTATGTTGTGTATGTTGTGTGTGTTGTGTGTGTGTGTATTGTGTGTGTGTGTTGTGCGTGTGTGTGTGTGTGTATGATGTGCGTGCGCGTGTGTGTGTGTGTGTATTATGTTTCAAAGTTAAAGAAATCATAGGAATATAAGAGTGACTTAAAGGAATTACTATCTTGCTAAAACTTAAGTAAACTTATTCCACATGATACCACTATAAATGAAACTTAAGGGTCAGTCTTCCTCATGGTCCCGGCAGAGGACAGGATGGAGAAGACATTACCCTGGGGGATGGAGAAGACATTACCCTGGAAGATGGTGAGGGGAAAGGTGCTGGAACAGTCAGTCTGTCTCATGGTCCCAGCAGAGAGTGGAGAAGACATTACCCTGGAAGATGGTGAGGGGAAAGGCGCTGGAACAGTCAGTCTGTCTCGTGGTCCCAGCAGAGGGTGGAGAAGACATTACCCTGGAAGATGGTGAGGGGAAAGGCGCTGGAACAGTCAGTCTGTCTCGTGGTCCCAGCAGAGGGTGGAGAAGACATTACCCTGGAAGATGGTGAGGGGAAAGGCGCTGGAACAGTCAGTCTGTCTCGTGGTCCCAGCAGAGGGTGGAGAAGACATTACCCTGGAAGATGGTGAGGGGAAAGGCGCTGGAATAGTCAGTCTGTCTCGTGGTCCCAGCAGAGAGTGGAGAAGACATTACCCTGGAAGATGGTGAGGGGAAAGGCGCTGGAATAGTCAGTCTGTCTCGTGGTCCCAGCAGAGAGTGGAGAAGACATTACCCTGGAAGATGGTGAGGGGAAAGGCGCTGGAATAGTCAGTCTGTCTCGTGGTCCCAGCAGAGAGTGGAGAAGACATTACCCTGGAAGATGGTGAGGGGAAAGGCGCTGGAACAGTCAGTCTGTCTCATGGTCCCAGCAGAGAGTGGAGAAGACATTACCCTGGAAGATGGTGAGGGGAAAGGCGCTGGAATAGTCAGTCTGTCTCGTGGTCCCAGCAGAGAGTGGAGAAGACATTACCCTGGAAGATGGTGAGGGGAAAGGCGCTGGAATAGTCAGTCTGTCTCGTGGTCCCAGCAGAGAGTGGAGAAGACATTACCCTGGAAGATGGTGAGGGGAAAGGCGCTGGAACAGTCAGTCTGTCTCATGGTCCCAGCAGAGAGTGGAGAAGACATTACCCTGGAAGATGGTGAGGGGAAAGGCGCTGGAACAGTCAGTCTGTCTCGTGGTCCCAGCAGAGGGTGGAGAAGACATTACCCTGGAAGATGGTGAGGGGAAAGGCGCTGGAACAGTCAGTCTGTCTCATGGTCCCAGCAGAGAGTGGAGAAGACATTACCCTGGAAGATGGTGAGGGGAAAGGCGCTGGAATAGTCAGTCTGTCTCGTGGTCCCAGCAGAGAGTGGAGAAGACATTACCCTGGAAGATGGTGAGGGGAAAGGCGCTGGAATAGTCAGTCTGTCTCGTGGTCCCAGCAGAGAGTGGAGAAGACATTACCCTGGAAGATGGTGAGGGGAAAGGCGCTGGAACAGTCAGTCTGTCTCATGGTCCCAGCAGAGAGTGGAGAAGACATTACCCTGGAAGATGGTGAGGGGAAAGGCGCTGGAACAGTCAGTCTGTCTCGTGGTCCCAGCAGAGGGTGGAGAAGACATTACCCTGGAAGATGGTGAGGGGAAAGGCGCTGGAACAGTCAGTCTGTCTCATGGTCCCAGCAGAGAGTGGAGAAGACATTACCCTGGAAGATGGTGAGGGGAAAGGCGCTGGAATAGTCAGTCTGTCTCGTGGTCCCAGCAGAGAGTGGAGAAGACATTACCCTGGAAGATGGTGAGGGGAAAGGCGCTGGAATAGTCAGTCTGTCTCGTGGTCCCAGCAGAGAGTGGAGAAGACATTACCCTGGAAGATGGTGAGGGGAAAGGCGCTGGAACAGTCAGTCTGTCTCATGGTCCCAGCAGAGAGTGGAGAAGACATTACCCTGGAAGATGGTGAGGGGAAAGGCGCTGGAACAGTCAGTCTGTCTCGTGGTCCCAGCAGAGGGTGGAGAAGACATTACCCTGGAAGATGGTGAGGGGAAAGGCGCTGGAACAGTCAGTCTGTCTCATGGTCCCAGCAGAGAGTGGAGAAGACATTACCCTGGAAGATGGTGAGGGGAAAGGCGCTGGAATAGTCAGTCTGTCTCGTGGTCCCAGCAGAGAGTGGAGAAGACATTACCCTGGAAGATGGTGAGGGGAAAGGCGCTGGAATAGTCAGTCTGTCTCGTGGTCCCAGCAGAGAGTGGAGAAGACATTACCCTGGAAGATGGTGAGGGGAAAGGCGCTGGAATAGTCAGTCTGTCTCGTGGTCCCAGCAGAGAGTGGAGAAGACATTACCCTGGGAGATGGTGAGGGGAAAGGCGCTGGAACAGTCAGTCTGTCTCGTGGTCCCAGCAGAGGGTGGAGAAGACATTACCCTGGAAGATGGTGAGGGGAAAGGCGCTGGAACAGTCAGTCTGTCTCATGGTCCCAGCAGAGGGTGGAGAAGACATTACCCTGGAAGATGGTGAGGGGAAAGGCGCTGGAACAGTCAGTCTGTCTCATGGTCCCAGCAGAGAGTGGAGAAGACATTACCCTGGAAGATGGTGAGGGGAAAGGCGCTGGAACAGTCAGTCTGTCTCATGGTCCCAGCAGAGGGTGGAGAAGACATTACCCTGGAAGATGGTGAGGGGAAAGGCGCTGGAACAGTCAGTCTGTCTCATGGTCCCAGCAGAGAGTGGAAAAGACATTACCCTGGAAGATGGTGAGGGGAAAGGCGCTGGAACAGTCAGTCTGTCTCATGGTCCCAGCAGAGAGTGGAGAAGACATTACCCTGGAAGATGGTGAGGGGAAAGGCGCTGGAACAGTCAGTCTGTCTCATGGTCCCAGCAGAGAGTGGAGAAGACATTACCCTGGAAGATGGTGAGGGGAAAGGCGCTGGAACAGTCAGTCTGTCTCATGGTCCCAGCAGAGGGTGGAGAAGACATTACCCTGGAAGATGGTGAGGGGAAAGGCGCTGGAACAGTCAGTCTGTCTCGTGGTCCCAGCAGAGGGTGGAGAAGACATTACCCTGGAAGATGGTGAGGGGAAAGGCGCTGGAACAGTCAGTCTGTCTCATGGTCCCAGCAGAGAGTGGAGAAGACATTACCCTGGAAGATGGTGAGGGGAAAGGCGCTGGAACAGTCAGTCTGTCTCGTGGTCCCAGCAGAGGGTGGAGAAGACATTACCCTGGAAGATGGTGAGGGGAAAGGCGCTGGAACAGTCAGTCTGTCTCGTGGTCCCAGCAGAGAGTGGAGAAGACATTACCCTGGAAGATGGTGAGGGGAAAGGTGCTGGAACAGTAAGTCTGCCTTGTGGTCCCAGCAGAGGGTGGAGAAGACATTACCTTGGAGGAGGCTGAGGGAGAGATGCTGGAACAGCCACTCCACTTCATGGGACCCTCACTTGCAGGTAGCCACCTCCACTCTGATAGCACTGTGTAGGGATGTAGTCTGAGGGGGCCAAGAATGCCAGAAGTCTCCACTGCCATATATTCAGTTTAACCCTTTAATGTTCAAACTGGCCCAAACCGGCCAGAATTCTCTACCTATTTCTGTTGAAACTGGCTGTAACTGGTCGTTCAAACTGATATTAAGGTATTGTTCTCAAAATAAATACTTTCAAAATCTCATAGATTCGATATTACGTGAGATAATTATGCGAGGTAAAGTCTTTACCATGAAAATATAATAGTATATATAGAGTAATGTTAAAATAGATACATCATATTTCTGTGTATCATAAGAGCTGACTTAAAATGTTGGCACCAGAAACAGCATTCAACCATAAAACATTGCCTTAACCCTCTTGACACCAATCTGGCTAAAACGAGTTCTGGTTCTATGAAACAAAACCTCCCATTTTAAAGAGTTCCTATTTATTTTCTTTTTTCTTTGTACTTGTTTTTTCATCCTGTTGGTCTTCCTCCCTTTTTTTTTTTTTTGTTTATCTCTCTGTCCATCTTGTTTTTTGTTTCTTAACTGCAAGTAAGTATGTACGTATGTATGTATATATGTATGTATGTATGTTTGTTTGTTTGTATGTATGTATGTTTGTTTGTTTGTTTGTATATATACATGCATGTATGTATATATTTATGTATGTATGTATAAATGTATGTATATTTATGCATTTATACATGTATGTATATCTATGCATGTGTGTATATATGTATGTCTATGCATATATGTATATCTATGCATGCATGTATCTCTCTCTCTCTCTATATATATATATATATATTCATACATCATCATCATCATCATCATCATTTTACGTCTGCTTTTCCCTGCTTGCAAGTGTGGGACGGGTCTTATATATATATATATATACGTATGTATGCATGAGTAAAAAAAAATACTCTACATAGGATAAGCTGCAACTGAATGAAGCCAACAAACCAGCCCACAAATCAAATTAAGAGAATGAATCATAAAAAAACTAGAGCAACTACAGAATATATTTAAGATTGACGGGATAAAGACTGTATAAATATGTCAAACCTAGTAATGTATTAAATTTGGTGGAGTAACTGGAGGAAAAGTCAACTTTCTCGTGGTTTATCTAGAGAAGGCCTCATTCACTTTACATTTCATGCAATATATACCTACACTGAGAAAGATAGCTGAGTTGTAAATTTATATTTTCAATGTAAAATTTGAAGTCGCAATGAGAATTGTTCAAGACAACATCCATAACTTCCCTTTCTACCCTGAAGCTTTAAACAACATCTTATCTGTCTTTAATGAAAGTTTTAATGAACTTCTACACCCTACCTGTTTTTAATGATAGTTTTAACCCTTTACCATTTCCATTACTCTATATTTACTGTTATATTTTCATGGTAAAGGCTTTACCTCAGATGATTATCTCACATAATATTGAATCTATGAGCTTTTGATTTTATTTATTTTGAGAAAAATACCTTAACATCAATATGAGTGGCTGGTTACAGCCGGTTACAACCAATTTGAACAGAAAGAGGTGGGAGAATTCTGACCAGATACAGCCGTTTTAATGCTAAAGGGTTAAGGAAAGTTTTAATCAACATTTTAAAAAGAGAATTCAGTGTCATTTTGCTTCTGTGAACTCTTTTATAGAAATGGTCTGGTTTTTGGGAAATACAAAAAAATCTGTCAGAAAATAAAAGTAAAATGTAATAAAACTAAATGGAATACTGAAAGGAGATCTGAGTTGCTTTTGTTCCTTATACAACAAAACAGATTATAGCAATAACACACCCATATCATCATCATCATCATCATCGTTTAACGTCTATCTTCCATGCTAGCATGGGTTTAGACGGGAATTGTCCTACTTGAGGCAAGATCGGTCGGGTGACCATGTCTCGCTCGTATAGGACTGTCTGGCAGGTTTTCTACGGCTGGATGCCCTTCCTAACACCAACCACGTTTATAGTGTGGACCCATATATATATATATATATATAACGAAGGAAATGTGGTAAGGAACCAGGTGGACCATAACGCACCAAAGTACTCAATACTTAGAGTAGTAGAGTGGGTAATAGGAACGAGTAAGACCCCGACGGCTGAGCTCAAGCCGTTTCTATATATATATAAACAAATATAGGAATGGTGTCTTCAGGTCTACAGAACTAGAACTATTTCATTCGAAGAAAATCTGAATGAAACAGTTCTAGTCCTATAGAAGTCACTTCTATATTAAATTTGTTGTATACACTCTTCTAATGTATTGAGTACCTTACTTACTGTGGTTTACCCTCACCCCTCCGTCGACACACACACACATATATATATAGAGAGATATTTATATATGTGTGTGTATATATATATGTATGTATGTATGTATGTATGTATGTATGTATGTATGTATGTATGTATGTAATAGGTAAACAGAAATAACGAACAATCAGTACAGTATATATATTTCAGACAGGTTTTTCTTTGTGTTTTGTTTTATTGTTTTGTTTTTGTTATTTTTTGGGGTTTGTTTTTTGTCCAGTATACCCACCTTATTGATAACATTAACAAGAGAAATCTATGCAGTGAAATGGTTGTTATTTAGGTCATCCAATTAGTGCAGGTGTGGTAACTGTTGTGACAAAACCAGTGCCATGTTATTCTAGAATAAGGCACCTACAAATATATATATGTACATATATATATACACTAATATTTATATATATATATGCATACACATACACACACACATACAAATATATATATATATATATATATATATATATATATATTTATATATATATATATATATATATTTTAAAGTTGTGACATAAACAGAAAACAAAAAAAAACGTGGAAGTGAAGAGGCAGTACAAATGTTATTATTAGTTTCACGCTTCAGCGAGAGAAAGAGATATTTGAGTGTGTGTGTGTTTATATATGTATATACACACACACTCAAATATCTCTTTCTCTCTCTCTCTCTCTCTATATATATATATATATATATATATATATATATTATAATTCCTTCCTTGCTCACATTTCAACCAGGTTTGATGGTCTTTATTCTCTCTCGTTCACGATTTCACCGAACTTATATTCATAGAAATTTTTGGACTTGAATCGCTCTTCCTCACTTTTCGTTGCTTCACCATCTTTGTTTGTTTACACTCTCGCTGTTCCCTTTATTTACATGTCCCAACGACTTTCTTTAGCCGTTGCTCACACCAACCGGAGGTATATGGTCTTTAAAGCGAAGAAATACCGATGATGGTTGGAAGATCACTGATGAAGGACCACTTTATTCATATGTAACCCATTTGCAACTCCGCAGCATGTTTATTCTCATATATATATATATATATCTTCTTTGGCCAAGTTTACTTGGTGAGGAGGGGGATTTTGGACACCCTGCAGGACAAAAAAAAAACCTCACAAAGAGGGGAAGAACTCATAAGAGTCAACGGCCATCTAAAAAAAAAAAAAACCTGCCAAATCAATGGGTGGCAATAGTTCCAGCTGCACACATCGAAAGACTGGTGTAGTGGTTCTGAGAACATGCAGCTTTGCAGTTGAGGGCTGCTGGTGATGTGGGCCTTCATGTTCTTAGCGCAGGAGTATCCTAGTTTAACTTTGTGTCGGTTAAAGATGGATCGGTATTTATGACTTATGGGAAAGTGTCTATCTAAGAGGGCTAGAAAGTTTTTTCCTACATTGGTTTTAACGTTGAGTGAGAAGGGTCCAGGTCTGTTTTTATCATTTATTTTGTTTGACCTGTTTAGCTTGATTTGTTTTGTTGGCTTAGGTGGTTAATGCCTTCTTGACCACTTTTTCAGTTTGTATGACGTTTTAACATATTGTTTAGCTCTAGTTTTCTTAACTATTGGAGCGCATGCCAGCATTTCTACGATTTTGTGTTTCGTTTCGCTTTTTCTACCGGCCGAAACACGATTCTCGCTGAATTTATATTTACATATATATATATATATATTCAAAATAGGGTGCACACTGGACAAACCTGACAGTCCCATCTCCTCAGTCAACCTCAGGGGAAATCACTATGGTTTCAGTACATTAAGGTCAATACCATTCATTCCAGTGCACATTGGGACATAACAATACAGGTAAAGACAAGTTAAAACTTTAGGCAAATTACACAAATATAGAGTGCACAAGGGCTTGGCCAAAGGAAAAAAATATATATATGTCTAACCCATGCCAGCATGGAGAAATGGACGTTAAACGAAGATGATGATGATATATATATATATTTATATTCACACATATATATGTATATAATCACCGTCATCATCATTATTTAACATCCATTTTTCCACACTAGCATTGATTAGATAAGTTGTCCCATCGTGAGACAAGTCAGATCAGATGATCATATCTTGTATATACAGAACTGTTTCTGGCTTGTTTCCTACTCTGTGTCTCTCTCTATATATAAGATATATATGTGTATATATATATATGTAAATATATATATATCATCATTTCATCATTTCATTTTACGTCCGCTTTTCCCCTGCTTGCAAGGGTGGGACGGGAACTGATTCTGGCTTGATTTCTACAGCTGGATGCCCTTCCTAACACCAACCTCATTTCCAGTGAGTGCCGGGTGCTTTTTTGCCGTGGCACCTGCACGACCACTTTACAGTGGAATGATATGGACCCCAGACCCTATCATCTCATTTCTACAGCTGAGTAAACTGGAGCAATGTGAAATAAAGTGTCTTGCTCAAGGAAACAACACATCACCCGGTCTGAGAATTGAACTCACAACCTTTCGATTGCAAGGCCAATGCTCTAACCACTAAGCCATGTGCCTCCTATATATATATATAGGAAAAGAGTCAGGACCCCGACGGCTAAGCTCCGGCCATTTCCACAGCTAGATCCAAACTGATTCAGATCTAGCTGTAGAAATGGCCGGAGCTCAGCTGTCGCAGTCCTGACTCTTTTCCTATTACCCACTCTACTACCCTAAGTATTGAGTACTCTGGTGCGTTATGGTCCACCTCGTTTCTTACCACACTTTCTTTGTCATATATATATATATATATATGTAAATGATCATGAGGCTCTACTATAGCTCTATGAGACAATTAGAGCTAAAAATCCAAGGCCGATAATAACAATGACAGTGTTGATGATGATGATGATGATGATATATGCTATAGAAAAGAGATTATATCTATAGCATAAAACTTGGATTTGAAACAAGTAACAAGTGTTCAGTGTGAAATTGATCAGAACCTTATCAAAAGGGGAATGTTGAAGCAATGAAGCATGAGGAAACATGAATTCGTGTCAGAAACTTGAGAACAGATGATAGACAAACACAAAACAGTCGTTTGTTAGGGAGGTGTGAATCATGAGGGAAGAGGAAATAAAAAAATGTTCAGGTAAATTCTTACAGAAATGATAGAATGGAGAACTAGAATGTACTGAGTGCTGAAGAAAAAGTTCCTGGCTTTGGGTAAAATAAAATAGAGGAGGATCAGTTAAAATAAAATACAGGAGGATCAGTTAAAAGAAATTATAGGAGGATCAGTTATAAGAAAATAGAAGAGGAACAGTTAAAATAGAATACAGGAGGATCAGTTAACTATGATTTATTCAACATATTCCCCTCTCAGATTCACACACTTATTGCAGTGATCCAACCCCTCCTGTAAAGGAAACAGTCTTGTAACAGAATTGCAGCAGTCCTACTTCCCCTGTAAGGGTAACAGTCTTGAAACAGTATTGCAGCAGTCCTACCTCCCCTGTAAAGGTAACAGTCTTGTAACAGTATTGGATCGGTTCTACCTCCTCTGTAAAGGTAACAGTCTTGTAACAGTAGTATTGAAGTGGTCCTACCTCCCCTGGAAAAGTAACAGTCTCGTAAAAGTATTGCAGCGGTCCTACCTCCTCTGTAAAAGTAACACAGCTCTACCCTTTCGCAATACCCTTAAGCCAGGAACATTTCAGCACCCCAGTGTGTATGAATGGACCTGTAACTCCTGAGGGGGTAGTGGTGGTGTATGTTTTTTGTTTCAATTTCCTTTTTTTTTAAATTAGCATTTTATACTTTATGTTTTCTTTGGAAAATGACACTAAAAGATCCATTGTCAGATTGCTATTTCAAGAGTTTCTTTGACTTTCTAGATGAAACTATTTGTACAGGTGGCTGCTAATGTATTTTTATTTTTATTTTTCGGAAGGAAATAACAATGAGATGGCTGTTTATTGCTGTTTACATCTCTGCTTCTTGTTAGTTATGTGTATATAGTGGGTTATAGTATGTTATACAGTGTTATAATGTGTATTGAGTATATTGTATATATTTTGACAGCCAAGTCTTGAAGAAGGTGCTTTCTCCTCCGTGTGGTGGGTTACCCGGCGCCAGATACCAACCTGGCATTTATACCCTCGCCCTAATTGTTCGTGTTGCAAGCACTAGAGTAGTCGCTAACCAAAGCTACGGACCCACTCTATCCGTCTGGAGATACGTTGTACTAGCTTACCAGCATACTAGTAGCAGGAAGTTGACTTTTCCGGCACTGAAGCGCCTTTCGGCGGGCCGTGCTGGTTTTGGATAGCCATTATTAGCTATTTGAAAAGATGATGGATTTCGCAACTAACTGCACCAGGGTTCCTGGAATTCTGGGGCATGAGAGTGAGATCCGTCATCGCGACAGTAGTCGACGAATGATGATGATGATGTATATATTTTATGACAACTGGCATCAGGTTTCTTTCTTTATTACACAATTTATTAAACTCAAAGGACGCAGGTAAGGCTGTGGTAATGACAGGTATGGCTGTGGTAATGACAGGTATGGCTGTGGTAGTGACAGGTATAGCTGTGTTAATGACTGGTATAGCTGTGGGAGTTACAGTTATGACTGCTAATGACTGGTATGGCTGTGATAGTGACAGGTATGGCTGTGATAGTAACAGGTAAGGCTGTGGTAGTGACAGGTATGGCTGTGTGATTAAGAGGTTTGTTATGAAACCATGTGTGTATATATGTGTGTGTGTGTGTGTGTGTGCCTCTGCATGTGTGTGTGTGTGTGCCTCTGCATGTGTGTGTGTGTGTGCCTCTGCATGTGTATGTATGTGTGTAAGGGTTCAGTCCCAGTGTGGCTTCATGGGCCAGTGTCTTCTACTATAATCCTGGGTCAACCAATGCATTGTGATTGGAATTTGATAGGTGATAACTATAAAGAAGCCTGCCATGTATATGTGTGTGTCTGTGTGTGTGTGTTTATTTGTGTATGCATGTATCTGTATAAGTGTGTGCATGTATGTGTATATGTGTATGTGTGTGTGCATGTGCATGTATGTGTGTACATGTGCGAGTGTGTATGTATGTGTGTGCATGTGTGTATGTATGTATGTATGCGTGTGCATATGTGTATGTGTGTACACGAACATGTGTGCATGTGTGTGTGCATGTGTGTGTATATGTGTGGGAATGTATGTGCATGTGTGTGTATATGTGTGTGCATGTGTGTGTATGTGTGTGTATATGTGTGGGCATGTATGTGCATGTGTGTGCATGTGCATATGTGTGTATATGTGCATGTGTGTGTGTATATATATATATATGTGCACATGTGTGTGCCTGTGTGTATATGTATGTATGTATATGTGTATGCATGTGTACATGTCTGTGTGTACATGTGTATGTGGGTGTCTATGTAAGTCAGTATGTGTAACCAAACCAGCTGGAAGGCATCTTACCTCACTAAGCTTACACATGGAATTCATGAGACACAAACTAAAAAACTAAGCCATTGTTAACCTGGTTTTCTTAAACTACTCTAGTCCGACCCCCAGCCTGAGTGTATTGACCCCTTCCCTCCCTCCCCCATCGCCAGAAGCAGTGTCCTTCATCTTGACATCAGCAAAAAAGAAGAAAAACAAAATACCCCCCCCCCCCCCACACACACACACACACCACCACCACCACCACCAAGAGCATATCGCATACATACCCCTCCCCCCTCCCCGCCACAACCCCCACCACCACCACCACCACCATGGACATATCATAAACAATCCTATCCCCCACCACACCTCCACCACCATGGACATATCACAAACAATCTTATCCCCACCACCACCTCCACCACCATGGACATATCGTACACAACCCCATCCCCGCCTCCACCACCACCACCACCACCACCACCATCACCTCCACTACCATGAACATATCCCATACAACCCCCCCCCCACACCACCACCACCAACACCACCATGTACATCACCACCCCACCCTACTGCTATATGTATGCATTTTATGCTGAATAGTATCTCAAATGTACCTGTTGTGTCTTGCCCTAACTCTAACCCAAACACTAACCCTAACCCTAACCCTAATCCTAACCCTAATCCCATCTCTCGCCCTAATTCTAATTTAACCCTAACTCTAACCCTAACCCCATACCTCACCCTAACCCTAACAATAACCTCATCCCAACCCTAACTCTAACCCCAACCATAAACTTAACACTAACCTTAAACCTAACCTTAGCACTAACCCTAACCCTAACCCTATCTCTCACCCTAACTCTAACCCTAACCCTATCTCTCACCCTAACTCTAACCCCATCTCTCACCCTAACCCTAACCCTAACTCTAACCCTAACCCTCACCCTAAACCTAGTTCAGGGCTGATACTTGCTGTAAAAAACAAGAATACTGTAAAGGTGTCAGACAGTATTTATAATTAGGGGTTTAGGTTGTCAAAACCTTCCCCTTTATATTAGACAGACTATATCTGGGATCATATGTTGTTTATGCCTGCTCCCTGTCTAATTTTCCTTTAGGGTATAATAGCTAGGACAATGGTGATGATGATGATGGTGATGTTGATGATGATGATGGTGGTGGTGGAGGTGTTGGTGGTGGTGGTGGTGATGGTGATGTTTTGATGATGGTGTAGGTGGTGGTGGTGGTGGTGGTGGTGGTAGTGGAGATGGTGGTGGTGATGGTGGTGATGGTGATGATGATGATAGTGATAGCGATGGTGATGGTGATGATTATGATGGTGGTCGAGGTGATGATGGTGGAGGTGGTGGTGTTGGTGGTAGAGGTGTTGGTGTCTGCTGTAGTAGTGATGATAGTGGTGATTGTTGTTGTTGTTGTTGTTGTGGTGGTAGTGGTAGTGGTGATGGTGGTGGTGGAGAAAATATGATATAATCTATGAAAATGATATCAATGATGATGATGATGGTAATTAAAACGATATAATCTATGAAGATTATGGTATTGATGATTATGATGATGATGATGGTGGTGGTAATTAAAATACATGATATAATCTATGAGGTCAGTTGAAAAAATATCTGATATTAGGCTGAGAAAAAAAATGTATGTAGTTGGAAGCATATCTGGAATATCTCTTCTGGACTGTCATATCTGGACTGTAATATCTGAAATGTCTCTTCTGGACTGTCATATCTGGACTGTCATATCTGAAATGTCTCTTCTGGACTGTCATATCTGGACTGTCATATCTGAAATGTCTCTTCTGGACTGTCATATCTGGACTGTCATATCTGAAATGTCTCTGCTGGACTGTCATATCTGAAATGTCTCTTCTGGACTGTCATATCTGAAATGTCTCTGCTGGACTGTCATATCTGGACTGTCATATCTGAAATGTCTCTTCTGGACTGTCATATCTGAAATGTCTCTGCTGGACTGTCATATCTGGACTGTCATATCTGAAATGTCTCTTCTGGACTGTCATATCTGGACTGTCATATCTAGAATGTCATATCTGGACTGTCTTTTATGGAATATCTCTTCTGAAATGTCTCTTCTGAAATGTCATATCTAGAATATCTCTTCTGGAATGTCCTATCTGGAATATCTCTTCTGGAATGTCACTTCTGGACTGTCTCTCAATTCCACTGTTGTAGTCCATATGATGTACTTTCAGTTCTAAATGTGGGAGCCTTTCAGTGGCATCTTCAATTTTGGTGACAACCAGAAGTTAGAAGGAGCCATATCTTGAGAGCATTGAGCTTTCTGACTGAGTGAAATGTCTTTCTTTCTTAAAAACTTTGGATCAGCTACAATAAATGGAACAGGGCATTTATCATCATCATCATCATTGTTAATCGTCCATTTTCCATGCTAGCAGGGTTAGACATGCTGTTCTGATGTGAGACAGCGAAGTCAGAAAACCGTGTTTTGTTCACACATAAATGATTTTGTCTTTGTTTCTACAGCTGGATGCCCTTCCTAATGCCACCCATATTTACTGTGTGTACAGGGTGCTTTTTGTTGTGATACCTACATGACCACTTTACAGTGTGGACTGGGTGCTTTTTGTTGTGTCACCTAAACAACCACTTTACAGTGTGGGCTGGGAGCTTTTTGTCGTGACATGTACATGGATCAGTTGGAGATGGTTACTTCTGACAGGACCCGTGGAAGGAGGGTTTGAGGACTCTGCCCCCCACACGACCCTCTCAGGAATAAGTGGGCAAAAAAGAAGAAGAAGAAGAAGAAGAAGGAACAAGGAGTTTGTATAGAAATATTTAATTATTAATTTCTTCTAAGGTTTCTGGAGACTTTTTATTGTAGTTTACTATTTGTAGCTATTCAATTCTAAGATGGAGATAAAATTTGAACCTTGAATATGAAAATATCAATATCAACTGTAGCTTTTTCCTGCTAGACAATAACTAGCATAGTAAAGTTCAAATTGAATATATACTACACTAGCCTCACCCAGCTACACTTATCAGCTATATAAAATAGGTTTGAAGTAGCTAAGGTCATTGTCTTCTATCTCAGAAATACTGATCTAAACATATTTCGGCAATATATAAATACCATTCATCATCATCATCATCATCACCGTTTATTTATATATATTTATATATATATATATATCAACATCATCATCACCATTTATATATATTTATATCATCATCATCATCACCCCTTAACATCTATTTTTCCATGCTTGCTCATACAGTGTGTACTGGGTGTTTTTTGTCGTGAAACCTACATGACCACCTCACAGTAGCCTTATTAAAATTTATATATATATATTTATATATGTGTGTGTGTCTGTGTGTGTTTGTGTAGGTATATATATATATATATATATATATATATACACTCTCCAGGTATGGAACTGAAATAGCGCTATAAGGTTTCTCTTATGATTCCACCTATGTACATATTCTTCTATGGAATATGTATTTGGTATATATACAATATACTGTGTTTTTTATACTGTATATGGCTCTTTCTCTCTATATATACACATATATCTTTTTCATTTGGTTATATATATAAGAAGGGCTTATGCCCGAAACGTCCCCCCCACCCCGCCACCACTCTCAAGAGCGTGAAACTAATAAACCTTTGTTTGTACTGCCTCTCTGTTTTTGTTCTCGTTCCAGTTTTCACTATATATATATATATATAGTGTTTTTGCTTGACAAACATTGAAATATTTCATAAAATAAAGACCAGCTCTTGTTACACAATTCCTTCAGATAGTACTTTGCAAGCAAAGAAAGAAAAAGGGTTAGAAAAAAACAACATAATAATTCATTCAGCTCAGTTCTTTCATGATTGTGTGTAAATATAAGAAAACAAAACTGAATGTAACAAAAGATGACAAGAAACTTGACCCCAAGTAAAGCCAACAACAAAATCTATGTCGACATTCCATAGTTACCTTTATATCTGCTAGAAATGTAGATTTTTCTTTGTTCATATTTATATTGTAAATAGAAAATTTATGTAAATATATACCATTTACATTCTATAATTTGCATAAGCATCTATGAAACTATTTTATATCTGCATATTGCTGATATAATAAATACAAATCATATGACTATTATAATATTTCCTGTACAGGTCACGAAGGTTACATATTATCAAAAATATTTTAACATTCTCTTTTTTTCATCTTTAATCTGATAAGAGGTTAGAGTCTGAAACTTCAGTTGTTATATTTTTTCTCTGACTCCTCATGGAAACCAAATTTATTGACATTCAAAAAACTTTTTGGGGATTTATTATTATAAAGAGAGAAGGGCGGTGGATGGAGAATATTGTTTATGCTTGGCAGCATAAAGTTACACCCTTTACATTCTGAGTTCAAATACCGCTGAGGTTAGCTTTGCTTTTCATCCCTACTGGGTTGATAAAATAAAGTACCAGTAACGCACTGGGGTCGATTTAATCGACTTCCCCCTACCCCCAAATTACTGGCCTTGTGCCTATATAAGAAACCATTATTTAATTGGTAGAGTATCAGACACCATGCTTCCTGACATACAGTTTATGGCTCTTTACATTCTGAGTTCAAATTCCGCTGAGATTAGCTTTACCTTTCGTCTTTATGGGGTCATAAAAATAAGTACCAGTAATACACTGGGGTTAATTTAATCCCCTCCCCCCCCACACACACACACACAAACACTTCAAATTGCTCACCTTGTGCAAAATGTAGAAACAATTATTTTAAAGAGAGTTAAGAAAATATCAAATGACCAAGAACAATTCTTATGTTTAGTATACCTTGTATTGGTTGTGTTTAGTATATGCTTTATTGGTTGTGTTTAGTTAACTCTTTATTGGTTGTGTTTGGGAAGCCACTCTTTATTGGTTGTGTTTGGGAAGCCACTACAATACAGATGAGGTTGTAACAAAATCTGATGAAAAAACAGAGGTGAGGTTGAGAGGAGAAGAGGAAGAGAAAAGAACAAGAAATAGAGTTACTTATTGGTCCTTATATTTTGGATTTACCATCCATTGAGAAGGGGACTGAAAGGAACTTCATAGAATGACGGAGAGAAGCTTTCTATGCCTCTGTGTGATTCATGATGGTACATCCAAAATCATCATCATCACCGTTTTACATTCATTCTTTCACGCTAGGGCAATGCCAGGTCGGGTGACCTTGTCTTGCTCATACGGGAACTGATTTGGGTTTGATATAGATTCAGCTATAAGTGTAAGATCATCCGCATACAGAAGTTCCCATGGGCATCCAGTCTTAAACTCCTCTGTTATAGCCTGCAATACTATAATAAACAGGAGAGGGCTAAGAACAGAGCCCTGGTGGACACCGACCTGTATGCTAAATTCCACGCTATAGTCATTGTTAACCTTAACTTTGCTGACTGCTCCTCTATAAATGGCTTGTACGGCTTTCACAAGCCATTCATCTACTCCTAGTTTTCTAAGAGCCCACCAGATTATAGCACGCGGCACTCTGTCAAAGGCTTTTTCCAGAAATATAGGGGCTAATAAATATTATCTCTGGTTCTTTCTTTTTCTCTTTTCTCTTCTTCACTTAATCTTACCTCTCCATTTCTTCACCTGAGTTGTTGGGTGTTGTGATTAGTAAGAGATGTTAAAGGTGAGACATAGTGGTAGTGACAAGAAGAGAAGAGACTAGTTTGTTGACTAGGCTTGGAGCGGGGTGGGGTGGTCTGGGTGAAGATGCAGCTGGGTGAAGATGTTTAAATGATTTTTTATGTGGTTGATTTATACTGATTGGGAGAGGAAATACTGTATATATTTTATCTAATGATTCTTTGGACTTACATTTTTATATATAGCTCTGATTAATAATTATTTAATTAATTCTTCATTGAGCCACACTGTGAATGGTTGCCAAACTCATATATGTATCTGTGACTATGTCTAATTATATATATATACCCTTTGAAATTTATATATATATATATACATTGCCGGTTATATGATGCCTGTGTGAGGAGCACGATGCTGCATGGTAGTGAGACATGGGCAGCAACTGCAGAGGATAGGCGACGGCTGGAGAGAAATGAGGCAAGCATGCTCTGTTGGATGTGCAATGTCAATGTGTGTGAACGACCCAGCATGAATGTGTTGAGAGAGAAACTGTGTCTGAGAGGGATAGAATGTAGTGTGCGAGAGAGGAGACTGCAGAGGTATGGACATGTGATGCGCATGGAGGATGACCAATGGATGAAGAAGTGCCAGGAAATGCCAGTTGAAGGAAGATGTGGTAGAGGTAGACCACGAAAAACATGGGCGGAGGTGGTGAGAACAGACCTCAGATCGCTGAAGCTCACGGTGGAGCTGACGAAGGACCGTGACAAGTGGAGAGATGCTGTGTTGAATAAGACCCGTCCCACCCTTGCAAGCAGGGAAAAGCGGACGTAAAATGATGATGATGATGATGATATAGTTATATACACACACACATATATATATATATATATATATACATACATATATGGAGGCACATGGCTTAGTGGTTAGAGCATTGGCCTTGCAATCGAAAGATTGTGAGTTCAATTCTCAGACCGGGTGATGTGTTGTTTCCTTGAGCAAGACACTTTATTTCACATTGCTCCAGTTTACTCAGCTGTAGAAATGAGATGAGAGGGACTGGGGTCCCTATCATTCCACTGCAAAGTGGTCGTGGAGGTGCCACGGCAAAAAAGCACCCAGCACTCGCTGTAAATGAGGTTGGTGTTAGGAAGGGCATCCAGCTGTAGAAATCAAGCCAGAATCAGTTCCCGTCCCACCCTTGCAAGCAGGGAAAAGCGGACGTAAAATGAAATGATATATTATTCAAAATGTTAACAAATGAAAAATATTCTCATAATCAAAATATATACTTTATTATACATATTTCAAAGGTACAATGGTGTTTAAGTACGTTTTCATCAGACAAAATATATGATTTGATATGTGACATACCATTACGGTCTTGATTATTCAATTCCAGTATTGGCAGTACTGAGAATATTTTTCATTTGTTAACATTTTGAATAATATTAAAAACCTTCTGTTGAGTGCTTCTAATATACATACATATATATATATATATATACATATATATACATATATATATACACACACACACACATATATATATACACACACACACACACACATATATACACACACACACACACACATATATATATATATATATATATATATATATATATATATATATATATCAGCCTCTCTCACCCCTTTCTCTCTCTCCTACACTATAATATATGTATCATCATCATCATTTCATTTTACGTCCACTTTTCCCTGCTTGCAAGGGTGGGACGGGAACTGATTCTGGCTTGATTTCTACAGTTGGATGCCCTTCCTAACACCAACCTCATTTTACAGTGAGTGCTGGGTGCTTTTTTTTCCGTGGCACCTCCACGACCACTTTGCAGTGGAATGTATATATGTATATATATATATGTGTGTGTGCATGTGTGTATATATATATATAGATAGATAGATAGATTTCTTTATTAGCCACAAGGGCGCAACAAGAAAAGGGGACAATACAAAGACATGCCGGGGATTTTACATGCAGTCGTGTAAAAAATATAAAAACAAACAATTTCAACAATCGAAATCCCCAATAGGCGCCACAAATGGGTTGTTTAATACCCCGTCGATAGAACAACCCTCAACTCCAGGAGCGTGTTGTGCAAGTGCTCCTTTCTTCCCTTTGCTCTCTTCCTCAACCTACAGGCTTATAAACAGAGAAGGCCCAATCACTCGGGCCATTTTCGCTTCATTCACCCACCTTTCAGTAAATTTACTGGGGTGCAGTGCCTCTCTCTCCACCCTGATTCTCCTTCTAAAGTGATATAGATAGATAGATAGATAGATAGATAGATAGAGAGAGACAGTGGAAGAGAGTTTGATTCTTTAGTACAGGATTCAAATCGTTTACTATTTTTTGTCAACCATGAATAAAACTGGATCTTTGATCTGTCATTTAATTAAAATGTTTTGTGAAGAAATAAATCTATTTTCTCACAGCTTTTATAATTACAGAAGCTTCTCTTTTGACAATGTTTTAAGAGTTTTTTTCTCAGAAATATTTAAGGACCATGAGAAAGCTGCTACAGGTCTATGTTACCTAACACCTTGTGGTAATATTGCATAAATAGTATCACCGGTAGCATCTATTTCAATATCATCATCATCATTATCATTACCATCATCACCATCACCATCATCATCATCACTCTCACCATCATTACCATCATCATCATCACCACAACCATCATCATCATCATTATTATCATTGCTGCCGCCGTCGCCTTCATTGTTAGCATCATCATCATCATCATCATTATCATTTTACCATAACACCAACAATATCACTTTACAGAGTGTACTGGGTGCATGTTATCATGGCAACAACAAAAAGAACGCTAAAGATTTTTCATCAAAAATGACTGATATACATAAATAGCAGATTATAACCACATTTACAAATATTAAATTTAATGTAAATTATCTAAAATTATTATCAATAATTCTGAATCAAAAGAAGTAAAATCATTTATCAAACGTAATCAAGCCACTCAATAAAGCTTTGATCATTTCCTGCACTGTTAATTGTATAATTATATAGTCATATGTTTAACCTTATCATTAGAATCATTGTATTGTGCCCCAGTTTACTTGCTTGCTTCAGTCTGCCTAGCTCACAAACAGGTTGCACTCCTCCTGAACTTCATCATCACCATCATCATCATCATCACTGTTTAACCCCTTAGCATTTAAACCGGCCATATCCAGCCAGAATTCCCTCACCTCTTTCTGTTCAAACCAGCTGTAACTGACTGCTCATACTGATGTTAAGGTATTGTTCTCAAAATAAATAATATTAAAATCTCATAGATTCGATATCAAGTGAGATATTATGTGAGGTAAAGCCTTACCGTGAAAATTCAATAGTAAATATACAGTAATGTAAATGTTAAAGGGTTAAAGGTTTTTACCCTATTCTATAAGCTATTTTATTGCATCTCCACGCATGAGCACAACACTCTTACATTATCATCATCAACATCATTTTACATCCGTTGTTCCACGATTGTGTCAGTTGGATGGGTCCTTCTCAGTACAGCATATCTCTACTTGTCACATTCGTTTGTCATCTCCTCTGTGAGCTTCAGTGATCTAAGATCAGCTCTCACCACTTCCATCTTTATATTATTTTTATTTGTTTTATTTTATTTTATTTTTTTTTATAATACTCAAAGGACTGCGAATATTGAATTAGGTTGGAAAATATCTAGTGTTCGTTTTGTTTTAATTTGAATCGTTTTCATTTTACATTTGAAAAGAGAGTAATAGCCCTGAAATATCATGTTGAAATATACTCGGTATATATTCTTCTCCTATCTCATTCTTCTCCCTTCTCTCTCTCTCTTTTTTTTTTGTTTTATTTTTTTGTTTGTTTCTTTTTTTTGTCATCCTTTGCCCTTTATATATTTCTATCACATTGTACTCTAGCTTTCTGAAATGTATGTATATATGGTCCCATAATTCCTGATAGGGTCGTAGGTACATAGGGGGCGTCGTATTGACATATGGTATTTCTTGGGCATTTTAAGCCTGGCAGAGACCATCCCTCTCCAGGCCTGAGTGCAGCTGATTTCTTCCGGAGAAAGATAGAAAGTGAGAGAGAGGAAATGAGGAATTGACCCCAGTACTAGACTGGTACTTTTTTTATTGACCTCGAAATGATGAAAGGCAAAGTTGACCTTGACGGGATTTAAAGTCAGAGAGCAGAGTACCAGAATGAATACTATAAAGCAATCTATCCAATGTTCTAACAACTGTGGGATTTGAACTCAGAGAGCAGATAACTGGAACGAATACCATAAAGCATTCTATCCAATGTTCTAACAACTGTGGGATTTGAACTCAGAGAGCAGATAACTGGAACGAATACCATAAAGCATTCTATCCAATGTTCTAACAACTCTGCTAATTTGCTGCCTGTTTTCTGTAATACATGTCAGGAAAAATACATGATGAACAATAAGAAATGTAATATATTTTAACAGAATATTAAGACTAACATGCCATGTCTTTGTTAAATCATTTATTAACAACAATATTCTAAGTCTGTCTTGACCTTCCAATACTCTGGCATTTCTATATTATAAGACTTGAAACATTAATCACACCTGCTTCTTATCTTACAGATTCACCTTTAATCTTCTTCACCTGTGTCTTTCAACTTCATTGTCATTAACAGAATCTAAGAGTTTTAGCCCATTTAAATTCTGACTGACTCTCCCTCCCCCTCTCTCTTTCTCATTCTCTCCTCTCTCTCTCATTCTTTCTCTTATTCTTCCCTTCTCTCTCATTCTTCCCCTCACTCTCTCATTCTTTCTCCCCCTCTCTCATTCTTTCCCTCTCTCTCTCATTCTTTCTGTTATCCCCCTCTCTCTCTCTCTCTCATTCTTTCTCTTATTCTTCTCCTCTCTCTCTCTCATTCTTCCCCCTCACTCATTCTCCCCCCTCTCTCATTCTCTCTTCTCTCTCTCATTCTTTCTCCCCCCCCCTTTCTCTCATCCTTTCTCTTATTCTTCCCCTCTCTCTCTCTCAGTCTTCCCTTTTCTCTCTCTCTCTCTCTCTCTCTCTTAAACAATGAAATGGTAGAAGTACAGTACAGTGTTAAAATTCTACATAGGCATCAGTGTTGTCCACCAATATTTGTAACCGTCTGGCTATATTCTCACCTGACTTCATCAGAAACTCAGGTGGTATGTGGGTCAGTCAGTACATGATCAATGTGGTCTTTCAATTGAGTCGGAGGTTTTGGTTTTGAGCTATAACGTCTTTCTTCGCTCACCCCACAGGAAAAAAACTCATATGCTGTTAAGCCAGGGCTTCTTGCTGGCCATTCATGTGAGCCTTAACGACCTAGCCAATGTCCTAGACACTGGACCTCAAACCACTTACAGACAGTGCATGCAAAATGAGGAGTGGTCCCTACTGTACACTTACACTTACCATATTAAGTTTATACAACTACACTTACCTCTTGCTGTACACTATCATCTTATAGATCAAACCATCACTACACTTACCTTTTGTACACTGCCCATCACTACACTTACTTTTATAATAAATTGAGGTTCCACTATCAGTACACTTCCTGTACACTTATATCTTAAATGTTTTACCATCACTACACATAACTTTTCTACACTTTCTTTTTAGAGGTTTTACCATCACTACACTTACCGCCTATATACTTTCATAACAGAGGTTCCCCCACCACTACACTTACCACACGCTGTACACTTACATATTAAATATTCCACTACCACTACACTTACCACATGCTGTACACTTACATATTAAATATACCACCATCCCTACACTTACCACATGCTGTACACTTACATATTAAATATACCACTATCCCTACACTTACCACATGCTGTACACTTACATATTAAATGTACCACCACCACTACACTTACCACACGCTGTACATTTACATATTAATATTCCACTACAACTACATATACCCCTGCTATACACTTACACATTCAATATTCCACTATCACTACACTTACCACAATTACACTTACATATGCAATATTCCATCATCACTACACCTACATATTAGATATTCCACAACTGCCACACTTACCACTTGCTGTGCACTTGCATATTAAATATTCCACTAGTACTATACATACCACATGCTGAACACTTACTTGTTAACCCTTTAATGTTCAAACCGGCCAAAACCAACCAGAATTCTCTACCATTTTCTGTTGAAACTGGCTGTAACTGGTCACTCAAACTGATGTTAAGGTATTGTTCTCAAAATAAGTACTTTCAAAATCTCATAGATTCGATATTATGTGAGATAATTATGTGAGATAAAGCCTTTACCATGAAAATATAATTGTTTCTACTTTAGGCACAAGGCCAGCAATTACCCAGTGCATTACTGGAAAATATAATAGTATATAGAGAGTAATGTGAATGTTATGTGAGATAATTATGTGAGATAAAGCCTTTACCATGAAAATATAATTGTTTCTACATTAGGCACAAGGCCAGCAATTACCCAGTGCATTACTGGAAAATATAATAGTATATATAGAGTAATGTGAATGTTATGTGAGATAATTATGCGAGGTAAAGCCTTTACCATGAAAATATAATACTATATATAGAGTAATGTGAATGTTATGTGAGATAATTATGTGAGGTAAAGCCTTTACCATGAAAATATAATAGTATATATAGAGTAATGTGAATGTTATGTGAGATAATTATGTGAGGTAAAGCCTTTACCATGAAAATATAATAGTATATATAGAGTAATGTGAATGTTATGTGAGATAATTATGTGAGGTAAAGCCTTTACCATGAAAATATAATAGTATATATAGAGTAATGTGAATGTTATGTGAGATATTATGTGAGGTAAAACCTTTACCATGAAAATATAATAGTATATATAGAGTAATGTGAATGTTATGTGAGATAATTATGTGAGGTAAAGCCTTTACCATGAAAATATAATAGTATATATAGAGTAATGTGAATGTTATGTGAGATAATTATGTGAGGTAAAGCCTTTACCATGAAAATATAATAGTATATATAGAGTAATGTGAATGTTATGTGAGATATTATGTGAGGTAAAACCTTTACCATGAAAATATAATAGTATATATAGAGTGGTTTCTTTATTTGCCACTAGGGCACAAAAGGTAGGGACAGATACAAGGGGGGAAGTTTACATATAATTAACGAGTACAAAAATATAACAATGAAATAACAACAACAAACGAAGTCCTCAATAGGGAGGGGGCATTAACATGGGTCGCACATACCCCGGAAAAAATGTGCAACCCTTCTCCTCAGGAGCACAAAGAGTAGGTGCTTCCCTCGTCTCCTCTTTTTCCTCTTCTTTCACCTACAGGCTGATATAGAGAGAAGACCCATTCACTCTGGCCATTCTCCCTACTTTCACCCACCTTTCATAAAACTTGCTGGGGTAGAGCACCTCTCTCTCCATTCTGATCCTTCTTTTAAAATGGTATTTGAAAAAGGGGACCAGTTGTTGGCCGGAGAGAAAGGTGTCTGACCTCAGCCCTTTCAGCCTTGTCCACCATACAACTTCTTTAGCCATGGCTACCACACAGAGAAAAACCGCCTCTCCTTCGTTTTTGAAAGGGGGAGGCGGTTTGATCGTGACAATGGACTCGGTGGTCAACCGGATTGGTCCCACCCTCGACAGTAGTCGTTCCACATAGCCCCACAGGTCAGCAATGCCTGGGCAGTGTACGAATGCGTGCGCAACGGTTTCGTCATCATGCACGCATCTCGGACAGATCTTATTCAAAGGATCTCTACCCAGGCTCCCATGCCTGTGGAGCTTGTCTCGAACGGGTAGAGCCCCTCGGTAGCACTGCCAAGCCAGGGACTTTTGGAAGTTGTCCATCGGTCCAGGGCCAAACGTCCTACTGAACAGACTGGCCAGTTCATCTTCCTCCATGCCTAGAGCTTCTCCGAGAGCATCGTCGCACCTGCTGCGTACCAACCCTCTATAGAATGTCGAGGTGGAGTCTCCACTGATTGCCGGGTCCGCTTTCCAGAGGGCCGTGAGCGCCTGGGCAGTCGCCCACTTTTCTCGGTCTTTGCTTGACCCAGGATTGCAGCTCGGTGAGCGAGACGAGTCTGGGAAAGGCTCGCCTCACAAACGGGGCCCACACCGGTTGACCGGTGAGGAATACCTGGAGGTGCCGTAGCCTTAATGCGTGTTTACGCATCTGTAGCCACGGCATCCCCAGCCCTCCTTTCGAAGGGTGTTGACAGCAGATGGATCTCCTCACCAAAGGGGTCCGCTTGTTCCAAAGAAATTGGAACAGCGCGCACTCCATTTTGGCGAGTCTTTTCACTGGGCAAGGCACGACGGTCAAGCGGTAGTAGATGACGGATGCTATATAAGTATTCGCCACCTCCGCTCGACCTTTCAGGGATAGTTTGCACTGGGCCCACTTCTGTGTGAGTGCAAACACCCTGGCCGTTACCTCGTTCCAGTTTTTCTCCACCTGGAGGTCTGGTCCGAACCAGACCCCAAGCAGCTTCACCGGGCCCTCCGTCCAGCGTCCGACGACGTCGTTGGAGGGCATCGGTTTGCCTCTCCATGTTCCGAGTTGCAAACCGACGGACTTGTCCTGGTTCAGCTTGGCTCCTGTAAACCTTTCATATTCCTCCAGTAAGGTGCCGATCTCACCGATTTGCGAGGTTTTCGACACCATTACTGTCACGTCATCGGCGTAGGCCGACGCCGCTTTCTGCAATCCCGGTTCCAAAGGGATGCCCTGCAACCGCTCCAACTTCCGCAGTAGTGGCTCAAGAGCCAGCACATACAGTAGGGAGGAGAGAGGGCATCCCTGTCGGATGGATCGCATGATTTGGAACGGCTCCGAGAGGTGGCCGTTCACCTTGACCCTTGAGCAGACGTTGCTGCTGTGCATCGCAGCAATCCAACCCCTGAAAACGGGTCCGAAGCCTGCCGCCGCGAGCACCGCATCCAGGTAACGATGGTCAACCCTATCGAAAGCTTTAGATTGATCCAAGTTGATCAGGGCCCCACCAAAGCCGGGTTCATTCCCTACCCTCTCTATGATGTATCGCATAAGGTGGAGATTGTCGTGAATGGACCTGGACGGGATTGCGCATGTCTGCGCTTCTCCCACCAGGTTTCCAACGACAAGCGCCAACCTCTTCGCTAACACCTTGGCCAAAATCTTTAACTCTGTATTTAGCAGAGTTATGGGCCTGAAGTTACTTATGTCATCCCCCTTGTTCTCATCCTTCCTCACCAGCGTAACTACGCCCTTGGTCACAGAACTGGGAATTCTCCCGTTCTGCTGCCAGTTGCAGTAGACCGCTTCGAGGATATCGGAGAACAAGTCCGGCATCGCTACATATAGCTCGTATGGTAGACCATCGAGACCCGGGGATTTGCGTTTGCCGCATTGGCTCAGCGCTGCCCCTATCTCAGCAGCTGAAATCGTCCTTTCGCAGGACTTCGCCTCCGCGTCCGAGAGGCGCGGCAGACCGTCGAGGTATGGATTGAAATCCATAGTCTCACCCGGCGCGCCGCCCCTCTCGAACAGTCGTGCAAAGTGCCGCTGAAAGGCCGCACACATCTGCCCAGGTTCAAGGATCACACGCCCATCCTGGTCCTTCAAAGACCGAATCGGGGACTTGTTCCCACTTTTTGCCTCTGTCACTCGGGCCCAGCTCACAGCTTTGGCTCCCTCATTACCCAGAGCACGTATTTTACTCCTGACAACGCAGCCTTCATGCTTCACCTCAAAGAACTGGTCTAAGGCCATTCTTGATGCCAGCACGCCGGCTACATTGCCACTCCTAATCGCCTCTTCTACTCTATCTACTAATTCCCTTTCCGTCTTGTTCCTATCCCTTGCTAATTCCTGACTAAAACCTATCGATTCTATTCTAATTGCTCTCTTAAGAGAGCTCCACCACCTGTTGTTGACAATTGCCCCTGTCAAACTCTGCTTAACTAACGTGCTAATCCGTTTACTGTAAGCTTTGCTTCTCGGTAAGGACAAGTTCAGCTTCCAGTAACCGGGTCCCTGTCTATGGGTTCTATCAAGGTTGGTTATGCAGGTCACTAACTTGTGATCCGAATAGTCAACCATGAACATTTTTGGACAGCTAAATGTGTCCCTATCGTTCTCTCTAACTAGGACCCTATCTAGGTACGACCTAGATGTTCCACTGCGATTGGTCCACGTCCATAGTGGTACAGTCGGAAAATCTAGTCGATATCTATCGGCCAGGTCAAATCGGCCGATTAACCTTTTGAGGCTTTTACACCCCCCTCTATTGGCACATGCCCCTACATAGTCCCAACGTGCATCCAGGATACCATTCCAGTCCCCCACTAAAAGCAAGGAGCGGGACGTTCCCAGAAAAGTTTCCAGACGTTGGAAGTATTCCGGCCGCGCTGCCCAAAAAGGGGCGTACAGAGCTATTAGTCTAAGGGCTCCACTTTCACTACTGCCGACGTCTAAAACCACCAGTCGACCCTCCGGGTCCAGGTGCACCTTCTGTATGGCGAGGCCCAGGTGTTTTCGCAGCAGAACGACAACTCCACCCCCACCCCCCGGTTGACAGAGAGATGCGAAGATCTCAAAGTCGTCGAAGAGGGGCGCCAGTTGGTGCTCGCTGCTGATCCTGGACTCGCAAATAGCCATTACATCCATTCTATGCGACCTGAGATCGTTTAAAAGTTTGCCTTGTTTCCAAGACAGTCCCAGGCCACGTACATTCAGACACCCAACTCTTATATCAGCCATGTTGGTTAAAAGAGGAAGGACCTACCTGTTCGGCTCCTGAGGAGCAGGTTGCACAATATCCATGGGCGTATTGGAGGGGTTGTTTGGTGGGGTGTTGTTCTGTGGTGGAGTGGGGGTGTTTGGTGAGGTGTGGGTGGGGAAACGTTTCAAGAGGACGCGGTTATAGGGTCGAGTACATGTTTTTCCCACGTCCTCAGGAAAGTTCTCTCTTAGTTTTGCATAGGTGTCCATTGGGAGTCTTATCATTTTTAAATGCGGTTTGTTGGCTGCGCTTGCAAAGAATTGCCCTTCAGTTTCCACCAAAGGGTCTTTGTGTATTGTTTTTACTAGTTCTTTGTTATTTGTGTTAATGTATGTATACTGTTTTATTTGTGTTGTGTTTGTTTGTTGTTCTTGTGTGTGCTTACGTTTTGTTGTATGTGTTATGTTTTGGGGTGGGGCGGATTTTGTTTGTTCTGTTTGTTTTGTTTTTGTTGGTGGTTGTGTGTTTGTTTCGTTTATGTTCGAGTGGTGCTTTCTTTTTTTCCTTTTTACAGGTTGGAAGGGTTCCCCCTCTTCGTCACTAGGTGCCGTTTCCGCTGGGTCCTCGTCCGTGCTGTCGGGTAGTGGTGTATTTTGGGGTTTTGTTGTATTTGTGTGTGTTTTGGGAGTTGTTTTGGGTGGGGCCGTGTCTTGTGTTATTTTTCCCTGTTGTTTTTGTTGTTGTTGTGGTGGTGGCGGTGGTGGTGTGTGGGGTGTAGGCAAAAGAGCCTTTTTTTTGTCAATTGAGGACAAGCAGCCCTTAGATGACCCCTGCTTGAACATATGGGCCTCCTACCCTCGGCTGAAATATATATAAATGTTTCTCCATCGAGGGACACCCTCTGTGGTATTCTAGCTATTCGTTCTGGTCTCATTTGGACCAGAACCTCCACGCTCAAACCGCCGAAAACGTCTGTGGTGATTTCTCCTACTGAGAGGATTCCGTCCTCGTCTTCTAAAAATCCTGTTAGTACCCAGGAAATGCATGCATTTGGCCGGATTCCGGAGACCCTTATCTTCTGCGTTCTTTTCCCTAAATATGTGGGGGAAAATGTATGTAGCTTGGAAACAATTGGTGCCACAGAGTATTTCCTGGCCGTCAATTGATCCTTCATTAGGACCGTTATATTCCCATAGAGTGGCCCTTTTTTGTATGAACGATATATCACTCCACACATTTTTTAGGACCAGCTCAATCTCTTTTTGGGATAATTGAGTTGGTTTCCTTGTTATGTTGGAAATTGTTCTGAAAGATATCGTTCTTAGCGTCGTGTCTCTTTTGATTTCTTGTGGGGAGGTGATTGTGAAGTCTCCTCCTTCTTTGAAAGTTACATACTGTTTCGCTTCCTTCATCTTTTCTCTCAGAGTTGTAATGTCCAGTTGCTTGCAGGTTTGTGTTTTCCGGACCGCCTGTGCAAAGGAGGCACCAGTAGTGGGTTCGCTTTGTTTGGTGTTATCGTTATTTTTTCCTTGGTTGGTGTTGTGACTATTGCTGTTATTGTCGTTGTTGTTTTTGTCTGCGTTTATGTGACTTTCTGGGTTTTCACCCATTTTTACAAATTTTTCTTTTAATTCCGTGTTCCATGTTTCTTTTGCAGAAGTGAGGAGGGAAGACTTAGAGCCTTGTGCTTCTAGCTTCTCTGTATCACCTTTCTTAGGGGGCGTGGCTTTCACGTTAGGATGAGATGTGAAAATTCCGTCCATTTCTATTAGTTTGCCGTAATAAATTTTTAACTGGAAAATTCGCCCCAAAAAGGGGCGAAAATAAATAAACTCAAAGTTTGACGACCAAGGCAAGGGGTTAACGTATATTACAGTATAAAAAATTAATCAAAACTCACTTTTTGAGTAAGTAAATCCGACTCGGTAGCCGAGCTTGTTCACACACGTCAACACACGTCTCTCGTATACGAGATGTTATGTGAGATATTATGTGAGGTAAAACCTTTACCATGAAAATATAATAGCATATATAGAGTAATGTAAATGTTATGTGAGATAATTATGTGAGGTAAAGCCTTTACCATGAAAATATAATAGTATATATAGAGTAATGTAAATGCTAAAGGGTTAAATATTCCATAACAACTACACTTACCTCCTATATACTTTCATAATAGTGGTTCCATTACCGATACACTTTCATTTTAAAGGTTCTACCTTTTCAAGGTTCTACAAACACTACTACACTTATTTCATGTATACTTTCATTATATTATAGTGGATTGGCAGTATCGGTAGAGGGTCGGACGCCATGCTTTGACGCATAGAGTTGCGGCCCTTGCCATTCTGAGTTCAAATCCTGCCGAGGTTAACTTTGCCTTTCATCCTTACGGGGGTCGATAAAATAAAGTACCAGTAATACACTGGGATAATTGCTGGCCTTGTGCCCAAAGTAGAAACAATTATATAATACTACGGCCCTTTATGTTCTGAGTTCAAATCCAGCCGAGGTAAACTTTGCTTTTCATCCTTACGGTGTCGATGAAATAAAGTACCAGTAATACACTGACATAATTGCAGGCCTTGTGCCAAAAATAGAAACAATTATTGATATTATTATTAGGCGGTGGATTGGCAGTATCGGTAAAATGTTGGACATCATGCTCGCAGCATAGAGTTGTGGCCCTTTGCGTTCTGAGTTCAAATCCCACCACGGTTAACTTTGCCTTTCATCCTTACGGGGTCGATAAAATAAAGTACCAGTAATACACTGGGGAAATTGCTGGCCTTGTGTCAAAAGTAGGAACAATTATTGTTATTATGGTGGATTGGCAGTATCGGTAAAGTGTCGGACATCATGCTTTGGGGCATAAAGTTACGGCCCTTTACGGTCTGAGTTCAAATCCCGCCGAGGTTAGTTTTGTCGCTCATCCTTATGGAGGTCGATAAAATAAAGTACCAGTAATACACTGGGATAATTGCTGGCCTTGTGCCAAAAGTAGAGATAATTATATAATACTACAATACTACGATACAATTTTCCAGAAATATAACAGCTCAGCTATCAGTTCTTTTGTTTATTTGTTTGTTATTCTGGTTTTTGGCATGATTTTTTGTTGATTTTTTTTTTGTTTCGTTTTTTTTATTTATTTTTTTTTTTTTATTATTATTATTATTTTTTTTTTTTTTTTGGTTTTCAGCTAAAATGAGGGATGAGAGTCAGGGAAAAAAAATGACTGTTTCAACCCACTCAGATGTATTTTAACAATTCAGCAACAATCCCTGAAGTACCTTCTTATAGCTTTCATTGACATATCTTTGCTCTTCGCTTCTTTTCCGTCTATTTTTTTTCTTCTTTTGACTGCTTCAAACATTAAAACACAAACATGTTAGCTTCATTTTCACAGTTAGACCTTCTGTTCACCTTCTGTAACAACAACAACAACAACAACAACAACTAATTCTGAAGACAACAAAATATAGAATAGAACTTCAGATGTTCCTACTTCAGCAAATGAAATTAATGTAAAAAAAGAGAAGGAAAAAAGATATACATATATATATGTGTGTGTGTGTGTATATGTGTGTGTATATATACACGTGCATGTGTATGTATATATATATACATAACTATATATATATATACAGAGAGAGAGAGAGAGAGAGAGAGAGAGAGAGAGAGAGAGAGAGAAAGATATATATATATATATATATATATATATATATATATATATATATATATATATATATATATATATATATTAGAAAATCATTTAAAACACATTAAAAGATGATGTTAATATTTATGTAATAACACAAGGTTTCTATGTTTCTATGGAACAAATTAATTAAAGGAAAACAATGTACCCAAAATTCAGGTCAGAACATTTTCATAAATAAAACTTACTTTCCTTTCTCTATGGCAAATCATTTACTGGTTTAAACTACTTTTGTCTTAGTGTGAATATATCTATGTATATATCATCATCATTATGGTTTTAATGTTTGCTTTCTCTGTTAGCAAGGGTTGAACAGGTTTACATAGACCAAGTCAGTACTGAAGCAGGGCTATTGACCTGCCAGACAAAAGGGTTGAACAGGTTTACATAGACCAAGTCAGTACTGAAGTGAGGCTATTGACCTCCCAGACAAAAGAGTTGAACAGGTTTACATACACCAAGTCATTACTGAAGCAGGGCTATTGACCTCCCAGACAAAAGGGTTGAACAGGTTTACATAGACCAAGTCAGTACTGAAGTGGGGCTATTGACCTCCCAGACAAAAGGGTTGAACAGGTTTACATAGACCAAGTCAGTACTGAAGCAGGGCTATTGACCTCCCAGACAAAAGGGTTGAACAGGTTTACATAGACCAAGTCAGTACTGAAGCAGGGCTATTGACCTCCCAGACAAAAGGGTTGAACAGGTTTACATAGACCAAGTCAGTACTGAAGCAGGGCTATTGACCTCCCAGACAAAAGGGTTGAACAGGTTTACATAGACCAAGTCAGTACTAAAGCAGGGCTATTGACCTCCCAGACAAAAGGGTTGAACAGGTTTACATAGACCAAGTCAGTACTGAAGCAGGACTATTGACCTCCCAGACAAAAGGGTTGAACAGGTTTACATAGACCAAGTCAGTACTGAAGCAGGGCTATTGACCTCCCAGACAAAAGGGTTGAACAGGTTTACATAGACCAAGTCAGTACTAAAGCAGGGCTATTGACCTCCCAGACAAAAGGGTTGAACAGGTTTACATAGACCAAGTCAGTACTGAAGCAGGGCTATTGACCTGCCAGACAGGCTGGGCATCTGCATCTCATTTACATACAGTCACTTACATTCTACCAAGTACACAGGAGTGGTTGGTGGTTGTCTTATCTTTGACACAACTGAGGTTCCTCCAACCCATTGTTTATCAAGCTTTTTATGGTTGGATGCTCCAACCATATATATATATATATATATATATATATGACAAGGAAGTATGTTTTGAAACAGTGAGCAGGTTTGAAATTAGAAAATAGAATAGCTTTCACCGTATTTTGACTAAAGACATTTTTAGTCTGATAATGGGGTTTAGGACCCTCAGATAAATGGAAAAAGATGAGTATTGACGTACATGTACGTCAATACTCATCTTTTTCCATTTATCTGAGGGTTCTAAACCCCATTATCAAACTAAAAAATGTTTTAGTCAAAATACGGTGAAAGCTATTCTATTTTCTAATATATATATATATATATATATATATATATATATATATATACATATATATATATATATATATATATATACATATATATATATATATATATATATATATATACATATATATATATATATACAAATGAAAGTTTAGTAAAATCGAAGTTTTGGCTGTGGCCAAGCTAACGATATACAATTAGGAATGTGCAGTAAAGCACTCGATATATATATATATACATATACATAGGCCACAGTACCCCAGCATGGCCTCAGCCTGTCGGCTGGAACACTTAATTGAGTAATAGAGTAATATATATGTGTGTGTGTGTGTGTGTGTGTGTGTATGTGTGTGTGTTTGTGTGTGTGTGTAAATACAAATGTTATATATACATTTATATAAATACAAATGTATATATAAACAGGGTGGGGCATAAAGATTTAACACATTTTTTTTTATATCCCTTCAAAATATAGGTAATCTTTATGCCCCACCCTGCATATATATATATACATATATATATATATATATATATATATATATATATATAT